>OX122890.1:16943477-17543477 GCA_944738655.2 Andrena hattorfiana | reverse complement strand
GCGAAAACAATTCTTGTTTAGGCCGTTGTGGCGACGGTTGATCCGCGGCAATCATTAAATCGGTGGCAAGGTCGCGCCGCGCTTGAACTTTTTTTGTAACGCGAACGGCTCTAGGGGAGCTCGGCGCGACCGCTAATTCCCTCTCGTTTTCGAACCGCTTGACACTACAGACACTAATCACGCAGAGACATTTTCGCTGATACACAAGATCGATTGCATTCAAGCCCTCGCCGCACGCGATTCTCACGGACTGTTGCCGTTTCAAGTGCGCCCGTACGCTCACATAGTGTGCAATTCTAGTGTGACGTGCAGTATGTACGTTTTGTGTGTTTTGTACATTCCGTAGTGTCTTTATCACTGTACAACTACGTCCTCGTGGCCGAGAAAAATACATTACACCAAAAGTGAGATTGAGCGGCACGATTTCATCACCTCCGGGCGACTCCAACCAGCGAATCCAGAAACGCTCCTACTTTGAGTTAAACTGTTTCGATACTGCCCACTAGGGTGGCCCTTATTTTCAACCTGCGTTTTCTTTTGCTCCTACCTCCTCATATGGTTCCATTTCATAAAAAAGTGGTCGCTGAAAAAGATTATTGCAATCGGACAACAGGAAAGGGTGCCGACCAGGCCTTAAAATTTAAAATTCATCAATGGTTTGAATTTGAAGAATTTCTCAAAAATGGTAAGCCCTATCGAAATTTTGTTCAAATAATATTAAAAGAGCATTCAATTTTTTACAATATTTTTATAATTGATATATATATGTATATAATTTTTTCGTGCTTCCAACCAGTTTTTAGATAATAGCGTTTGAATATAGAGAGGTCCGCTCTTCGCGCGTCCCACCTTTATGGCGTGACGTATTATCTACACGCGTGCAGTGCGGACTTCTCTATATTCAAACGTTATTATCTAAAAAATGATTGGAAGCACGAAAAAATGATATATAAGTAATTGTAGAAAAATGGCACCGTTCTGGGGGATGAGAGCAAAGAAATACAGTAGATGGCGCGTCCAAATATGTATCGAGGGCGGTATTCACAGTCGCTTCTTAAGATTAAGATCATCTTAAGCATTCGGCATTGTTTCTTAAAATTAAGATCATCTTAAGGATTCGGTATCCTCTACTAATCTACTTGACTAGTGATCTTAAAACTAGACTAGACATAGATTAGACAGATGATCTTAAGAATAAGTAGCGACTATGTATACCGCTTCGAGAGTGGGGAAGATGACTGCAACATTTTCCCACCCGTGACGCCAACAGCACACGTGCTACTTGTCATCGGTGTGTTATAAAACATTATGTAACTACCCACTTCATAGATTCCACAAGTGAAAAATTCGCGCACAAACCATTTACACATGCTAGTGGCGCCCTCTGCGCCGAGCTTGCGTCATCTTCCTCGCGCAGCCAAGTCGGTAGGTCATTCCGTTGGATGATGCGATATTGTAATGTTTCGCAAGCTTGCTATCGATGTACCACAGTTCTATCTTATAACATTCTTTTTTATACTTCCCCCAGTGCTCGAGTTATTGGGCGCCGACCCACAACGTACATAATACTCGAGTTCAAATTTTAGCCAATTCTGACATTCACGTTGATTTATCAGGTCTCAATCGTTATTGAGAAACAAGAAGAAAACATTAAGTTTCCGATATCCCAACTTAATAATTTCTGGCGAATTTCGCGAAAGGGATAATAACATGAGTCTCTCTAAATAGTCTAAACAATGCCCAATTATCTCATCGCCCATGCAGATAGGTTAGGGAAGCGTTTATCTTCCTATCAAGGTCAGTGGTGGGAGATCACTGAAGTAAATGCTTCCTTCAACTTGATAATGGTAGATTCGTTAAAAGCAGCTACTAATATAGGGCCGTAAAGCTTAATATTAATAATTTGACTGGCGTGGGCGTGTTTTCACGCCGAGGGATTTGAATCCTATGCTTGATTTTAGCGAGATTTTACATTAATAATTTGTGTAAAGCGACTTAATTATTGTCCGACGGTCACCGAATGTTTTCTATGAAACAAACCGAGTTCGGAGTTCGCTTTGTATTGTGCGCTTCCCCAGCTTAAAGACGCCTCGGTCGCGTGCTGTTTAAAGCCGCGTATTCATCTCAGCACCCCCCCCCCCCCCCCCCCCACGAATGAGAATCGCGTGAACATAGAGTAAGCAAATGTTTCGCTGATGTGGACGGTAAACGGTAAATTCGCCAAGCTACTCGGGCCGTTCCGTTCGCTGCCGGTACATCAAAATGAGTACGCGATCGGATCGCGCTCAGTGTCTACGTGTTCGGATGATAGGTACCATGAATCGGATCGGTGCTCATGTGGACTGTGAATGAATCCTGCGCGAGCCCCGAACGAGCATCACACGAGCAAATCGGCGCTCATGCGATGCTCATTTGGGGCGAATGCTCAGATGAATACGCGGCTTAACACGATAAAGTCTGCGCGCAGATGATTCGCCCGCTAACTCAAGTTAAAACTTTCGTATTGGGTTGGAACAAGTTCGTAGCGTTTTGAAAGTGGAATTTAAAGACAATGTTTAGATATTTGTTCATAGATTTATTCAACCACAAATGTGCCATTTTGTTCCACTATCCTTCGTGATCTTTGAGACAGCTGCATGATACCATACCCCCAGAACTTGACATCTTTCTGGGCGATGAAATGGTCCAGGTGATTTTTACAAGCTTCCGGGAAATTGAAGCTTTTCCCATTAAGAGGAAAACCTTTCTCGCTCTACATTGTTATAAACGATGCACCTTTCATCGCCGAGATCGTTCGTTTAAAAACTGTGTCGTTTTCATTGCGTTTGAGAAGAGAATCGCTAATGAAAATGCAGTCCAATAAATTTTTTTCCGTTAAATCGTGACGCACCTACACATCGTAGCGATTCATGTATCCGAGTGTCTTAAAATGCCTTACAGCGCTCATATGAGATATGTAGAGTATTTCTGTGTTGGGAAATTCCGATGCTTCACTCAAGAATAAGGGCCGAACGGCCAACCCAAATTTTCCAGATCAACATTGCCACTTCTGAATTGAAAACTTCCGAAACCATCTCCGTAAACGACACATATCTGTTTAACCATTTGTATAACGTTATGCCGAATATTTTTCATATTTTTTACAATAAATGTCAAGATCATTGAAATCGGTGAGAAGGTAGCTTTCAATATATTATGCCGAAAGTTTTTTTATTAATATCTCCAAAACTAAGACCAACCGCCAAAAAGTTTAAAAGGAAATGTTGTTTAGAATGACGACCTTGACAACATATGTGAAGATCATCGACATCGGCGAGGGCCCAGTTCATAGGCAAGTTTACCCGTTTTTCCTTTCCAGAAATGAAAGAGCATCAAATAACGAAAATGCACCTTATTTTCCTCTATTATTACTTTACACGTAAACACACTTAAAATTCACAAACCCACATACAAATCACAGAGAAAGACGCATTGAAACATAATCTTTCATAACATGTAGGAAAATTAGGGTGGACCTTAGCTACTCTTGACCAAAATTATTTTGCCAAATTCTTTTGGTCTCACCTTGACCAAAATTATTTTGCCAAATTCTTTTGGTCTCACCTTGACCAAAATTATTTTGCCAAATTCTTTTGGTCTCACCTTGACCAAAATTATTTTGCCAAATTCTTTTGGTCTCACCTTGACCAAAATTATTTTGCCAAATTCTTTTGGTCTCACCTTGACCAAAATTATTTTGCCAAATTCTTTTGGTGTCACCCCCCCCCCCCCCCCCAGAATTGTGGCACTTGTTGGTAAAATGATCTGGAAAAAAATCAGAGCGGTTGGACCACTGAAAAACGGCGCTCATCAAATTTGAAAATTTTGAGTTTTTAAAACTTGACATACATATACATTATGATATATCATTGAATTTGTATTTTTTTCGGTTTTAAGGATACATACAAGCATATACGATTATTAACAAAAAATATTTGTGACCATGAAAACTGAAAACAGTGACTTTGAAAAAAAAATAATTTTCCTACCATTACATTCGCCTCTTTATATACTACAACTTTTAATGTACACATGTATGTCAGTTGTTTCATTTTCAATAGGTGGCATTTCATGTGTCCCAACACTATCTATAGAAAAACACTGCGAACTTTTGTTCCAACTCAATATTATTCATTGAATTTATTTATTATTACATGCACATACTAGATATGCATGTCAGAGTCTACTCAGGTCCTAATAGTTTTGAGAAGATAGCTTGTGTAACGTACCGCTACGAACCACCGTAAATTTTTCCTTTTTTTTTAATACAAATTGTTATTTTCATTCATTTATATCAAAGTTTTAACGTAGTATTAAGAATGTACGAAACACGCGCGAGCGACATACTAAATGACGGGAAACAGTGAACTAAACGACGCACAACGCGTGCGCACAACCGCTCATTCAAACAGTGAACTCAATGCCGCGAGTGAATCGAGCGCGCATGCGCAGACCGTACGTTCAACCGGACGCCGAATAAATCGAGTGTAGTACGCGAGTGGCGCGAACCGGATGTTAATTCTAATTGGTGCGCGAGATCGCACAGCGAGTGATTGGTGCGGGCTAAGCACCAGCTAGCAGTATAAATACAGGCCCGCCAGCAGCAGTAGGGAGACTTGGTTCTGCCACCGAACCAACCAGACCTAGGTCGCTTTCACTAGCCCCCTCAGTCTCGCAAAGTCTAAAGGAAGTCTATCTTAAATCAACGTCCTGACATACAACTAGCAACTTCCATACGAGGTCGCTTTAGCTAGCCCCCTCAACATCCATACGAGGTAGCTTTTACTAGCCCCCTCAACTTCCATTCAAGGTCGCTTTTACTAGCCCCCTCCACCTCATCCTGAAAGCGTGGGCCAGCTGATAGGCACCAGAAGCCACTACCACTCCAAGGGAAAGACACCAGTAAATTCAACTTCCATCCGGGGACGCCTTAACCGGTTACCTGGCTATCATCTGAGGTCGCTTTAACTAGCCCCCCTCGGCTACCATCCTAGAAAGCGTGGGCAAGCTGATAGGCAACAGGAAGCCACTACAAATCCGAGAGAAGGAACCCTCTCAAATTCTCAACTGAAACATTTCAAATCGACCGAGCGTCGTTTCTTGTATTACACCGACTACGTGTCGAGACTTTATGTTCAATTAATGATTTAGTATCGTTCCTTTATACTATATCTTCTATATTAATTAACGCCACAATTATAACTACATTCTTCATTACCGACTTAGCGTTAGGAACCGAAATTAAATCGAATATTCTTTATTACGGACTTAGCGTCGAAGCCGAAATCAAGACGATTATTCTTTATTACCGACCGATACGTAGTTACGTATTACCTTAAGTTCTATTAATTAATTGTCATAGTTCACACGACTAAGTGTCGTATTTTATGTTCTATTTCGACCTAGAGTCAAAACCATTTATTTTTCAATAAACTATTTGTTACTTATTGATAAAAGAAGGACTCTCGTTTCGTGAAATTCATTTCTTTATCGCAAACCACCCGAACCAATCCCACAATTTCACAGGTAAACCGCTCTACTTGTGGAATCTCCTGCAATAAACGGCAATGTCTCGTTCGAGAACGTTACACTTGTCTCTTATCAACTGTTATCAATGTGGATAAAACAGACTAGATCTGAATTGTATGTGTACGGAGTAACACGTAGTCTGAATTACTATTAGATAATCGTTATACTAATGCAAGTGTAAATAAAATGTCATAAAAGTTATGTTTATAAAAAAGTGGGACAAGACGAGACACCGAAACACAACAATATGCATGAAAGTACCTATTACCAATATATTGATGAGATTCTCGTGATGTAAATGAGTTTAAACTCGGCCTGATTTAAACTATTTTTAATTCTATTTTCATAACATACCACTGGTTAACATAATTCACAAGCAATTCGAATGATGTACGTACATTTATAATTAAAGATAGCCTGAATAAAGTCGTATTTGGAATCAATTCCATCGGAAAAAACTCATTTATCTAGTTATTGTATTCTAGTGGAGATGTAATAGACAAAACAAAAGTTCAAATTTTCATTAATGTCGGCGTGTTCAGAGATCAGGGAGAACTGAATAAAACTTTCCTTTTAAAAGCGACTGCTCGAAAAGACCTGACCGCCTTGAAAGGGAAATTCAAAAAACCCTGCGTCAGCCTGTGTTAAGAATATTTTTGTATGCAATGTAACCAATACAAAAAATACACTTAAACATCATGAATTAATAATAAATTACAATATGCAATATAGATGTAACATATGAACAGAGTGACGCGCTCGCCGAAGTAAAATCATTAATCAATGTTGAACGCGAGCATGGGCACCAGTAAAGGGTTTGAATTATCGAGTTTTCGAGGAAAGTGGAGTATGCCGTTATGGTATTGACATATTAATCGAACAAGTAATTCTAAAGAAATAAATGTTTTAAATAAATTCATGAGATTATACAACAATGCTTGTTTGTTTTAAGTTTTAAGTGGATCCGCTAGGGTGTACACAATTTGACAACTGCGGCGGCGCGGCGCTACGAAGATATACGAATAAAACAATATGAAATGAATTATTCTTGAATAAAAAAAAAATTGTCTTGTTACCTGAATTAGAGCTCTTATTTTTTTACCCGTGGAGAACCCGGGTACCCGGACATTACCCGGGATAACTTCAAGCAATTGAATGTAGTATTGTCTGTGATTGGCTGTGGTATAGTCTGATGTTAGCTAAATATGATCGAACAATACTATATTCAATGGCTTGAAGTTGTTTTGGGTAGACGGGTACCCGACGGGTCAAAAAGTAAGAGCTCTAATCTGAATATACAGTAAACGCCCTTAACGTTTTGGAACGATTCACTTCACATTTGTTGAGAACATAATTGTTAAAAATCGCGGTATTTTCACGTCCTAAACCAGGTTCCTCCCTTAAGGATATAGGGAAGACCGGGGCAAAGTGGGATGAAAAAAGTTTGAAGTCGAATAAAATTTTTCCCTTTCAATAAAATGTGTGGAAATAGATTTATAATATAATTTGCTATTGAATTTGCTAATAATTTGCTAATTTTTAATTTACTATCGATAAATGACAAATAGCAGTAGTTAAAATAAACTTAAAGTATATTAAAATTCAACTTGAAAAGAAAATGCCAAAACGACCACTTTACCCCATATATGGGGTAAAGTGGTCTGAGATAAAATACGAGTTTTAATTAAGGATATAGGTAATTATTAACCCCTTGTACTGGGATAACGTGTGTTGCACGCCAGCTTCTGTTTGTTTTGCCCCGTGGGTGTCAAAAACTGTGGCAGATTTTTCATTTTTTTGAGGTTAGATTCTATTCCATCACACCGCGTGGTTTCCCAGCTAGCTAACAGGTTAGGTTATTATTTATAGGTGTACTCAGTGGAAAATTAATTATTTAATAATGTTAGAATTAATGTTTTCTCAAACGAGTGTACATGTTTATAAGCTTATTATAAACACGCAGAAAAAATGTGGAGTTAAAATAACACATTTAAGACTCATTTATCCAAAAAGCTAAATTGAAAAGAAAATCAATTGGAAGTCTCTAAAACTTCATTTTTAATTTTTTAAATGAATTTCCATTTTTCGATATCTGAATGCGCTTAATTATAATTGTGGTATTACACATTTATTACGTCACCAAAATTTGTAAATATATTCTATTGTTAAAGAATAAATTAAGAAAGCTCATTTTACCCCGAGGTTCACTTTGCCCCGGTCGCCCCTATCAGATTTACCATATTAGACAAAGGTAAATCTAGATGTAAGGAACTCGAACGACAGTTGTAGTCTTGTTTTTACTCCTAAAAAGGTATTTTTTACTTTATAAAAGCTTTTCCAAGCATTATTTGCTAAACTTTTGGCAGTTAAAATGCCCCAAATTCACAATTTTCTCGAGTTATAATTTATTTCTTTAAAACGGTGTAGGAAAAATAATTGAAACTCGGCAGATATTTCCATCTATCCATATACTACATGTACAAAAAATTGAAAATAGCAGTACCATTTCTTCAACATTTTTTCAGCTGTTTTATCTGTCAAGATCGTCTCTTTCGATAAAAGTACGTGTAAAATCAGTGAAAATTAAAATCGTTATAACTCAGCAACCATTTAGAAAATTCGTTTAAAATTTTTAGACCACATCAGGAAGATTAAAAAGGGCAATCTCACAAATTTTCAACATCTTGGTACCATATTGAAGATAGGTCCGATACATCCTTAAGGAGACGTGCACTATTGAAACGTGCACCACTTTTCGTTTGGATCCATGTACATAGTATATTATAAACAATATACAAGTGACTAATTTACATTTTCTCTTCCCCAAGTGATAACATCTCTGTGGCTAGACTGAATCTGCTGGAGAATCAAAATTAACATTTGCCGCTCGCATCAAAATTGGACGCTCAAGACTCAGCGTCATATTGAAGCGGTTGCAAAGTGACACTTCTGCTGGTGTGTACAGGTTCTTGAGGGAGGAAGCCACTGTGAAAATTATTTTTTTTTCAGTCTTAGAAATATATCTGCATAATTTCAAAGTGGAACTGGAAAATTTCTCGGAGCTACGAAAGGTTGTGTATATGTAGCACAGCGCTCAAAATCGAGTGCATGCATAGGTAACTTGGTTTCAATCGCCCGACAAGTTTATGTCCAAGAATCCAAATGTATCTAATAAGAGGGATTATGAGCTTATATATTGTTTAGAACTAGGTAGAGAATCACTGGCTACGAAAGACCTTGTACAGCTCGATCTGTGAGTTGCAGAAAATAAGTTCTGTCACAACTTTAAACGCGATTATCTCAAAACGGCATTTTTCAAACGGGCGGATTAATAACTCAATCAATTTTTATCGGATTTACTTGAAATTTGCAGGGAATATGCGTAATAATATTATCTTCAGTTAAGCGTACAAGTGTTTTGATCGAATAATTCATTTAACCGTAACATTGAAAAAACATGTTGATTTTTGATACCTTTTCTTTCAAAGTTCACTATTTCTTAAAAAATTGATATTTTTTTAATCTGTACGCTTAGCTGAAGTTATTGTAATATACTTTAAGAAAACCTTCGAATTTTTCAATTCAGAGCAAACCTTGGAAAGTTACACGATCTCCTATTTGATCAATTCTTTTTGCAGAGCCTAACGTTATCGTATGTTGTGGCTATAATACCCAATTTTTTCAATCTAGACGCATAAAATATTAGTTAAAAATATGTATTTTCAGTTGGTAATAAACATTTTCCATAAAAAGTTACATTTCTTTCTTATAAAAGAATGCCTTGAAGACAGCCTTTATTTTCGACCGTCACAGTGGCTTCCCCCCTTAAGGTGTGGTTCCATCTATGCAACTACGCGCCGCGCACGTTTTGTGTTGATGCACAGGCCACTTTGGCGCAAAAGACGCTCCCACTCCTGCAATTACCCGCCGTGCAAAGGTCATTTTTACGAGTTTAGACCACTTTGCAGCACTTGAAAAGGTCGACTTTTACGAACAGGCGCGCGTCGGAAACGTTTGTGGGCGCGCTATACCGAGATTTGACTGCCACCCCGCGCACGCGACTGCAAGCGCGCATTTTCGAAAAGACTGACAAGGGAAATTTGGCAACCCGAAAATTCAGAAAATTATGAAACTCGGTGTACAAGTAGAGTAGTTCATCCGTAACGTAACCCTATATTTTGTTGATGCCATAATGCAATTTTTGGGGGTGAAAACACCCCTTGAAAAAATACAGAATTTTCTTTTCCGTGGAATATCTCGGAAAGAGTGAGAGATATCGAAAAAAACTTTAAACAAAAGTTACATCCTTTTTTTGTATCTACAAAACCGCGTAAAAATAATTTTCGAAGAAACCATATTCTTCAAGTTACCCCCACCACCAACCCTTAATATTAAGTTCCTGTATTTTTTAAATATACGCTGAAATACCTCTGGATAGTCTCTTTTCATACATATGAACAGTTTATGTATTATATTATTTTTGCAAACAAATAAAACCTCTATTACCGAATTTGAAGTCCATTTTAGCAGTTTCCATTAATAAAATGGTTTCTTAAACCCATATTTAAATTATTAGTTAAATAAAGTTTAGACAGCTTTCAATTATTTAAGCAAGGCAGTAAGTACCTAAAATTGTATGCAAGGTAAAACTCATTAAAACTAATCAATGACGTGCATGAATCATTATGATATCATCACATTCGTACATGCATTACTTCAAGTGTGATCGTATTAGGCTATTTTGAAAACTACACGATAAATAAATAATGTGCGAAGATTTACAATGACTGCAAAATATATAATTTATCATTAAAATGACGCAGAATCGCATTGATGCCGATAACCTTGTCGAACCTTCCGATTTGCATAATGCATATGTATATGAATTTTAAATGATTGTAAATCAATTTTACTTACCTATCCCACTAATAACATATATATATAGCGTCGAGACGCTACCTCGTCTCTAGATATTTAACTGTAATATTATATATATAAAGTTAAATATCTAGAGACGAGGTAGCGTCTCGTCGCAAAGTACATGTTCGACACCCTGTATATGTCGACTGTCGCTACCGCTATCATTTACTCGTCGCCCGGCTATTCAAATCTAACCTGAAACTTATTTCATTAATATCTCATCACGCCTGCAATATTTTCTAAATTTAAATGCATTTTTCTCATGTAAACCGCATATAAGCTTTCGAATAAGACCAAATTCAATAAAATCGGTCCACGCATGACAGAGATATCGTAATATCGTCTCATGGATCGGTCGGAAACGGTAAGATTTTTCTTCTGATTCTCCTGATTCTCCTTCTCCAAGAAATTTTTCGTCAAACATAATACGTATATACGCGTTACACGCACACCTTCAGCCAAAAAGAAACTAGCTCATGTTTCGTTCGTCGACTCTCGGTACGCGTTACACGCACACCTTCAGCGAAAAGAAACTAACACATGTTTCGGTCGTTAAACGCTACCTTCACTATGCAATCTACTCCAAATTTTGAGAGCTTACAGTCAGGTTATAATCTGGCGAGTGTTAAATAAGGTAAGTTGTCAAAATTTGAGATGCCACGTGTTTTTACAAATATGTATCATTGTACCATTGAATTGCAACCAAAAAACAGTCTCAAACACAAGTTATGTTGCCGAAATTTGGATTGCGACATATTTGTATATCATCAAACTGGTTTTTATTTGTAAATAAACTGAAGATTTTATGTATATGTAGATATTTTCATATACTGGGCATAATTCTTTTACTTTTTTGAAGTTTTTTTCTGGGTTATAATATTACATTAAAGTTATTTATATTAAATTTAATTATAACATAACAACAGTTTTCATTAATGAAGTGGTCGCATAAAGCAGTATTTAAACATTTGCAGTCTCTTTTTGTACATGCTGTATTGTTTGATTATGAATTGGAAGAATTATACTAATAGAAAACGATAGATACATTGAAAATTACGGTTTGTAATTGGTACAATAACGACATTCTTCATAGAAATGATTAAAACAAAAATACTTTCCACACCATGCACGTCGCATAAAAGCCGGCTCCCCACAAATATTACAGTTGGGTATAAGCTTTTCATTCCTGAAGTAACAGAAGTCTACAGGATTTTGAAATTCGCTGGGATGCGTTTCTAGATATCTGCTTTTAAACCAAGCATATTGAAAAAGGTTTTTGAATCTACGCGAAGAAAGCTGGTTGTGGGTTAGGGATTGCAATTTAATAATTTCATTTCGTAAGTGCAAATTGACATCTCTCTCTTGGAGAATCACATTATCCGAAAATGTTCGCACGAAATTTTTCCTAATCCAGAATCCAAACACATCTAAAGGCTAAACTATGCCCGTCGTCTTTTTTTTTAATCATTGAAAAAGTTACTTCCTTGTCTTGTGGAATCAACTGCTGTAACTCATTTGGGCAGTGTCCCGTCCACGAGTCGAGTAGGAGCATGCTTCTACGGCCACTATTCGGTAGATACACTTCGGTAAACCAAGTTTTAAAATGTTCAGACGTGAGTTTTCCTGACTTTGAAGCTCCGATGTAAATATTAACCGGACGGAATAGAGTTCTTTGCACTATCGGACCAAGTGTTCCTGTAGACTCCTTCAAAACTATGTATACTGGTGAAAGAAGACGTCCGCTTGCTGATATAATAGGCATTATAGTGTAGCTATGTATTGTAGAACAGGGCTGGGCAACCCGCAGCCCATGGGCCGCATGCGGCCCGTTCCCCGACGTGCCTGCTCTGCTGGGCTGCAGGAGAACAATCCCCACCATACCCTTTTAACTCCTACATTACACTGTACTGGTGGCTCGCGGGCCACATGTAGCTGTTGATGGTGGGGGAACCGGCTGACTGATAATGGGGATTGTGCGGCCCGCGGCGGCGAACAAGTTGCTTAGCCCTGTTGTAGAAGATACCGATTGAATCGTCGCTTCTACTGTTTTCGCTCCTAATTTCGCCAATGTTCGTCCAAAATGTATTACAAGCTTGAAGCCACTCTCGTCTGCATTATAAATTTCTTCAAAGATTCTGCGATATTTTTGATGTTGTCAATATCTTCAAACGTAAATTGCGTCCTGAATGTTGTTATCTTGCGTGACACAATTCTATGCGCAGTCTTAAAGTTCCAAATCCACCATTTACTTACCCCGAATTGGGGTAGGTCCACCTGGTTTTTTCCCTGCAAGGCCCACAGGCTTAAATTCATGTCATGAATAATAGATTTTCTGTCACAAGCTTATTCAAACTTTTGCAGTACATATTCCGCAATAAATGCAAATTTATCTGCATTTGTTCCATCTCTCTCTACACTCACCTCCCACCTGTATAGCTGCTGCAAAGATTTAACCATGCGATAATTTTTCTGTACACTGGTAAGTGATCGACGTGCCGTTTTTCCACTTTTCCAAAACGTTACTGCTTTTCTCTTATAACTTGATTCAACTTTTCCACCTTCATCATCAACAGTACATTCTGCAGGGTCAAAACTGTCTTCACCTTCTTCTGCAAGCATAATGTACTCTACAACTTGTGCACCATGTGGTTCTGATGGATCGGCAAAATCGAGCACATAATCATGTTCAATTAATGATAGGGAATGTATGTTTTGAAACTTTTTTATAATGTCACGAATTTCATTGTGCACTTCCATTTCTACCGAGTGTCATAGGTGTCTGTGTTATACTCGCAATTTTAAACGTATTGGCTAATATGTTTATTACGTTAGCAACATTAATCGACTTAATTTTAAAGAAAAGCCGTTCAAGCAATGATCACTAACTTTTTTCGATTGAATGGTAACTGACTGCTGACATAAATGTAACTGTCGTAAGCCGCATCCTCGGTTATATTTATATCAATCAAAAGAAGCGAGTACATAAACATGTTTACAGAAAAGTGGATGTGGCACAAAAGTATTATCAGTCAGCCCCATTACGCACTTGCGACCAGTCGCTAGCGACCAGGTAGCCGAAGACTACGAGACACATGGGGACACATGAGTTCGTACGCACTTCGTCGCGGCGTCCAACGAGTCGCCGGCAACCATGAAAACGTGAGCGACGCACGGGAGACCAAGTGGTCGCGGCGATCAACGAGGTGCCCTGTTTCCAATGCACGCGTTCACACGACGAGCGACTTTGTTGACAATCAGACACTTGCAAGCAACGAAAAGAGTTTCGATATGCAGAAATTTATTTTGCACGTTGAATCTCGAAAGGCAATTTGGGACTTGTCATATAATGAATACTCCAATCGAGACATTCAAAAAACAATAAGAAGAAATGGTGCAATTATCTGAGAATGAGAAAGCCAGTAAACATTATTTTCTTACGGCGATGATACAATAAAGAATGCACTGAATATTGTCTCTTCCTTATTTTTTTTCTTCAATGCACTTCACAATTAGAACAATCTCCTCGACGTCCATTCTGTTTGGCGCTCTCTACGAAACGGATGAGGTATCGAGTTGCTCGACCTGGTCGCTTGGTTTGGTTGCCCGAATTTTGGTCTCTCGGCAACCAATTTGCCGGCGACTGGTCGAAAGTGCGTAACGAGCCTTAAGGTCGGATTTCTTATATGTGTTCGTCCGGCTGCAATGACCGGCGGCGGTTCCACTAGCGCAAGGGAGAAACAGATGCATACTTCTCCGTTGCACTAGTAGGACCGCCGCCGGCCGCTGCGGCCGAACGCGTATAGGAAATCCAACCTTTGCAATTAAAATGATGCAAAGTCTTTGTAAATCTTCACGCATTATTTATTTACCGTGTAGTTTCCAAAATAGCCTAATAATATTACACTTGAAGTAATGCATGTACGAATGTGCTGATATCTTAATGATTCATGCACGTCATTGATTAGTTTTAATGAGTTTTACCTTGGATTCAATTTTAGGTACCTATTGCCTTGCTTAAATAATTGAAAGCTGTTTAAACTTTATATAACTAATAATATAAATATGGGTTTAAGAAACCATTTTATTAATGGAAACTACTAAAATAGACTTCAAATTCGGTAATAGAGGTTTTATTTGTGTGCAAAAATAATATAACACATAAACTATTTATATGTATGAAAAGAGATTATCCAGAGGTATTTCAGCGTATATTTACAAAATGCAAAAACTTAATTTTAAGGATTGGTGGTGAGCGTAACTTGAAAAATATGTTTTTTTCGAAAATTATTTTTACGCGGTTTTTTAGATACAAAAAAGGATGCAACTTTTGTTTAAACTTCTTTTCGATATCTCTCACCCTTCCTGAGATAATCCACGGAAAAGAAAATTCTGCATTTTTTTCAATGGGTGATTTCACCCCGAAAAATTGCATTATGGCACCAAAAAAAATAGCGTTGCATTACGGATGAACTACTCTACTTGCATACCGAGTTTCATAATTTTCTGAATTTCCGGGTTGCCAAACTTCCCTTGTTAGGCAACATAATAAAATAGGATGATCGAAAAATGATCAGTAGCAGTAATAGGTATTTCATTCAAATGAAAGTATAGTGGTATAGTATAGTAGTAAGTATCTGCCGTATAGTGGATGATGAAACAATTTGGTCGCGAAATTTTTAACATATATAATTTTTACGAAATAGAATTACAGTATTGTCTCCGTATGTGCTCGCTGGTCGGGACCGGCGTTGAGCTCCTATCGTGAAGAGGTCCCTAATTCCGAGTGTTCGTTTCTCGCTTCTTTCTGGCCGAAGCGGGGAGCGAGATGGAACGCTTTTCGTGCGCGCGGGCGTGCGCGACGGGTGCGAGCACTCAGATGGAATCGTGACTGCTCGACGCATGCGCGCGACGGTCAGATAGCCAGGCACGGCACGAGTCTTTTTTGCGCTCTAGGCGAACTTTTCAAATTACGCCCTTTATTATAATACATTTATTTGAGATTATTGACAACCTTACTCTGAATTTTTATTCGTAGTTTAATTCACTTATAGTACAACTTGTAATATTTAATTTTAAAGTTTATTTTCCACAATACCAGTAATGAAAATATCATTTTGCACCTCTTGTCGACTTTCCGCCCTAGGCAGTCGCCTAATTTTGCAGAGTAAAGTCATAAATAATCCCAAATAAATGTATTATAATAAAGGGCGCAATTTGACAAGTTCGCCTAGGGCGCAAAAAAGACTTGAGCCGGGCCTGCGTCAAGATTTTGCGAAACGGTTCCCGTGCTCACCGTAAGTGCTTGCGACCATCGCGCACGCTCGTCGCGCACGCAAAGGACGGAGTGTCACGGCGCCCGAAAGACGGAGGGAGACAAAACATCAACGCGTCGTCTGTCTCGTACCGTCCTCGCTCGCTTTCAGTGGGTCTCGCTCGCTCTCGTTCCATCTCGCTCTTACCTTCGCCGGACAAGAGTGAGACAGAAGTGGTGGGGATAGCGACAAGCACGTATCGTGTGCACCAAACTGAGCACATACGGAGATAATACTGTATTTCCATTAGGCAAAATCCCACGGTGTAGATAAAGACGCTTCAAGATAACTGCTACTTAGGAGGAATGAAATATACTTACATTACAAACGATGACTTGTACTCACAAAAATTCCGATTTCATAATTTTTATATTTTACGTATATCCATTATACATACATAATATTATATGCTTATTGTTAGGTCTGTGAAGATAGCACCCCCAAATTCTAATTTTTGGAAAAACTTGACGGCATTCGTTTGTCCATCATTTGCCCACGTTTGCCCAACAAAAATTTTCGTTTGCACACCCTTCAAAAAAAGTTAAGGCCACAAAAAAATTTTCGCCAGCACCCCCATGAAAAAGTTTTAATGATTTGACAGTGGGAAGTGGGAAGTCCATCGTATGCCCACATTTGCCTACCCAAACTTTTCGTTTGCCCACCCTTCAAAAAAAGTTATGAACAAATTAAAAAATTTGTTATCAGCACCATCCATGAACAATTTTGAATTTTTTTTAAATGTAGGATACGATTATCCACGATCTGGCCACGTTTGCCCACCCAATGATTTCGTTTGTCCACCCTCCCGAATCGAATTAAAAAATAAAAACCGCGAAGTGAAGGGTACTGGAAACGCGATCACATTTAAGTTCGAATTTTTCGAATATATTATCAAAATCGTTTATTCAAGGATGTAGTTCGTTATTCTAGATGTAGAAGACGTTTGTCCACCCAATAATTTCGTTTGCCCACCCTGCAGAATCGAATTAAAAAATGAAACCCTCGAAGTGAAGGATAACGGTGACGCGATCGATTTTAAGTTCGATTTTTTTCGAATACATTATCAATATCGATTGTTCTTACCGTGAAGGTTTAAGGTGTTTGGTGGTATATTATCCAAAATTTTGCACGCACTTCTTCTAGTCACTTTATTCGAACGACATTTCAATTTGTAGCTCTCATCGAATACTTTACACTTTCCACACGTCTGCAGCATGTGCAGAATAACACCAGAGTCTATTAATGCTTTTCTAGGCATTTTTCACTAATCACCACATTGAAATCGCAAAACGGAAAATAATATAATCTTCTCACAGTTACTTCACAAGCCGTAAATGAATGAACGCACGACCTTGCAAGAGCTGTGACCGAACTCTGAAGACTGACTGACTTTCGTGCATAGTTGGAAAGAATTCGAGAGTATCGCAGACATCTGTTTACGTTTCAGCAGTGACACTTGACGCCGCGACCCTTTAGGGCGTCAGAGTTGCCTGCCGTCAGCGAAAAAAAGTAACTACGCATTTATAAATATTTCTGATAAGTTGTCACCAAATACACTAGTCTGTTACGTTAAAAACAATCGGTGGAATTTGCTAACAAATTTGAAAAACATTTCAAAATTCCAATGGAAGAAGAAGAAAATGAAATAGTGGATAGCATTAATGTTTGTAATAAAAGCAATACTAGAATTTGAAAATTCTAGCCTTACAATAACCCAAATAAAATAAATAATATACTGCCGCAATTATATTTTGATATTACATTATCTGATGAGCAATGGATAAATATTAATCAGAGGCAATGACGACCTTTAAGTGGAATTTTGATCAAAATCTTTGTCCACCTTTAAAAGAAACTTAGAGAATGAATGCGTTATATTAATTACTCGTTACATTTTGAAAGAAATTTGACGTTCCACTGCTCGTTCACGAGTATCGACGAAAAGTTTTTTATTGTCTAACCTGTTCGTGCCTACAGGAAAAGCACAACTAGCTGATTCGAAATACTAGCCGGAATAATCAGACAGAGTGTTTCGCCAGAGTCTTCGTTTATGGCGGTACTGTCCCGCGAGTCGATCGTGGACAGCGGTACACGCGCGTAGGGATGGTTACCAAATGTACCATCCGCCGACAGAACAATATACCGCTTAACTCGAAGTGAGGAAAATCGAAGTCCCAGAAAAAATGGCACGATATCGATTGTCCCCTATTCGACATCTGGCAGGCAAATGTTCCTCCACGAATGCTTCGGAAATAAGTTTTGCCCGATTGTAAACGAATAAATGCATCTTTGCCTCGCTCGGTCCACCTTTGTTCCGTAAAGGTGCGTATCGACTTTTGCGAGGATTCCTCGCGAGGCACGCCTCGCAGAGTGGAAAGTCTGAAAACTGTATACCTTGACCATGCAAACCATCCTTGACTTTCCAAAGCAGCTTCGCGAGGAATCCTCGCAAAGTCAATACGCACCTTAAGACAGAACATATCCCCCCATTAAAAGTTATGCCCAAAATTGAAAATTTTATATCAGAGCTCCACAGATTAAACCAAATGAATGTAAAAGGAGCGGTTAAAAAAGAAAATTCCAAGTTCGTAGTATCTACTATTACTGCAATATCTTATTTTTGCATAATATTATACATATTTGTATACTGAAGAATTACGCAACAAAATTAAAAAAAATTTTGTTTAAAATCTTGGCTTGTGTCTTATTATTAAAATCTATTACAAACAATTTTCTTAAATGTTCATTATAAGATTGCTGTTGCCCGCCTGAAACCAGTGGACGAAAGCCAGACCACGGTGGGAAAAGGTCGCGGGCGGAGCAACTCGACTTTCCCCAAACGTGCATTTGACAACACTCAAGGTCAAGTCCCTTCTAACATCGACGTAAATTCGGGCCTAACCCTGAGTTGTAAACATCTGCAACGCAGACGACCGGGTAAAGGTCGAGTTTCCTAGCAGCGATCGGCAGCTACGGCCGCAGCGGCCCCCCTAGCGCAACGGAAACACAGATGTATACTTCTCCATTGCACAAGTGGGACCGCCGCCGACCGCAGCCGCCGATCGCGGCTAGGAAAGTCGACCTTTAGACCTCAAGCATTAATTGTCGTAAAAAATTGTACAGTCCTGTCTCTGATACAGGGTGTACAAAATATTAAAAAATGGTCGAGTTATTTGTTGTCCCGGAAAGCTCCTCCGCGAGAGCGGTGTATCAAATATCTCCAAAACTATTTGTCCGATTTATTTCAAACCTGGTACACATATTCTTAATGATATTATCTAAAACGTAGCACATTGGTATATAATAAATGTCTTAAGTTTGCCTTGTTAGGTAAACAATGAATAGTGATATTCACCTTGCTCTCATTTGTACAATAAATTTTTTTCTTCTCAAATTTGTATGCTACATTGTAAATATTTTATTAATGAACACTAGAAAATCATGGCCTTTCTCATGTTCGATAAACCTGAGCGTCATAATTGCATACATCGTTCAAGTGCGTAACGGCGGAGGAGCTTCACGGGACAAGAAATAACTCGGTCATTGTTTAATATTTTTGTACAATATTTATATAACATATGCGTTAATACATGCTCTACACATAAGTAGTAAAGAAATAATTTTCAACCTCACAATATCTGTAAAAAAAATCGTTTAGATTCGAGTGCCTCAGTTTGGTGTAACACCTTAATAAAGGGTGTTGCCCATTAATAAATGAAGAAATAGGTATAATATAGACTGCGGAAGTTTATGCAAATGCATGTTTTTCTAGTAATGGATTAAACAAGTGGGACTTTGGCCGATTTATTTTCATCATTAAGAGGATTTTAAAAATATATTTGTAATTTTGCATATTATGTATATTTTTCATATTTATTTAAAAATTAGCTCGAGTAATTATTAGAAGTTGCTGAACCGCGAGGCGTATTAATGTTGGGTGATACTTTTTACTTGCTACATTGACACCTTTCAAATTTGTTCGCAAATTCCACGGATTGTTTTTAACGTAACAGATTAGTGGATTTGGTGACAACTTATTAGAAATGTTTATAAATGCATAGTTACTTTCTTTCGCTGACGGCACGCAACGCTGACGCCCTAAAGGGTCGCGGCGTGAAGTGCCACTGCTGAAACGTAAACAGATGTCTGCGATACTCTCGAATTCTTTCCAACCACTCACGAAAGTCAGTCAGTCTCCAGAGTTCGGTCACAGCTCTTGCAAGATCGTGCATTCATTTACGGCTTGTGAAGTAACTGTGAGAAGATTATATTATTTTCCGTTTTGCGATTTCAATGTGGTGATTAGTGAAAAATGCCTAGAAAAGCATTAATAGACTCTGGTGTTATTCTGCACATGCTGCAGACGTGTGAAAAGTGTAAAGTATTCGATGAGAGCTACAAATTGAAATGTCGTTCGAGTAAAGTGACTAGAAGAAGTGCGTGCAAAATTTTGGATAATATACCACCAAACACCTTAAACCTTTACGATAAGAACAATCAATATTGATAATATATTTGGAAAAAATCGAACTTAAACGCGATCGCGTCACCGTTACCCTTCACTTGGCGGTTTTTATTTTTTAATTCGATTCTGGAGGGTGGGCAAGCGAAATTATTAGGTGGGCAAACGTCTTCTATATCTAGGCTAACGAACTGCATCGTTGAAAGAACGATTTTGATAATATATTCGAAAAAAAGCGAACTTAAACGCGATCGCGTCAACGGTACCCTTCTTTTCGCGATTTTTATTAACAATTCGATTCTGGAGGGTGGACAAACGAAATCATTGAGTGGGCAAACGTGGGCAGATCGTGGACAATCGTATCCTACTTTTAAAAAATTCAAAATTGTTCATGGATGGTGCTGATGATAAATTTTTTAATTTGTTCATAACTTTTTTTTAAGGGTGGGCAAACCAAAATTTTGGGTGGGCAAACATGGGCATACGATGGACAATCATTTCCCACTGTCAAATCATTAAAGCTTTTTCATGGGGGTGCTGATGAAAATTTTTTTTTGACCATAACTTTCTTTTAAAGGGTGGGCAAACGAAAATTTTTGTTGGGCAAACGTGGGCAAACGATGGACAAACGAATGCCGTCGAGTTTTCCCAAAAATTCGAATTTGGAGGTGCTAACTTCACAGACCTCTTATTGTTTTCCCCTTTCCATCGAATATTCAACTGCTTCTACCAGTAGATGTCTCAAGAAAGAAATCACACACGCATTGAAAATTGAAATAGGAAATCACTAAGTTTAAAATGTGAAATGTACAACATGACACTTTTACTTTTATTAAATAGACATAAGGATAGAAATAAGGAAATTAAATAGACAAAACAAGATAACTATAATGTACCTATACAGAATTTATACAGGAAACTGACAACATTTTTGCTAAACTCTAACACAAAGTGTAGGGGAAATTAGGACAAAACCGGGTACCTGGGTAAAACTTTGACGTGGTATTATTTTTAAAACTGCCTTAAATTTTCCCGCGTCGTTGCAGCGACATATTGTCACGATGTGCATTGTTTCATCAACAAAAGATGATCGTGTTACAAAAGTGCATAGTACGGTTATATCGTCTTGTGTGTTTTTAAAGGCTCTGATCTAATTTTCGGTACTTAAGAAACTTCAACACTTTTGACAGTGTTTAGGTAAGTACTTTTTTGTGTAAATTATGTTAATTATTCCATATTAAAGTATAAATAACTAAGACTGTTTGTACTTCGCCCCGGTATTGCTGATAATTCGTAATATTTACAAAATTGTATGCTGGGGCAAAACCATACGAGGTAAAACCGGGTACCCGGTTTTGGACATAATGTGTATAACAAAGAAACGAAAAAGAGGACTTTACCAAAATTAAAACTAAATCTTAATAAAGGTCTACAAGTAAAGAGAAAGAAAACCACAAATTTAAACAAAATACCGAAGGACAATGATAACAGTGGTGATGAAAATGGTGAAGATATTTGCATTTATGTCCAAGAATCATATGGTTTATTGAATTTGAATGAAGGTTGGGTGCAGTTTACAGCTTGTTGTAACTGGTTGGGAGACTGAAGAATTGGATGAGTTTCGTTGTTATAGGTGCTAGGGCCAGTTTGTAGTATTACCCAGACCATGGTAAAATCGTAAAAACGGACCATATTTTAAATTGTAAATTTTTTGTATTTTTTATTGTATTAAAAAAAATGAAAATATACTATTATTTAATAAAGAGTTTATTGCAATGAATTCTAATTTCAATTCCTTTTTTACATTAATAATGTCAAAGTTATGTGCTTTTATCCTTAACGTCCCGGTTTTACCCCTACTTCCTCTATAGGTTGTAAAGCATCATGTAGGAGAAATTTTAAGGGGTAATACTAGACGTCATAATAAGGCGAAAATGAAGAATAACGAAATTCCGTTGGAGGCTTTGTTTTGTAATTATAAGTGTTTAAAGATGTGGTAGACCAGTCGAGATATTTCCCTAGTAATTTGACGGGAAATCAAATTGCAATTAATGCAGTCACTGCGGTGACGGTCACTGGTGGCCGACGCACAGTGGAACAAGTACCTATATATATATATATATATATATATATAGCAAGAAATCAATATTCCATTAAGATACTGTTATTTACACGCAATTGATATGTCAATCATATTTATACAGAACAAATTTAATTTTTAATATAAAATAATTCATTAAAATATATTCTTAATGCGCATAAGTGAGTACTCCTCGCCGATTTTAGTGAAATTTAAATATGTTATAAAATTCTAGATTCTGAACAACTTTTTCCTATACAGGTTACCACCGCTCGACCATATTGTAGTTTCCAAGATATTCGCAAAAATACTTCTTAAATTTTTTGCTTTGGTTTAATAATTTGAGTAAGTTCTGGCTTAGATTTGCTAGATTGCTCAAGCATAACTGCAAATGTGGCTGTGCATGTTGTAATGTGTGTATATAGTGTGGACTGCAAACATAAAGTTTATAAGAATTAATTTTTGTACAATTTTTTTATTGCATACGCGTAGCTTGTCCGGGAGGGGCTCTTGCCCCCCCCCCCCCCAAATCTAACTCCATACCTATACCGATATCTCGGATACAATCTAAATACACAGGTGTACCTACCTAATTCCGAATAAATAACAAAATATTTTTATGAATATCTCGAGAACTAAAGCCGGGCGGCGGTAACATGTACTGGAATAAGTTATTCAGAATTATGCTCCCGATTACATATTTCAAGGTCATTGAAATCGGTGAGCTGTACCCTTTTATGCACAATTATCATATTTTTCTACATAATAAAAGTAAAACAAATAAAATATATACTTTATAAATACATTTAAATACAAATAACTAGTATACACATGCAATAATTACAAACAAATAAAATTTATTTCTGAAATAATTTTCGTTGATAATAAAGTTTAAATTATTCATTCTTATTATATATTTACATCACTATTAATTGAATCTGAAAGAATTGGGAGCTCGGTGTCTTTTAAAACTAAATATTCTGGCACAGAAACTTAGAAGAGATCGTTATTACTTACCGATTTTTAAAAAAATTAGAATCTCAAGAAAGAGCACTCGGAAACAAACAAAATTTATACCAAAACAAAGGACATAAAAAGGACTAATATTACTCAAAAAATGAAAGAACCGATATGTTTAGCTTTTGTTTAATACTCTCTAGAAATATGTTTTCTTATATTGCTAAAATCATAATAGCCTCCACAAATTAACAAGTTGATCTCAATGATAGGGCCAGTATGGGACTAGAGTGTGTCTAGATCCAACTACCCCTTACCATGAAGGCAAAGTAAAAATTAAAATATACATGTATCGTTTCGTGGCTGTGTGAGTTGACAGGCGAAAATTCTTGCAAGGGGCACCCTCAAGTGATACTTAAAATCCCTACAATATGTATATTATATTTTATTTTCCTTCTACTCATTTTTGAAAATTAAGTTAGTCAAGCTAGCTAGGTGAATCGCTTGTGTGAGGGAAGTTGCACAATTTAATTTATTTTCGATAACTCAAATTATATGTTACATATGACTTATTTACGTCGCAATTTATGTCACAATTGTGTAAAAATACGAAATTAAATATATTGAGTGTCATATATAACATACAAAAAAGGAAGAATGATATTGGATGTTATTTTCAATTTTAAAACACAGTTGGAAATTTATAAAATGATCATTAGGTAAATTATAGCCTTACTTTCATGAAGCGGCTACACGCAACGACAGAAGCGAACCTGTGATATCAAATCTCGTATTCTACACATTTGTATGTCTAATTTATGTTTCATGCAATGTAATAATGTACTTGTCCGAAAAGCTGTAATTCACTTAACTATCGTGTGAAACCCAAACTCGAATTCACTTGTCGGAAATATAAATCTAATAAGAAGGAATATAAAAATACAGCAAGTGCGGGGTACTTGAATTAAGGACGATGTCCTGCTTTTAAACGTGCATTATGGCTGCACTCATTCATTTCGTGTATTATACATGCTTCTGTAACTGTTTTTTGAATACTGTTTTCTTGGTTGGTAAGATTAAACTTCACCAAGGTTTTTAGGAAATGGAATACTAAAAATCAAAGACATGGTTACCAATTTTTGTATTTTATATAACAAGGCATGATATTATTATAATACTCTATTCGAATTATCAAGCAGCAGTTTAAGTAATATTTTACGTATTCAATTTTTATACATTATTTCTATAGAAATATTGTTACAAAAGCTAGCATATAGGGTACAGATAGGTACTATGGAACATCTGATTTCAAAAGTTTGTCAAAAGTAGAGGAATTTTTTTTTTAATAAAACTGGCATGAGTGGACGAAAGAACTAATGCATAATCATATTTACATAGTCAAATGTAAAAAAATCCAATTGTTGTGCAATTATAGTAAAAAAACTAAAAAGAGTAAAAATCGGCCGTTCGAAAAAAATGGGTCCAAATATGGAACACCCAGGAAATTTGTAATTTACTTTAGTTTTTTTTACTAAAAATGAAGATTTGTTAAGTAGAAGATACAAATAAATAAATATACATCATTTTTAGAATTTATTCCTGCTTTCTACGTCTCCTACACGTTGGGCACGTGAATAATACGTCGGAAGCCCCACAATCTTCGTGTGCCCACTGAAAGCAGCGAATACATTGGGTCTACTTTACATTGTCATTATTTTACCATCGCAAAATAAACATTCCACATCATCGTCGTCATCATCATTATCAACTTCATCTATGTTACTCGGTATGTTCTATATTACGTACACAGAATTTCCGGCAAGGAATTAAGAATTATACTAAGAAGAAAGTAACTTTATTGGTAAACTATTGTTGAATAATCAAGAACACACATATTTAATGATAAATTATATCAAAATAATGTTATGTAACATACCTTCGCTACAATATTTAACTGTTTGATGCACTTTTCAGAAACTTTTACACCCCACGAAAAATATAAACGTTTCTCTTTCAATGATGGATACCCAACTAGTGCTCAATGGTCAGTATCATCGTCTATTGTGTCTAGGGATCTATTTAGTATACATGATTGCCCGAAGTGTTCGTTATTTCGTTATCGAAATTTTACGAAGTTTCATATTACGTGCCGTTCCATATTATACCTGCCTTTACCGTAAATATTCTGTGGCATAAAGACTTTACGATTCTTTTGTTGTTCACTATCGATTTCTATTATACGTACTTACAACACTCTCCTCTACTTTTCTAACATCCCTTTTTCATTTTTTTATGTTACAAGCCACAGACTTCGGCTTCAAGATAATTCTTCAAGCGATGCTTAATGGATGAGCGGCATTTATGCATGAGAACGAGGAGAATCGTTCCATTATATTCATATTAAATATTTTTAGTCCTGCTTTTGTATCTCATTAGAAGAGTTCTGCATAACTGCAAAGGAAAAAGTGAAACAATCACAAGCCTTCCAATTGAAACACACTGAACTTTTACTTTTTATTGTTCTCCGAATTATTATTTTACAAGCATTTTATAAAGTTTATTCTCGAACGTTTCGTTGCATTGTGTCTGGACATTCTCATGACCCTGTTACATCGCGACAGCAGCACGTGTATTCGCAGCTACACGGTATCAACTTAATTGGTATTTTACAGATACAAATAATAGAAATTTATAACTGTCAATCAGAATTACAGCATATCCTGTGTGACGTACATCAATTCAATATATTTGCTTATAGGTACCTAAATATTATTGTATGTAGCCCGTAGTGAAACGGAAAGAAGGAAGCATAAAATTATCAACATGGGAAGGGGTTACATACACTTAGGACCGTGAAAAGGCGCGAATTTTTATGATTTTTTTACCTGTAAGTAATTTTCTTAAGGGCTAATGCCACTCTAGAGCCTGGAAATGCAGCCTGATTTTGAGATTTTGTTATGCGAGCACAGTGCATGGAATATAAAATCTGTTTGAAGGCTTTTATTGTACATACCTTGAAGTATGATCACAATTTTTTAAATATTTTTTATACAAATGGTAGAACCACAGCTCAACAAAAGAAGCTTTTTTTGAAAAAACAGTGTTTGGCGGCTGGAAAGATTTTTCCTACAATTTTTGAGCTAGAACAAACAACCAAAAATTTTTGAGTTCTATATAAGATTATCTTTATTTGGATTTTTGTTCTTGGTCAAAAATTGAAGGAGAAATCTTTCCAGCCGCGGAACACTTTTTATTAGAAGAAGCTCCTTTTGTTGAGCTGTGGCGCCGCCATTTTGGTTTAAAAGAATTAAAAAAAAATTGTGATGATACTTCAAGGTACAGTATTGTCTCCGTATGTGCTCGCTGGTCGGGACCGGCGTTGAACTCCTATCGTGAACAGATCCCTAATTCCGAGTGTTCGTTTCTCGCTCCTTTCTGGCCGAAGGGAGGAGTCAGATGGAACGCTTTGCGTGCGCGGCGAGCGTGCGCGACGGGTGCGAGCACTCAGATGGAATCGTGACTGCTCGACGCATGCGCGCCACGGTCAGATAGCCAGGCACGGCACGAGTCTTTTTTGCGCCCTAGGCGAGCTTGCCAAATTACGCCGTTTATTATAATACATTTATTTGAGATTATTGATAACCTTACTCTGAATTTGTATTCGTAGTTTAATCCACTTATAGTACAATTTGTAATATTTAATTTTAAAGTTTATTTTCCACAATACCAGTAATGAAAATATCATTTTGCACCTCTTGTCGACTTTCCGCCCTAGGCAGTCGCCTAATTTTGGAGAGTAAAATCATAAATAATCTCAAATAAATGTATTATAATAAAGGGCGCAATTTGACAAATTCGCTTAGGGCGCAAAAAAGGCTTGAGCCGGGCCTGCGTCACGATTTTGCGATGCGGTTCCCGTGCTCATCTAAGTGCTTGCGACCATCGCGCACGCTCGTCGCGCACGCAAAGGACGGAGTGTCACGGTGCCCGAAAGACGGAGGGAGACAAAACATCAACGCGTCGTCTGTCTCGTACCGTCCTCGCTCGCTTTCAGTGGCTCTCGTTCCATCTCGCTCTTGCCTTCGCCGGACAAGAGTGAGACAGAAGTGGTGGGGGTTGCGACGAACACCTATCGTGTACACCAAACCGAGCACATACGGAGACAATACTGTATGTACAATTAAGACCTTCAAACAGATTTGTTTGTTCACGCTTGTTCCATTCGCTATACTCGCATAAAAAAATTTCAAAATCAGGCTGCTTTTCCGTGCTCTAGAGTGGCATTACTCCTGAATAAAAAATGGTAATATGCACTTGAAAGCTTGAAATTTAAAGAATATTTTAAAAAATAATGACGATAATTCGTCTTGTTCGCCGTGTAGCTGCTGTTGAACAAATCAGGGTCGTCATGTAAGGAGTTTGCGGTGCCAAAAATATATCCTCTGGGTGCCAACCAAAAGTAAAAAATAAAAATGTCTCTTAAAGTATGTAAAAGAAAGTCGTCTTTATCATACGCTATTTTTTAAATTTTCATTTTTTTAAAAAAAATATGAATGTTTGAACTTTAATTCAACTCTGCGATGCAATTTCTCAAACAAATTTCATCAGTTTTTTACTGATTAAAATCAAACTGTGGTTATTACAAAAAAAAATCTGTATGATAAAGACTAACAATAAGTAGGTAGATATTGATGTGAGAAATAATCGTGCCAAGTTTCATTCAAATCAATTCAGTAGTTTTTGAAATATTATTGGTACCGATTTGAAAAACATAGTTTCGAGAAAACAGCATTTAAAATTTAAGGTACAGGTTAAAGTGAGATCATTTTTTTTAATCTACAGAAAATCGTCGATTTCGGGGCCATAGAATTGCCCTTCCTTTGATGTTATAGCTTATTCTGCCAATTCTTTATTGGAAAACTCGATTTTTTCGACCATTCCAGGTGTATGTAAACTCTTAACTTCCAAATTTCTGGATGCTCTTGATGGAAGGATTGTATTGGACTTCCAAAATTGTGATATCAATCAGGATTTTAAACTATATTTGCATTATAGACTTGACCGCGCGATACAGAAATACACGTTGCCCTAAAGGCAAGCAAAACGCCACACATTTCAGCTTCCCTATTCTTGCAAAAGCGTCACCAATTTAATCCTCATACGTTTCCGTGATTTTTATACATACCTTGTCTTTTCTGTATTGAATCCCGTGCAGTATAGATGGCCCGTCGAGTGGCGCACCGCAGTTTGGATATTGTAAACCCACTGTGAGAGAGTGCTCATATTGAACGATCACATAAACAAAGGTTGACTAACTGGGCCCCTCCATTCCGACCAGACTCTGACGATCGCGGTCGATTCCTGCTTCTTTCCTTCTCTTTTCGAGAAAGCATGTCTGTTAAAATTAGTATTCAAAAGTCGTTGTTATTTAATTCCCTGAGTGTTATTGTTGTAAGCGAGCTATTTTATTACTAAAGTCAAACAACCCCGAACACAATTCTAGCAATGTTTGATAGTTATAACTTTCATTAAAAGTCTGGCGGAGGATTAAATAAAAAATGGGTCAATGACCAGTGAATGAACGGGATAATAACAGTGGTTAGGTTTCCAATGTATTTAGACGATTTTTTGTGTAAATAATTTTTCATTCTCCATTAGCAATAATATTATTGATTTGATACTTTACTAGTCTTATAAGATCATAATTACGCATAGTTGAAATTTGGTTTCTGGGGTGGGTTAACCAAACCTCCACACTGGCGGCGAAAGTGTCAAGAGAAAAAAAGACCGGTTAAGCTCTTCATTCATCGTAAAGTAAGAAATGTCCAGTGAATGAACGGCCGTTCATTCATTGATATTCACCGATAGCTCCCATCCAATGCATGAACACCTAACAAACTCGACAAATTCTTATAAATCCGTTATTATATACAGTATTTTTCGTAAAAGGAACATCTAAACAATGTAATTATAACTACAAATTTATCATAGGACCATTAAATGCACCTCAAAATACAAATTGTAGATATCACGTAATAAGACTTACCTTGAACTTGTCGGATGCCATGAGGACAACTTGTGAATAAACGGAATTAATGCCGCATTGGTTATAAGTACGTATTGTCTACGTATGTGCTCAGTTTGGTGCACACGATACGGGCTTGTCGCTATCCCCACCACTTCTGTCTCACTCTTGTCCGGCGAAGGCGAGAGCCACTGAAAACGAGCGAAGATGGTACGAGACAGACGACGCGTTGATGTTTTGTCTCGCTCCGTCTTTCGGGCGCCGTTACAGGAGTGTCGGAGGTCCTTTGCGTGCGCAACGGACGTGCGCGATGGTCACAAGCACTTACGGTGAGCACGGGAACCGCTTCGCAAAATTTTTACGCAGGCCTGGCTCAAGTCTTTTTTGCGCCCTAGACGAACTTGTCAAATTGCGCCCTTTTTCCGCACGCAAAGCGTTCCATCTCACTCCCCCCTTCGGCCAGAAAGAAGCGAGAAATGAACACTCGGAATTAGGGATGTGTTCACGATAGGAGCTCAACGCCGGTCCCGACCAGCGAGCACATACAGGGACGAAACTAGGTTGTAAACGCCCCGGAGCAAGGATTCTGTTTGTCCCCCGCCCTCACCATTTCACCACCTCCTATTGCCCACCTTAGGAGGTTGAGTCCACACTTTACATATAAAAGACATAAACATATGTCTGCAATATGGTTTCAAACATATTGCAAGTACCCTAATTTGTTTGCTGTTTGATAACAGATAAATAAATTTTAATTACTTTTCCATAAAATGTGTATCTCCTTTATTCCTAATGGAATAACGTAATATATAAATTGGAATAAAGCCATTGATGTAGCTTTTCCAAAACTATGTCTTTTCTCTATAAAGATTTCTCATTTGGCGCCCCCCGCAAATCGGCGCCCGGGGCAGAAACACCCGCTGCCCCCCCCCCCCCCCCCCCCTAGTTACGTCCCTGAGCACATACGGAGACAATACTGTAAAGAGAAAAACTTGCCGATGAACTGGGACCTTGCCGATTTCAATGACCTTCACATATATTGCAAAACTCGACTTTTTGAGTAACTTTTTCCTTTGACAAAATTGGCGGTCGGCCTTAGTTTCCGAAATATTTGCAGGAAAACTTTCGCTATAACGTAACACGAAAACAATGTAAATATATAATTGTTTAATAAAACACCAAACAATAGCAGTGTAAAAAGTTAATCTAGGTCAGTGAATAATGCTACATGTATGCAACATTTAAGTAATAAACTGTAAAACCATGATACAAAGTAATGGAATTTCATCCTGCTTCTAAAATCTATGTGTACAATAAATAAAATTTTCTTACGTCTACCAAAAATTATACCTTCGTAATATTTTATCCCGCTTACCGTTTGCTCGCTTTGAACTTACAGATTTGTTAGTAATATAGTCGAAATAATTATAATATTTATTTTGGATGTAGTCAGCTTTGTCACGACTGATTTCGAAATAACTGTTTCGCACAACGTTTATTCGCACGTAAATCGTTATTAAAAATGTAATAAGTATTAAATCAACGAAGAATGTTGGTACTTTCGATAATGAAATAAAATTCTGCCCGCTCATGCGCGCGTAAAGCATGGTAGCGAACCGATGCGAGTATGTGTTAAACTCGGTAATTCTAAAGTTAAGTAAAGTTAATGCGAACATCTCGTAAACGTTTAAAGGGAAATGTTCAGAATGATGACCTTGACAACATATGTGAAGGTTATCGAAATCGGCGAGGGCGTAGTTCATCGGCAAGTTTACCGAACCGTTTAGTTTACCCGGTATATAAGATGTCTGCCGCTACGTATGTATATGTGGCGTACATATATAAGCAGAATTCAATGTAGTAGTAGCAACAGTTTTTCCTCAATATTTCTGAAACTAAGGCCGACCGCCAAAAAGTTTAAAGGGAAATCTTGTTAAAAATGACAACCTTGATAACATATGTGAAGGTCATCAAAATCGGCGAGGGCCTAGTTCATCGGCAAGTTTTCATAAGTTTCAACATGAAGTGAGCACAATAGGCGTTAATTTTTCGTATTATATGAGCAACGTTCATTCACTGGACAGGTCACCCTATATGATACACATACTTATATATATATTATTAGTGAGATAGGTAAATAAAATTCATTTACATTAAACTTATTAATATTAAATTTAATTCTAACATCATAGCAGTTTTCATTAATAAAGTGTTTGCATAAAACAAAATTGAAACATTTACATTCTCTTTTTCTACATGCTATATTGTTTAATTATATATTGGAAGAGTTATACTAGTAGAAAACGGTAGATACATTGAAAATTAAGGTTTATAATTGGTGCATTCATGATATTCTTCATAAAAATGTTTAAAACGGAAATACTTCAAGTATAGGTACTCTCAAGTAATAGAAACCTACAGGATTTTGAAATTTGCTGGGATGCGTTTCTAGATACCGGGTTTTAAACCAAGCATATTAGAAAAGGTTTTTGAATCTGGGAGAAAAAAGCTGGATGTGGGTTAGAGACTACAATTTAATTATTTCATTGCTTAAGTGCAAATTGACGTCTCTCTCTTCGAAGATTACATTATTTGAAACTGCTCGCACGAAATTTTTCCAAATCCGAAATCCAAACCAAACATATCCAAAGGTTGAATGATGCCCGTCGTTGTTTTTAGAATGATTGAAACTGTTACTTCCTTGTCTTGTAGAATTTACTGCTCTACCTGATTCAGGCCGTGGTCGGTCCACGAGTCGAGTACTATATATCTAGCATAAGTTCTATCTTTGTTGTAATTGTAGAATGTAGGTACGTACTATCTTGCTTAAATAATTAAAAGCAGTTTAAAATTACTATAAATGCAAATTCGATAATAGAGATTTTATTTGTCTGCAGAAAAAATATAACACATAAACCATTTATATGTATGAAAAGAGATTATCCAGATGTATTTCTGCATATATTTACAAAATACAGAAACTTAATTTTAAGGGTTGGTAGGGGGGGGGGGGTAATTTGAAAAGTATGTTTTTTCGATAATGATTTTTATACAGTTTTGTAGATACAAAAGAAGGTAAGGCAACTTTTGTTTAAACTTCTCTTCGATATCTCTCTTCGTTCTCAAAATATTCCACAAAAAAAATCTGCACTTTTTCAGAGGTTGATTCCCCCCCCCCCCCTCTCCAAACCGCACTATAGTACCAAGAAGAATAGAGTTGTGTTACGGATGAACTACTCTACTTGCACACAAAGGTACATAATTTTCTGAATTTCCGGGTTGCCTAACTTCCCTTTAAGGCAGATTCGACCACAACTATGTACTGTCGCGAGCTTCGAGCAGTTCCTACGCAAGCAGTTCTCAATCTGACGGAACCTCGAGCTACGCTCCTGGTTTGAGTTTTAGCTCCCTCGGCAGCGACCTAAGATTCTAAGCGGGCTCGAACAATTGCTCCTAGTAGGTATTAACTTTAAAGCTGCAATTCCTACTAGCATTCAAATCCCAAAACCGTAAGTCAAAGCAACTCTACGTACGCTACGGGTCATAGGGCTGGACCTCACACTCCATCTAGTTTTGTTTTATCGAATGCCGCTATTATTCGCTCACGTAATTCCTGTACAGTTTGTATTTCAACGGGGTACACCTTTTGTTTCACATACATATTCCCACAAAAATAATGAAAATCAGTTTTACTTCACTATATTTCACTCAACTTTTAAATTCACCCTCGGGCCAACAATGATATGTATTTTGCAAGACGTGCTCGATTTCGCCGAAGAAATAATTGTGACCGTTCGAATCTGCGTGTGAACAGTCGAAATCAAAGGAGACTTCGAAGAAACGTTATTAGTTGTTTCAGCATTTAGGAAACATGGGGAATGTACACTCTAAAACGCATGGGTACTCGTATAACGTACAAATTTATGCAGCATTCGAAGCGAAAATAGTTTTAAGTTAGTTTTCAACAAGGCTCCATCCTCGAGAAAATCAGTTTTAAACGTGGAATTATTCTATAATGAAGTGCATGTAGGTACAGACATTTAATGAGCTTTTAAAATCGATATTCCTAGAGACAAAACCTTTTATTGAAAAACTTCAAGACATATTTTTAATTTATTTTTAAAGGAATATTTACACTAAACCTTAAATAAACGTCCCGCAATAAACAACCAATGGTTTTCAGGAATTGAATTATATACTGATTGTGAGTTTAAATTATTATTATTATTCATTCTTGTTGGAACAAATACTGCGATTTATTTTTTACATTAAAAGCAGGAAGCAGCGATTTGATATTAATTAAAGTTCACGTATCACCGAAGCAACGTCTATTCCGAAATTTTATTCCACATTCGTTGTTTTTGATGTTTTCGTATCTTCATTCAAAAATAATTTTCGTATTACTTATTAAAAATAATAAGTACAATGTTATAGCAATAAATGTAAGAAATAAGAGCTAGTTGTTGGTAGAAGCTATTAAACGTTTTTAACACATTATCATTGGTGGAATTTCGCTTTGTCAAGCATATTGACGGCTCGCACCTTGGTTCCTTACCGAACGTGACATTGACTCGTGTGAACTGAGTAACTAGTCGAAGCAATAAGACGAAAGAACGCCACCTGGTTCCAAGTGTTATGAAACCTCCAGGCAGTCTCACTGTCTTTCGCAACGACAACTTGGCGCTTAGGTACACATTGTACTCTATCCACACACTTATACGTTTCTACAATCCTCGCTCCAGCTCGGGCAAACTCAAACTTTTAGCTATCAAGCCCATTACCAGTAAAGTTACTCTCTACGGGTCTACGAGATTTTGTCGCCAAATATCGCAGATGACGCTTAATAAGATACTTCTTTCTTTCAACATTTTCGTTCGGTGGTTTGCTGAATATTCTACCGCTGAGTCTCTTGCTCCGGTATTGTTCACAAAACTTAACAGCAGAATGTCTTAAAATTGATAATAAAAGTTTATTGTTTGTGCAATACCTATATCATATTACTGGCAGTCAATTTTTTTCTTGACGTCTACATTATTTTGTATAACATGACATGAGACACTGGTATTGGATGTAATTTTTTACTTACGTCTGTCGTAATTCATTAAATCTACTTAGTTATCAAATACGCGCACTGTATAATAACGCGCACTGTATAAATGTATGGGTACTCATATACCTAGGTTAAGTTTAGGGCAGTTTCTCTTTTATATTAGAAAATGGTTATTAAAACTAATACTGATATCAGTTATTTTATCAGAATAAACCTAATATGTTCAGAATTTTATACTAATTCAGAAAAAGTGGCCGATATTTGCAAGACAATATTTGCCGAAAATCGGGTTGACAACTGTAGTCATGACACCTAACCAACTCTCCTAAGGTGCTAGGAGTGATGGCTCTCGTCGTTGGGGGGTGGGGGGGGGGGGAGTGGTTCGCGGCTTTGGGAGAGATGACCCACATAATCATTCATGAAAAAATAACAAAGAAGAAAGCGAAATTATTTACAACTATAGATTGATTTAATTTTTATTTGTTTGCGGTAAACAAGTAAAGAATACATCAAGCAAAAAGGGAATTGCCTACTGGTGATTAGCAAAGCAAATGAATACAAAAGTGAGTAAATTAAATAAAGAAACGAAAATAATAAAAAAAAATAATCCCTCGCCAAATAATATAAATTTAACTGATATAATAAAAGTTTAGAAAGTGAGTCATCTTTCATCCACAATTTGAAAGTAAGCCAGCTATCCTAATCACAACCACGCTACCTTTCCTTTCCGCAAGGAGAAATGGCCCTCTCGTTTACTTTGAAAGGAAAGGTTAATATGGCCAAATACTTTCGCTGCACTGTCCCTTAATACCTCTACTATCTTATTATCCAAAACATTACACGAAAATTAACTTAAAAGTATATTTTATATACGATTCTGTACAGCTACTACTGTTTTATAAAAGAGGTTAAATGTAACCTCAACTTACCTTGTATAGCCTATGAATCTAGAAAAGCATAGAAGGAAGCAAAATGACGCTATTCAGTCAACTGTTTGGTTTCTAGAGAAGTAATTAGTCTGCACTTTGATGCAGGGGGCACAATGAATCATTAATATTATCTTGATATCTATAGGGTATCATCTGATAATCTTGTATTATCTATCAAGAATATTAGGAATATTAATGTTTCATTGTGCCCCTTGCACCAACTCCCCCTACTATTATTGAAATATAGCGACTACGCCAACTATCCTGCCCCGTCGACTCACCTAAATTTACCCTAATGTACAAATTAATTGAGCATTCGATGCTACTTCTAAGTTAGTATTTGGTATTTTAAAAACATCTTACCGACAAACACGTTAACTACAACAAATAGAAGAAATTTTATGAACAAAAGTTTTGAAAATTTTATTCTCTATCATTCTTTCATTTCCTCTTCATTTGAGGTGAGTTCGCTTGAGAAAAAACAGCAGTGTCAGTTCCGTGAAAGTGGAAGTTCAAGTTAATTGGGTGAATAATCTGCCATTAATCAGATCTTCTATTGAATTAATTATTTAAATGAAAAAACTGCTAAATAAACTTATTGAGTTTCCTGTGTTCAAGGTAGCATCCCCCCCCCCCCCCCTTAACAAAATTATGCGTTTGTCCTTATATTCTCGACATTGCTAGATGACATGATTTAAGTTAAATAAGGCTTCAGATTCTGCTGCGCAATGGTAAGCATTGTTCGAAATGAAATTTACTCTGGCTAGAGAAGCATTTTCCTGGTATACATATCCGATGCTAACTGCGGTTCACTTAATCGTGGATTTTCCATGATTTTCCTCATAATATTCCGCTTGCTTGTATCTGGAATCGGAAATTCGTGGACGTCGTTTTTGGAGATTAAACTCGATTCGATCCTCTTCTGTGTATCTTCTAACAATATCTGCTACAGTATTTTCCTTCATATTCAATAACTTTGCAATTTCACGGTAGGTTTTCCTCTCTCATAATTATAAATTGCAAGTTACCGTTTATTAAAACAATGTATTGCTTCCCTCCCGTGACATTCTGAAATGTCGATGTTTATTGCTGAGTTTCTTGTCTCAAACTGACATATAATCGTAATATTACTAGTATATATACATTGCAAATGTACACATTGAGTCCGAATATTTTTGTAACCTGTGAACTCTACATCGTTTTGTTTAAAATTTGTTATGTTTCTAGTATCTATAATAAATAATTTAAATTAATAATGTAAATTAATAAACTTGAAAGTACTGTGATGTCCGAACATTAAAATGAATAACTGTACATAACGAACATAAACATCAGGTCAAACAGCTACTTCGAAATGATAGTGACTAACAATAAGTGACCGAATATTTTTGTGATATGAAAATGTGATATGGATTTGTTAAAAACCTATTGTACGAACAAATATTATAATTAAAAAATTATTGTTTCTATATTTGCAAATTATAATAAATGGTTCACATTTTCATAACATTACCAGCGCGATTATTCAGATAATCATTTCTTATATAAAGCAACAGATTCGGAGATAATGTGATGTTCGAATATTAACACAAGTAGCTGTATAACGGGATTCAAACGCACAACAAATCAGCCGCCCGACAACGAAATTGAACAAGATAAACCAAGTCTGACGATGAGTGAAATAGTGGACTACCTAGTGCGGAACCCTCAACGGCAAGGCAATTAAGAGGGCGTTCAGCCGTGCATGTGGTCTTTCATATTCCTGTAATGCCACCTTGGTAAGAGTATATATTATAAATGGATTAGTGACATTTCGGCGATGAAAATTAGCCCAAACACGAAGCAATTCGGAATATTTTTAATTATGAATACAGAATTAGATATATAGTGGTCCGCGGATTCAGTGGAAATTATGCTTCTAGTGACTGACCCACGGCGCATACTGCACACATTAAAAGTTTATTGAGAATGCCTTAAGAATCCATTGGTAATAGTTTCATGCACATTTATCAAAAGCACGCGGCTTTCTCCAGACTGAAGGGTCGATTGCACCGAAGAAATAAAATGGTGAGGTAGGTCTTTTCCGTGAACCTGAGGCCAGAAACTTTCGCTTAACCGGGGGAACGCTGTATGAAGGAGCGAACAGTATCCACTTCCCAAACGCTCGCCTTCTAAGTCTCCCAAACTGCAAATTAGTATCCGCATCAGTTCGTGTAATTGTTCAAGTCACGACCCTAAAGGCGAAATCCCACGGCGCAGCGTGTGGCTCGACGCAGCGCGCGCCATACTCGCCAAGCCATGCGCCGTAGAATTTCACCTTCAGGTTGCAATTTATTTGTTTTCTTAAGAAGAGCGACCGGCAACTAAGAGTGATGAGAATAAATCATCCACAGACGTTTTACGCTTACTGAAATACTACCTATTAACATATTGGTGACATTTTTCCGATGAACATAATATCCGAAAAGACTTCATTCGGACTATTTTTAATTTCGATACATAAAATGTGTCGAAACCCAAATTAAAAAGAAATTTATTATCATTAAAAATAGTCCAAATGAAGTTTTTTTTAATATTATTTTCATCGGAAAAATGTCACTAGTATGTTAATAGTATTTTCATAGGCGTAAAACATAAAATAGAAAAATTTTAATTTTCATCTGCGGTTGACTTAAGCCGGGTCCACATTTGTTACCGCACCACGCTCTGTTACCGTGACCTGTTCCTAGCTAACCGATCATGGTAACAAGAGTAGACGATCTCCGACGATGTCAGACGGTTTCGAGACATTCATCAGAACGGCCGAACCCAGTAACGAGTCACAGTATGCAGTTAAGCTGGCTCCACATTTGTTACCGCATTCCGCTCTGTTATCGCGACCTGTTACCTATCTAACGATGTGCTGTTACTACATACTATGACTCGTCACTTGGTTCGGCCGTTCCGATGAATGTCTCGGAATCGTCCGACATCGTCTACTCTTGTTATCAAGACCGGTTACATAAGTAACAGGTCGTGGTGACAGAGCGCGGTGCGGTAACAAATGCGTACCCAGCTTTTTAGCTACGTAACACGTCGCGGTAGCAGAGCGAAGTGCGGTAACAAATGTGGACCCGGCTTTATTCCTATCGGTCTTGGTGGCCGATCGCTTGTCGTAAACAAAATCGAGCGACGAGACTGAAATCAAAGAAACCGCAGTCTCCGAAATCGCTAACCCGGACTCCTGATCCGTTTGCATTTTAGGAGAGACTACTGTACTTACTTCCCCTGGATACTATTACCACGCGTAGCAAGGAAATGGAATTAGTGGGAAACTGTTGAAATGAATTTGTTTTAACAAAGCAAATGAAATAAAACAGAATCCCTTCATGCGAACGTATTATATTTTATTAAAGAGTGGCAACAGAATAAAGCTCGAGGTAAGCTGCAGTCGCCTTAGTATACATATAACCAGAATCTCCCATAATAGAGAATCATATATCGATTCTAGCCGTGTAAGTTACTGCAGTACCGGCATGGTAACGGTAGTAATATTCTCCTCCATATGAACCAGCGTAATGCTGATTGTGAGTCGAACAAAGCGGCCAACTGAATGGATGGAGAAACTTAATCTTTCATATACGCTGCCTGGAGTGTAATGAATGTGAATAATATAGAAACGGTAAAAAGTATATGGGTTAAGTAGGTATTCGGTGCTCTCTTATTGTGAACCCTTATCACAGTTATCTATAAATTATGGTATATTGTGTAACTTGTACTATGGTTTTCAATCAAGTGACCGTCTTCGCGAATTACTTTCACGTACTGATAGAGCTCTGTTTTAGGTAATTTTGAAATAATTGCTGTTTCGTATTATTAGTTACATTAGTGGTCGATAATAAAGTGTTGTCTATTGTTACGGAAACATTTAACTGCCTAAATACAATTACTGATTCTTATGAATGAACTAAAGACGTACTAAAGAAATACTTCCCAACAACTTTTGAATATTAGTTGCGTTTAGTTTCTGTTATGTAAATATTAATGCTTCAAAAATTATTTATTAGGATCTGAACTTAAATGTCGTTTTCATTTTAATAAATTCTCACGTGGGGGCATTCTCGGCCGTGCACGTAAAACCGGATTCCGACCTGAATGCCAAAAAGATGTAAACAGTTTTGTAAAAGTTTCTAGGGTGAACTGTAGAATGATTGACACCCTAAGCGGAAACCCCAATTGTAATGTTTATATTTTTTTTTAAGTTTTTATATGGTTTTGATTTTCAGTTATTATCGATGATTATGGATTTCTCATTAAAATAAAATATCTTCAGTACCTATTAACTCTGTTATTTTATAAATATTCAATGAAAACAAAAATAGGCATAAAAGTACAACTATTGGCAACCTACATTTATTGTCACAGCGTATTTCAATTATTGGCATTGAAAAACTAAAAATAAATTGTTGACTTTTAAATAATTCATTCTTCATTAATAACCAAAGATAAAAGTAAATAAGAGATCAGACAAAAGAAAATAAAATTAATATCTAGTTAGAGTCATCTCAGTTAAAATAATTTGCACTTCTATTGTAGTTCTCCTTACCTATCAACATTTTAAGAAAACGTTTAAAATTTAGCCCTTTGTCTCACCGCTACCTTTAAGACTTCATTTGTGGTGTTGCCAGATGTAAAATGTGTAGTGCAAGTACTGAAATTTGCAGTGTTGTAGTGAAAGAAAAATAAGAAATTAGGAAAAAGTAATCAGTAGTAGGATTCGACTGTTCGATTCACCTCAAAGAATCGATTCAGAGTCGGATTATAAGAATCGATCCTTCTAAAAAATCGAAACCAAAGAATCCACACCAAACAGAAATATTTATGCAATAATTAATTATAATTCAAAATGTACCAACTTCTGTATTAATTTAATGTATTCAGTAAAACGTGCAGTGCACTATGTCACATCACAAGAAAGAATGGCAATGTAAGATCCAGGAAATAAGAATCGTATATAAATTTGACGGGAATCATGTATAAATGGCGGAAAACATATAAGACTAAGAAAACCTACGCATCAAGTAGTTTGATTGGTCCTTTCACTAGTGACAAATAAATCCCCCACAGGGCAAAAAGTCAATTTTCGATTCTTACATCAAAGAATTGATTCTGGGAAAAATCGAATACCAAAGAATCGATTCAAAAGATCGTTCTTTTATCCTAAAGAATCGATTCAAAAGATCCATCTTATAACAAAAAAAATCGATTTTCTAAAGAATCAAATCAGAATTGAACACCCCTAATTGGGAGTGTCAATAGTTAATGCCAGCATTAGTGCAGTTTACCCTACACGGGAAGACGTTCATCACTTAGAAGGAATATGATCCCGCAATAAGCTACCTGTATTTCGGAACATTTGCTCAGCAATCGGAGAAATAAGCCTATGTCAATACCGACCAGCGGTACCAATTGATGTAAAAAGATGAAGATTCTTTGATCCTGGAAGAAACCGAGGTCCTTGTCTCGTAATATTTGTGTTATTTCCCATGTCCCAATACCTGAAGTATGTTCGTTTCAACTTCGTATGCTACTGTGCAAAGTAGTTCGGTGACTGCGCGTGGTCCCGCCTACGTCGTCCTCCCTTCAAATTCGATTTTGATTCCTTATTTCTTGAGTATATACACGCTTGCAATGGGGACTTCTTCCATTAATGTAATGTTTACGAATGTGGAGCGAGCTGAGTATAGAAACACGTGAAGAAAGGCAGGTGGCAATTTGGACCTCCCCCACCTGCGTTATTTGTGCGCTCTCAGTCCTACTCAACGTATACGCAATCAGGTCTGAATCCGGCTTAACACTGTTTGGTTCAGTGTCATCACAGGCAATTCCCTACGCGTAGGAAAGATGTGACGACACATAGACATATATACACTAATACGACTTGCGCACACCATGTAATGAATTGTGAGCATTGTGGTACGTCACCACGTCACCAACGCAAATATACCGTCATTGCTGTAGGTGTTCCCCTTCTACTACTCTGTACTACGTCACGTATTCCCTACGCCGCCATTAACTCTCTACGTATCGCAACTCTGGATTCACGAAGTCGGCGAGTTCATCGCGCCGAGATCCTCGCCGCTTGTTGCTGATATTCGTTCCATCGCACTCGCTCTCATTTTCTTTCACTCTTGCATGCTTCACCTCAGAATCGTGGCTACATTTGCCTATAGGCCCATCGCGGAACCAGAAGCGCGTTCTTACAGAGCCATTCTCTCGCTGGAGTGCTTAAAGGCAATGGCGCCGGCAATAACGCGCCTCACTGAATTGCGCTCTAAGAAGTGACTAATTTGAAGTTCTGCATTTCTCATCAGATATTTGCGAAATTGGTGTCAATCGATTCCTTATCTTCTCCCGATGAAAATGACCCCAAAAACGACATAATTCGAACCATAGTTAAGGAAATTACATGAAAAATTGATTTGCATAATGTAAAATTAATTTCGTTGAAAATAGTTCGATTTACACGACATTGGGTATGATTTTGGTCGAAAAAACATAAGGAATCCATTGGTGTCACTATCATGTCGATTCGATGAAAAATAAACGATTTAATTTTCCTTCCGTTTCAAATTCAATTCTAGGAAACTAGACGGACTGCAATTTCTAAACCACCCGTATTACGTATTCGACGTCCGTTAATCACAGCGAATGCCGCATTTGCAGTGCAAAATTTATTTTACGCCCAGTGATCACTATCGCCGCCGACTATACCCGTTTTCCAGGCTCATATGAGGCATTGAGAGCAAAAAAGGGACTAATCCACATTGAACAAAAATTAATTTTTCCCATTTTAAATGATTAGTAAAGCCTATTGGAATACATTATTGCTACTAACTCAATTTCGCAAAAAATGGGGTTAGTCCGTTTTTGCTCTCAATGCCTCATACAAAAATTGAATGTAACTAAAGTAAAATACGCTTGTAGAAATGCAAAATGATAAGGCAATAATTTTTCAGTCCATATCGACGTCCATTACCTATTTTTGAAATAGTACCCTTGTCCGTTTTTTTAAAACAAAATTTTCCACCCGGTGCTGATTTCTGCGAGTAAAATGAATAAAATATAGGAAATATGAGAATTTATTTTTGGATTTCATCTTTTACGTCAGGTAAATGGTTTTGTTTTACTTAAATTAATTTATTTTCTTCGTGGATGACGTAGAATTCTTAGGAACCCATCGATTTAAGCTACAAAACGGATTATCATTGTCGCAAATCTTTCGGGTGCAAGTTTTAACGTATTGAATACACACATCAATCGAGAATATCGGTTTCATGGCCGTTGTTCGATTAGAATGACAGCCCTGTAAAAGTTAATTGTAAGATACCCACTCCTCCTTTACCACAAGTAGGGTAGAGTGGGGCTAAAAGTTCCGTTTTTGGTATAAACCTATGTAAAATTTAGTACTAACAATCTAGAGATACCTGGTATTATTTTGTATAAACTATAACTATTATGCTATACTGTTATTTTCTGCTGAGTTATACCACAAAATATTTGACAATGCAAAATGGACTTCTTGCCCCACCCACGGGACAAACAGTCACTAATGTCTTTTCGTGTAATATTAAACTAAATAAGTAAAAAACTCTTTTCAAATTAACAAATATTTATTAAACTAATTCTTTTTGGTGTATAATATTAAAAGAGAGACTTTGGCATCATTTCCTTATACTTTGGCCATATTATTATGAAAACAAATAATAATATATTATATGTGTGTGTGTGTGTGTGTATTCAGTCTGAGGGACTTTTTACCTCAATGGTACCTCTATAGTTTCTGCGATATATAAAGTTAGAAAATATTATCATTCAGCAATAAACAATATCGTGCACACATTACTAAAGAAACATACAATCTTAACGTACTTGGCTAATATGCTTTTAAACTGTGGTTTACTTCGTGTAAAACAATAAAGACTTCTTTTAATTTTCGATACATAAAATAACAAAGGCATGGTGTAATTCGCACGATCGTCCAGGAGCGACTGGCGACTCTGTGATCACCTCCGTTTATTCTCGCCTTTTACATGGTATACTGCGAAACTCAATACATTGTTTAAGAATAGAGATTTTGAATTCGGGACTTTTTACCCGCCGGACTTTTAGCCCCACCCTACTCTACTTGTTACACCTTCATATTATATTGTAATACTTATGAATATCAGCTATTAAAATCACGTAGTTATTTCTTTCTCTTCTCCTATGATTTCTTATGATTTATACATATTTTTGTTACAGGGGGACCGCGAACATTTTCTGCTAGGCCTTACCGAGGAGGTTGGTTCGTTTGTTTGGTTTGCAATTAGGATTAGTAAATAGATTTTTTCCCCTATATACCGATATCTTCTTCTTCAATCTACAGTAATTTCACATTTCACGTTTGTAATTGCTTTTTTTCACCCCTGCATTTGAATCTACATATACATGTATATATGTATACATACTAAACGTTTATCTCTATCTTTTACACCATACTTTTTGTACTTCTTGCTAATTTTCTGTCTGTCTCCTATCGTTTCATCTGTTGTCTAAAGACCTATGTACACATATCAGTTCTGTGCTAGTGGGCGAGTGGTAAGAAGAGGAGGGGATAAACCAGAGCTGTCCAGCGTACGGGCCCCTCGCGCGCCTGCTCCCCCTTCCAATCTTTTTTTTTACGAAGGCTGCCATGACGGGCTAGCCGGGCTACGTTTTCGCGGTTAGCGTCACGCGGTATCCCTGACAACGCGGACGAGATTGGGAGAATCCCGAAAGTCCGCGTACACGACCTTGGACAGCGCTGCTATAGACTCTATACAGGGTCATCCATTAAAACTGCAACCTACGCGCCCGCGAACAGACGAAAATGGCAACACGGCCTCACGGACACATTCCACTACAATCATTCACCGGCCCGGCGGTCGGAGGGTTGCCAGCGATCGCTGGACGGCAGTGATGCCCAAGCTTCGAAAATTTTAGGATGGTCTCCTTCAAATCAACGTTGCAAAGAGCTGTGCGGTATTTCCCGGCCTAGGTAAGCGAGCCGCGCGCTCCGCTTTTATGATCGGTTTACCACTCGCACCCCAGATTACTGCGATGAGGTTTGAAAACAATGTCGACTAGTCTTGTACCCGTCTTTATTTAAAAAATTTTAGCTACGACAGGGTGGACCGTGGCGTTATACCCCTGTACGGAGAGATTTTTCGCCATCTGCGTATAAAAGCCACAATATTGACGCATCGTTCCAAAAAATGTATTAACGGAAGCCGGTATAGGAGTGGCGTTGAGTAGCTAAAAGGTTAAAACATTCAAAAACAAAAATTGTAGAAAAAAATTCAAACACCGCTACAATCAAAGACACGTCCCATTAGTTACCCGTTACGTCCGATCTATGCATGCACTGCATTAACGATAAAATTATAAAAAAGAAAAACAGAACAATAGATTCTCAGGTTTGCAGAACTAACACATAATTGTACAAAAATTTAATTTCTCAATTTATGAAAGTAACGATACAGAAACAACTAGCCTATTGTTTATTAGCACCATGAATTTTAAAAAGAACATTAAATGCAGTATGAAATAAACAGTTCGCAAAAGCTTTTCACAACAATTATGGTTAAAAAACTGATAAAAGAAAAATTAAGTAAACGTAAAATATTGTAAATTATCCATCATTAAAAGGGAATAATTTTTCCTCATTTTGCGGCGCAAATTGCATTCCGATATATTTTATAGTTCAAAAGTTATACGAAAAAGGCCCCAAATTCTTCAACCCCGGTCAGGAAATTTCAAATAGCTCCTTGTGACGTTAATTTGAAAGAGACCATCCTAAAATTTTCAAAGCTCGGGCATCACCGCTCCCCAGCGGTCGCTGGCAACCCTCCGAACGCCGGGCCGGTGAATGGTTGTAGTGGAATGCGTCCGTGAGGCGGTGTTGGCATTTTCGTCTGTTCGCGCGCGCGTAGGTTGCAGTTTTAACGGATGACCCTGTACTATAGAGTCTATAGTATAGAGGACCTGTGGCACGCTGGCGCGGAGCTGACACAGAATTGATATGTATGCAAGGACCAATACGTACTGAAGATTCGGGCAATCTTGTATGCTACGGTGTCTGGATTATCTTCGACAGGTACTATCTTCATTCCTATAAGTATTTCAAACTAAATTTCTATTATTGGGATGACTAATAATTTTGTTATTTCTATGGTCAATTCTATGAGTTGTATAATCGAACAATGCAAAAGCTGGAAAATATTTATTTCACCTTTTCACAGTACATGCAAAAAATGTTATTCTGCCCACACGCGTCCGCTTCGTTATGGCTCAACCACAAACAAGTGACACGCGTCGTCAAGTGTCGAACTGTCGGGTCATTTTTGTATATCTGAGTCCGACTATACTCACTCACAATTAGGCACCATTCGGCGAAGCTTAATTATGGCTCGGTCATACTAACACTACCAAGCACAATTCGCCTTTTAACGTTACTTAGCGTAGCATATGGATTTTTATGCTTCTCGCTTGCATCTCTGTAATTGTATTAACATGTATTGAAAGGTACGTGTGCGTCCATATTCATACAAATTGTTTTTATGAAGGATATAGTGTATGGTAGAGATTTCTTTGTTGAACATCATTGTATGAAAATTTCTATTCTTGTAAGAGATTTCAATTTCTGACTTATCATTAATGAAAACTGGATTAGTGTTGCGATAATGTATACTTCTTACGTCAAGTGTATGTACTAAGCGTACACAATATGTACTCGATATATAAAATTACTGTAAGCTCCATGCAAAACGGAGCACAATAATACATGGAAAGTATCAGATTTTCTCGTGCAAATTTCGTTTCTTATGTTGTGGATTTAACATTTACATGAAAACAAATATATTAAAAAGTTTCGCTGTTATTTTATCGGGAATCTCTTACGCTCTTTGTACGATATGTTTCTCGAATTGGCTTGTAGGTATATACATATGTACGACTATTTCGTCGCATTAACAAACGATTTTTATAATAAGTGATATGTAATACAACAAATTTTCACTAGTGTCATATAATAATAATAATAATAATAATAATAATAATAATAATAATAGAAATAATAATACTAAAATGTTTTTTACCAAGAAAAATTATATTATATTATACCAGGAAAAAAATTAATGTACCAAAAAAGAGAAAATAGGCGAGTCGAGGCTCAGCTGCTATTAGGCCTGACCTGAATATCAGGCGAGTCTGTTCTTTTCAGAAACTTATGTTTTTAGAATTATTTGTTTAATGTCTAGATGTGTGACCGTTATATGCCCTTTTATTTTAAACGTGTGATTTTTATGCACGATGCAAGAATTGCACCCAATTTTATGTCTGTCTATGTTCGTGCCGTAACGTAGAAAATTGATATAGTTTCGTTTTAACTATGCCATTGGATCCTGGTTATTCCATTCAACTGGTGAGTATCTATGTATGTAGAATTCTTGAATATATTAGTAAAATTTAATATTCGAGCAAATTATTATCAACTTTTTATTTAACTTTTACTCCTTAAAAATATAATTGTCCGAGTGTTTTTTTGTATGGAATCATAGTTCATACTTTCATTGACACCTTTTTACAGTAAAATAGAAAAGAAGTTGTAAGTTTTGCAAATGATATACTAAACACACGTTTACAAATTGTACTTTTGTATGGGAACAAGTTTTGAGTATAGTGTACTCACAAGGGAAGTTCGGTCGCCCGAAAATTGCGATTTTTTTTTAAACTGTGCAGGGTTGTAGAGAACCTCAATAGAAGTATCAGGCAATTTTTCGTTTATACCCGTTTTCGGTTCTTCGGGGTGCAAAGACCCCCTAAAGATTAATGTGTAATTTCCTAGTTTCCTGTATATCTTCACCTTTTCACAAAAAGGTACAAAAAAGAACGCCAAGTATATAATCCCATAAAAAAGAATCCCATTTAAAAACATTGTCGTAAATTAATACCCATCAAAAAGAATCCCATTTAAAAACATTGTCGTCAATTAATACTTTACAAAAATAATGATATACAACAATTGCGCCAATTATCACAATGGCTATTTATACAAAGAAAAAATCACAATGCTACAATGAAAAAATGTATTAAATAATATTAAGCAGATATATTTTTATACAAATAAATATTTTAATACGAATAAATCACAAAAAATAGAATAAAATATACAAAATAAAAAAATATATAAAATCAAAATGACCTGCAAGTACATAAAGGTGCTTTCCAACTGCGCTTAAGATGACACAACTACATATACACAGCTAAAATGCTGTGTTTATACATTCCATTACTCATATCGTAATGTGAAGATAAAATGTGACATCTAGACATTTGCCTAGATGTCCGCGGCCTGGAAGTCAAATACTTGGCGTGGCTAGGAACGATCAAGGTGTCGATGAATAAGAATTATTTAAAAACGCAAAATAATGAAAGTGCACTCATATTGTAAGAATTTTAAACTGACAAATTATCTGATGAAAGCTTGTGAGAGGAAAGGTATCGGTGACGATGAATGATCTTAAAATTATTTTAAAACACAATTTAATGAAAATGTACTCATATTGTTAGAATTTTAAATTGATTAAATTGACAAATTTAAGGAGGGTGTGGGTATTGATGATCTGAGAATACCTTGCCTGGCCACGCCAAGTATTTGATTTCCAGGCCGCGGACATCTAGGCAAATGTCTAGATGTTACATTTTATCTTCACATTACGAAATCAGTAATGGAATGTATAAACACAGCATTTTAGCTGTGTATATGTAGTTGTGTCATCTTAAGCGCAGTTGAAAAGCACCTTTATGTACTTGCAGGTCATTTTGATTTCATATATTTTTTTATTTTGTATATTTTCTTCTATTTTTTTTTGTGATTTATTCGTCTTGGAAACTATGGTGGATATAAAAAAATTGATCTAAAGAAAAGTTAAAAGTTTTTTACGCTCTATAAAGATATGCAATCGAATTGTTTAAAATCTGAAATGATGAACGATTATTCATTTAAACCACAATTTTTAAACAATTTGATTACATAGTTTTATAGAGCATAAAATGCCGTTAAGTTTTCCTTTTTATAATTTTTTTATAATTATTTACTTCCTAAATCTCTAATAGAATCTGCCTGTCACAATCAATATCCTATCAGTTATCCATGCTGATTCCACTCGCTCAAATTACTTATTGTTTTTTATCTGAACGCTACCTAACATAATCCTCTTACACTGGTAAATGTAAATATAAATTTCCTAACCGGTTTAATTCTCGTAAATATGTATTTCAATGTATTGACCGAAATTGTGGTTGTACCTATGCATATATTTATTTCTTACGTTTGTCTTGTTTGTGTCTTTCAGATGAATTTGCACTAAAGTGATTGTTTCAAAATTATAGTCAGAAAATCTTTACAACGAAAAATACAAAAGTTCTCATTCGCAATTATAATCGAAGTAAGATGGATCATTTTTAAATTTCGACTTTTAGATATATTCAATTTTTTAAATGCGTAGAGTATTAAAGGATTATTCCGGTTAGTCACGTCGAAAAAAACGATATCTTTTTAAACATTTTTCGAAAGTACATATCCTCAAGATTGTACTGTTAAATTTTCATGGGAAAATTCCGATTATTTTAGCTTTTACAGTGTTATTTTGTAGGGATCGCAAACTTTGGACGCGTTTTTCTCAAAACGTAGATTTTTCACATCGTGAAGATAAAATTTCAAAATCTATCGAACCGACTGCTTTATAAATATTTTCCCAAGTATTTTTATTAAGTCTAACCTACTTTTAAAATTGAAAATAACAAAGCAAAAAGCCCAAAAACATTTTTCTTGAATTTTGCCCGCCATTTTACTAATTTCGAAGATAAATTACTAATTATAGTCCAAGCGATAGCGACACTCGTGATTACGAGTGATTTCAAGCATCTGTTTTGATTTTTAGTTTCAGATAAATCTAACGGTTGAAATCGCCTGCACGAGCGAGGCATAAATTTTTAACCTTTTCGATACGGTGTACATTTCCGCGAAAGTGCTTTTATGGAGATGCCGACTAAAGTCGACGCTAGGAACGACAGCTCGTTCCGCGCCGCCGGATATATCCGACATTCGGTCACACAGGTCATCAGATGGCTGCCGGATATATTCGGCGCTCGTACCGAAAGGGTTAAACATGTCATCAAGACCGCTTTCAAAAGCATTTTAAAGCAATAAATTTATTCCTTTTGTATTTTTTATGTACTGTAAAAATGTAATTTTATAAATAGAATTTTTTTATTCTATTACTATAATTCTTTTCATCGCAATAAATTCCTGAAAATCGTTGAGTTTATTGGCGCGCTAACCGGAATGACCCCTTAAACGCCATACACGTGACAATAATAACGTTTGCAATGTCCAAATTTGGGTTAAAATGAACTTACTTTAATTTTCACTAAACAAATTGCTAAAATTCTCCTAATGAAAATAATATCAAACACAATATTATTCCGGTTATTGTTAACGATATTACAGAGGAACAAGTTCTACATCCCGTGTATCAAATTTATATCCCATATCGATAAAAATAATTCGAATAATGTCGTGTTCCAGCTCATTTTAAGTAGAAAAATCTCAGGAATCGCATGAAAAGCCAGGAATTGCATGAAGATGCAATGTAAAATTAATACACACTCAGGTTTATCAATGAAAGTGTACTATTCCGTATTATTGTAAAATCAGTCTCAGATATAAATGTATGCAGGATCCCCGTAAACCTGTCATAAATTACAGATATACCTAGCCCTGTTTTTTTTTTTGGTAAATTAATGCGGCATTGTTTAATACGGGTATAAAACAATCATAAAAAATACCAAAAGTGAATCAAATATAACTTTTTATTAATATGACAACAACAATCTTTCATTATAATACTGTGTTACAGTTCATTTGAAGACATTAAATCTTCAGATTAGCTACTTTCTTCGGAAGCCTGTGCAGATTCTAACATCTCCAAAGCCTCTGCAATCAGAGATTTTAATTTATTTACGGGTAACTGGCAGAGATTGGAAATTACAGGATCAGGAGATATTAGTAGAATAAGAAATACGTCTTCGTTGGTTCTACAACGGGGCGAATTCCGCGATAGTTTATTTCGGAATAGGTTGAAGTCTTTATTTCTGGCCTGTTACGCCTCTTTGCTTAGTTGTCCAATTGTTAGAAAAGCGCGGGCTATAATCTCTGAGCTGCGAAATAATATTCTGTGCGCGGTTGGAGGCATAGGATCCACGGTCATAAGTTTACGAAAGCTTTTTCTGTGGCTTTCGTATAATTTATAAATTTAATAACATTTATTTTGCACCCACTAAAAATCACTTTCATTATAATACTAAATCTCCGTATAATATTGGGGGTAATAAAAGAACCCATGATATGTATGTTCGGTTGAATGACCGTTTATTACAATATGAATCTCCGGGCTCGACTCGGACACGTAGCCGTACTCTGTGCGTCGCTTCGATCACCGTCCTCCCGGGGGCGCTTACATCCACGCAGGCCTTTTCTTCTCTCCAGTTGATCCGGTATGCGTCATACCGCCACAAATGATTTTTGGAAAACCTTCTAGCGTTTTTGCCATCATTTGTGGTATCGAATCCGGGTTTAGGCTTATCAACGATCAAACCCAATTCGCTCTCAAATCTTTTCTGTATATTTTTCTTCGTTGCAGTTACAATATTTTTATGTTCCTCACCTCGTGCTTGCCATTTCTTCAAAGGCAATTTGTATGTAACGTGTAGCAGACATTCAAAGCATCTAATCCATCCGTGCAACACGGAGAGACTATAACTCGTTGCACTATAAACTAGTTCGAGGTTATTCAAATTTTTTTATGTAAGTCCACATAAACAACAGTTTTGTATTGATGTTGTTTCGCTCAACGCGTTGCATATCTTCCCGTCGATCATTGTTCGAAGAAGTTGATATTGACTCGAACTAAATTATATATCGAAAGCAACTCGTCTATTTGCTCCTCGATGTTTGCTTTTTCAGCTGCCACTACAGAATTCGCTTCTGACGTAAATTAAAATCTGATAGGTCCACAAAAACGTGTCGATGATGTTCGGGGACTTTGCCAAATAATGACGTGGTCGTGCGTTGATTCACTGCAGCATACTTGGATCGGCACTAATGACGTCATAAACACAATTGAAGCGGAAGGTTGTTCATCGTCAAACTTTTGTTTATCTATATTCACTATTGCCACATGATCCATCGAACCCCCACTTATTAATCACTACAAGATTCTGCAGTTCTTTCAAAGTTCATGCTTTTCTGAATGTCCACTTGGGGGGGGGGGGGGGGGGGAGCGCTGGCAGTTTTACAGTTTTTTTTATAATCGGATTAGGTTAAACACTAATTTTGGATAAAACGGTATCTAAATAAATATTTGTGACAAACCCGTAAAATATTTTATAAACTGCAAAGGAGACTTTGGTAGATACGCTAGGGTATACGTCGGTGGATACGTTGGCAGCACTTTTTATGCCACCGTTTCTCTTGTCAAGTATCCTGTCAATTACAGTATTCCACTTAACCGCCCGTTCGGCCGCCACTATACCCTTTGTTTTCAATTCGATAATAATCAGTCCATTTCCTTCTAAAAGTTGGTACGAATGGAGACTACGGTTTTCTGAAGTTGACTTCCTCGCTTTGTGGACACATTGTGCGATCCATTGATACAAGTCAAGGCTGGCGTTAATGAGATTGGTGGCTGCAAAGCCGAGGATTTAAGGTTATTCTTAGAGTTTGTTAGTGGCGGACGAACCGGTGTCTGGTATCCCCGCGAGCTATTACCCATAAGGAGATGGATGTCGTGGACGAGCCGGTGTCTGGTATCGCCGGGACCCACTAGGAATGTTAGTTTAGTCTCATAGCTTTATAAGGCGATACACCTTGGGGGTTTATCTCACACTAGAAATTCAAATAATTATTGAATTCTAATAAAGAACTCCGAATAAGAAACAACAAAGTATATTCTGTTGTGATATTTGCTCAAAGGGGAATGGAACTTGATTTTGCTAAGTCTCTGTTTTCTATTGTAAACGTACTAAACCACATAGAAGTGAGCTCCCGAGTATGCATTCGTGGGCCTTTTTATACTATGAAATTGGGCTTAGAAAAGGCTTAGGTGGGGACATATACGCCTTCAACTGAATATCAGGTTTTCCTGGAAAACCTTGGCTGCCCTACACCACTGCAGGAAACGATGACCCCGCCGTGTCACGTGCATTCCAGGCACCCGAAAGGGTTAAAATGTCACAGATAAGTTTCCGTACGTAACAGCATAATTTCCTGATACACGTTTCCTAGTTTCTCATTTAATGAACTTTCTTCAAAAGACTTACAAATATAAAACGTAAAAATATTAAACAGTTCCATTCTGCTTACTGTAATAAAGTTATTTAGACACGAATCTGTAAAATAGGAAAACCATAAAAGAATAACTAGAAGATACTAGAGCCTGAGTTTAATATCGCAAAAATGAGCAACATCGTGCAAATTTTTATTTTGTATTATTAAAGTCAAATAGATATTGGAAATTAAAAAATAGAGTTAGTTCGGGAAACCCTAGGAGCACTATAAAAGAATCCCACTGTATTTAAATACGTATTCCTATACTTATCCTTTGATGTACTAGCTACATTAATTTCTTTTTAACAAATACAACAACAGAATAAGAACTTAAGAATAAGATGAATATCGCGATCGAAACGTATGAGACTAAACTGTGTTTTCGTAACTAAATAGTTGAACTGAGCTACTCTTGTGTTATATCTTTTCCTGTCTTTATACGTTTTTTAAAGAGAGCGTGATGGAAAGACTGTGTTAGCTGTGAGTACTCATTGGAGGAAAAATCTGATTGTTTTTATTTTTTGTTGAAAAGTGGGAAAAGTGAGTGATAGTTTGCAAAACACCTTAGATGTTTAGAATTTGTACAATTCATAGCGTGAACGTCGTTACGTCTTCCCTACGCGTAGGGAATTGCCTGGCAACTCTGGGCATAAAACTCTCAAAAGCAGAACAGCATGAGGGTATCCGCCCTCGACTCTACTGATGAACACGTTAGCGGTAGTAGGTTGGTAATTTTACAGAAATCAATAAGGTGAAAATATAGAATGAAATTGTTTGATATCGTGCTTCGTTTTCGATCAAACTGACTTTGAATGTTAACCGAGTACGCGTACACCGAAGTACAGTTTTAGGCGCCTGAGAGGCACGCTGGGGTAAGGGGAACGCTTCTCGCTACTACACAGTATAGCGATACCTCTGACTCCACCACCAGAGGGCCTCTCGACCGTTTAACTTTCCCCAATTCTCCCTTATATACTCAGGGCCGACTTTAGCATATTGGCACCTCGGGCAAGATTATCATCACGCGCCTCCAAGCGCATGGAAATCAATTAGCAGCTGTCTGCTTAACGAATCAAAACGGATATATACGAATAAACGCATACAGACGCGCTCCTACAGATTTGACGCCCCGGGTGGTCGCCCTAGCTGCCCTGCCTTACAGCCGGCCCTGCATCCTATTCCTTCATATATATACCCGTATCTCTCAACATCGCAGCGTTTAACCACTTGCGCTGGAAAGACGTGCCATGCACGTCGTAATGCTTTTGTCACAGAATCGCCAACGACGTGGTATGTACGTCGTCATGCGATTGTCACAGAAACAAAAACGACGTGCATGGCACGTCGGGTGGGATTGTTTGCCAGAGCACAGATTATCATTGCACTGCATAGCGTACAGTTATCAATATTTAACCCATATTCTAAAATGCAAAGCAAAAGTGAAGTTAACGATATTATTTCGACAAATAGAAAAAGAAAACACGATAGTGGTGATAGTGATAGTGACTTCGAAGAAATTTTTTCCACTTCGAAATCGGCGTATAATTTTATCTGATGACGAGGAAGAATGTATAAATGAAGATTGAGAAATTAATCTTATATCTAATGAATGGATATGGAAAGATATCGAAAATATAACTAAAATCTGGAAATATTCACGAATTTCGAAAATAAATATACCATTTGGGCAAAGTGTTACAGTTTTAGAAATGGTAAATGAAATACTAACGGAAGCCTTTTGGCAAATTATTGTAACTGAAACGAATCGTTACGCGAGCCAGATACTCCAAAATGAAACTCACAAATTAAAAAAATATGAAGACAATTGGAGAGATACGAATGTTGATGAAATAAAAGCATATTTTGCTTTATGCATTTTGATGTCGCAAGTGAAGAAAAACAATATTCAATCTTATTGGTCAAAAAGAAGCATAATCGAAACTCCGATATTTCGAAAAACCATGCCATTTTGGAGATTTGCCCAATTATCTCGCTTTTTACACTTTACTAACAACGATGTTGAAGACAATAATAATGATCGTTTATGGAAATTGCGAAGTATAATCGATTATTTCAATGAAAAATTTAAGACTATTTACACTCCCGAGGAAGATGTATCATTAGATGAATCGCTAATGAAATATACAGGCCGTATGGCATATAAACAGTATAATCCATCGAAAAGAGCCCGCTTTGGAGTGAAATTTTATAAACTGTGCGAATCAAAATCGGGATATTGCATTCAATTTAAGATATACACAGGTCAAGATAAAAATAAAAATGCAGACACAAGTGCATCAGAAAGTGTCACAATGTTTATGTGCACGCCAATATCTGGTTACGGACACACTCTGTTTCTCGACAATTGGTATTCATCACCAAGTCTATTTGCAAAGTTACAATCTATAAAAACGAATACCATAGGAACAGTGAGATGTAATAGGAAGAATATGCCCAAAGAACTAGCAGCGGCAAAACTGAAACGATCTGATGTGATTTCAAGATCGTCTAATGGTATCTTAGTTGCCAAATGGAAAGACAAAAAAGATATATACGTAATGTCCACAAAGCATTCGAAAATAGAGATGATAGAATTAGAAAAGAAGAGGTGGAAAAATAACAACAACCCTGTAACAAAACCCAATATCGTTTTGGAGTACAATGATAGCATGGGTGGGGTGGATTTACAAGATAGTTACTTATCTTCTTTTTCTCTTACGAGAAAATATCTAAAAAGTTATTAAAAAATAGGTTTTTACTTAGCGGATGTTGCGCTTTTTAATTCTTATGTTTTATTCTGTAAGAAAATGGATAAGCAAGAAGCAAGAAATTTTCCTTTTCGAAGTTTCGATTAGATGTAGCAGAGCAACTATTACAAGCTGTATGTATTCCCGATTATAAAAAACGCGGAACGATGTCTGTTGGAAGCACACCCGATCGTTTAGAGGCAAAGCAATGGGGACATTTCCCGAGAAATATTCCACCCACAAATGCCAAAAAGAATCCACAGCGAAGGTGAAGAGTGTGTACCAAACACAAAAAACGAAGTGAAACTATATGGGAATGTAAGGAATGCCTTGTACTATTACATGTTCCAGACTGTTTCGAGAGATACCACACTTTGCATGATTATTAATAAATAAATTTAATATTTATATTTGTATAATTTTATAATCAATCGATGCTCTATATTCCCTTCAAAAAACTATAAAAAGTCCTAGGTCGAAAATAAATTAGTTTAGAAAATATAAATCTTTTTCCGATTTCTCTGAGGCATCGAACACTGTGTGACGCCTCCCAGCGAGTTACACTGGACCGTTCTGGTACACGCGTCGGTGAATGTTTTGCCAGCGCATGTGGTTAAGGCAGGTCCTGCTAGGTAAGCATGGCCTTAAAGGACGGCGCATAAAGTATACGCTCTCAGCCATCCTATGCCCACCAACTAGTGCCGTCATCTATGTCCTCTTGTCTCAAACTTTTCGTGGAAATCACAGTTTTATATCCTTTCACAACGTAAATTGGCATTTTGACGATTGGATTTATATATAATTACACAAGAACCGACGCCATAAAGAACTACTGTATACGTTTATGCCAATCCACGCCAAACGTCAAGCCTCGCTAGTACTAATAAGTAATTTCGCCTACAAAGTGCATCACAAGTTGACCGGCTCAAGATGACTGAAACGAGCGATTCCCATTTCGTCTTTTGCGTCAACCCCTCAAACTATGTACCGTCCTTTACGTCCACGTAAGTAAGCCTTACCTATGAAGTCCAGTAATAGGCCTGAGACGAAACGCCGCAACTTCCTTTTCCTTCTTTCCGTCCTGCCTACCTATATACCTCAACCCCGGCCAAACAAAGTAAAGCCGAATTTTACACGGTTCACTTTGGTTGATCAATGCAGTTGATTCAACAAAATTGAAGGCCAAGTGAACAGCGTAAATTACCATTCAGTCAAAGTATCCAATTAAATTGAATATTGAAAGAAGTCGATAGAGTTTCTACTTTTGTTCAATAAGGTTATTCATTCAGGATGAGAGTGAGAGAACTGAGAACGAGCGAGAGGGTACGTGACAGCGACAAACCATAAATTACGGTCGAAACTGCCGCGGCGCCGTCTATCGGAAAAAGACGGAATAGGTCTCTCTGGCACCTCTCACTGTCCACGTGAACTACAAAAGAAGTAGCGAAGAAAGCGACGAGTTCTTTTCGAGACAGAAGACGCATGTTCTTTTCGAAACAGCATTGTGTCATAAATACAGGGTCATCCGTTAAAACTGCAACCTACGCGCGCGCCAACAGACGAAAATGGCAACACCGCCTCACGGACACATTCCACTACAAACATGCACCGGCCCAGCGTTCGGAGGGTTAACAGCGACCGCTGGGTAGCAGTGATGCCCGAGCTTCGAAAATTTTAGGATGGTCTATTTCAAATTAACGCCGCAAAGAGCTGTGTAGAATTTCCCGGCCCAGGTAAGCGAGCCGCACGCTCCGCTTTTATGATCGGTTTACCACTCGCACCCCGGATTACTGTAATGAGGTTTGAAAACAATATCAACTGATCTCGTACCCGTCTTAATTTCAAAAATTTTAGCTACGACAGGACTGACCGCGGCGCTATAACCTTGTACGTAGAGATTTTTTGCCACCTGCGTGTAAAAGCCACAATAATGACGCATCGTTCCAAAAAATGACATTAATGGAAGCCGGTATAAGCGTGGCGTTGAGCAGCTAAAAGTTTAAAACATTCAGACACAAAAATTCTAGAAAAAAGATTCAAACACCGCTACAATCAAAGACACGTCTCATTAGTTACTCCTTACGTCCGATCTATGCATGCACTGCATATAAGGATAAAATTATGAAAAAGAAAACCAGAACAATAGATTCTGAGGCCTGCAGAACTAACACATAATTGAATACAAATTTAATTTCTCAATTTATGGAAGTAATGACACAGAAACAACTAGCGTATTGTTTATCAACATCATGATTTTTAAAAAGAGCATTAAATACGGTATTAAATAAACAGTTTGCAAAAGTTTTTTACAACAATTATGGTTAAAAAATTGATAAAAGAAAAGTTAAGTAAACGTAAAATATTTTGAATTATCCATCATTAAGAGGGAATAATTTTTCCTCATTTTTCGGCGCAAATTGCATTCCGATATCTTTTATAATTCAAAAGTTATACGAAAAAAGCCCCAAATTCTTCAACCCCGGTCGGGAAATTACAAATATCTCCTTGTGACGTTAATTTGAAAGAGACCATCCTAAAATTTTCAAAGCTCGGGCATCACCGCTGCCCAGCGGTAGCTGGCAACCCTCCGAACGCCAGGCCGATGCATGGTTGTAGTGGAATGCGTCCGTGAGGCGGTGTTGCCATTTTCGTCTGTTCGCGCGCGCGTAGGTTGCAGTTTTAACAGATGACCCTGTATTTTGTAGTACGTCCCGATTTTATAATAGTGTATAACTGGAGAGAAGAACGGATACCATTATTTCTCGATTTGTACAGAAACCATGAATGTCGTTTGGAATATCAAGACTAAAATATACAAAAACAGTGTATTGAGAAACAAGGCAGGAAGTCACTTTTATTTGACTTAAATATTCCGAGTAGAATTAAACGAGGTCATTAAATCAGAAAAAGCAGCACTGACAAAGAGGACGTTTATGTGCCTAAATTATTCTGGTATACACGAGCCATTTTTACGTGAACCGGTTTGACTAATTTCATTCAAATGTGTAAACATTCACGTTTTAATTTCATTGTTTCAATTTTGTTGATTCAACCGTATTGTGTAACCAATATGAACCGTGTAAATTCGGTTTAAAGGAGAAGCGTACTTCGGGTGCATGCATACCTGGCTAAAATTGAAAGTCATTTTTCTACAAAACAAAGCGAGTTATGACAAAATTTTATTCTACTTCTTTAATTTATTTTTCCATGTCGAATCACCTCTTAAATTTTCTCCCAGGTTTTATATCACAGAGGAACTAGGGTGCATAATTGTAAATAAATTTTTTACCACAAAATGACATAAGAACGTTAAATATTCTTTTCATCTATGTATCCTCCTCTTCGTGATACTTATAACTGCTTGTACTAATAGTGGCAGTCTGGCAACAAGTTTTTTCAAAGTTTCCTTTTGAATTTATTCCCAAATTGTTTCTAATTATGTCCAAAGCTGTCTTTCAAACTTTGGACAATTGGTTCTGTCTTTCCTCCTCAATTCGTCCCACAATTTCTCAATTGGATTCCGATCAGGCGATTGTGAGGGTCACTGCATAATTTTTACTTCATTTATTGTCTTCTAATTGGTTTTACATACATAGTTTACGTACACACTTTCGCATTATGTTTTGGATCGTTGTCCTGCATAAAAACAACATTATTTCCAATAAGTTTCTGTGGGATATAATATATATTTAATAAAAACAGGAAAAGATATATGTACAAGATTGAAAGAAACTAAAACTAATACAAAGTAACCGACTACGACACAAAACGACTCGACTCCACACAACTACAGTATTGTCTCCGTATGTGCTCGCTAGTCGGAACCGGCGTTGAGCTCCTATCGTGAACAGATTCCTAATTCCGAATGTTCGTTTCTCGCTTCTTTCTGGCCGAAGGGGGTAGCGAGATGGAACGCTTTGCGTGCGCGGCTGGCGTGCGCGACGGGTGCGAGCACTCAGATGGAATAGTGACTGCTCGACGCATGCGCGCGACGGTCAGATATCCAAGCAGGGCACGAGTCTTTTTTGCGCCCTAGACGAACTTTTCAAATTGCGCCCTTTATTATAATACATTTATTTGAGATTATTGATAACCTTTCTCTGAATTTTTATACGTAGTTTAATCCACTTATAGTACAACTTGTAATATTTAATTTTAAAGTTTATTTTCAACAATACCAGTAATGAAAATATCATTTTGCACCTCTTGTCGACTTTCCGCCCTAGGCAGTCGCCTAATTTTGCAGAGTAAAATCATAAATAATCTCAAATAAATGTATTATAATAAAGGGCGCAATTTGACAAGTTCGCCTAGGGCGCAAAAATGACTTGAGCCGGGCTTGCGTCAAGATTTTGCGAAGCGGTTCCCGTGCTCACCGTAAGTGCTTGCGAGCATCGCGCATGCAAAGGACGCAGTGTCACGGCGCTCGAAAGACGGAGGGAGACAAAACATCAACGCGTCGTCTGTCTCGTACCGTCCTCGCTCGCTTTCAGTGGCTCTCGCTCGCTCTCGTTTCATCTCGCTCTTGTCTTCGCCGGACAAGAGTGAGACAGAAGTGGTGGAGATAGCGACTCCGTTCATCCACACACTCTGCCGGTTGTTCCAACTCTGGCTTCTCTCCGGAAAGCTCGCCTTTTCGAAAAGTACGCTCCCCCCCCCCCCTCCCCACCACCACCACGCACGCTTTCCGCGTCGCGCTCATACCCAAATATGGGCATTCCTTCGCCGCGCACTTTCTTACCCCGACAAACCCTTGCGCGCGTCGCTGGGCCCGGTGACGCGTTGGGTTTCCCCCAACGGGCCTGTCTCCTCAGAGGTTCTCAACGTCTCACTAAACCTATTCCGATATTACATTTCTTTCCTGATGGAGTAGCGTTTTCTTTTAAAATATTCGGGTAATGTTTCTTTCGCATGATGCCTTCCGCCTAGGGATGAATCGATACCACCAAGGTATCGATACTTTTACTCATTGCTCGTATCGAATGAAAGTATCGGTATTTACTCGGTAGCGAAACAGAAGTATCGATACCTACTTGTATCGAATCACAATGAATACTTTTTTATTCATATATAGAATTGATGACTTTTTTGTACTAGGGTTGTCACATGAAATTCCGTCATCTCAGCTATACAGAAAATCAAGTTTAGATAACCCTTCCCTTTTTCTGCTACCAAGAAGGTATCGCAACCGAAAACAGTGCTGCTAAAAGTACTTGATATCGAGAATTGAAACCGTTATCGATATATGTATTTCATTATTAAATATATTTTAAAAGATTGGGAAGTGACATGGAGGCGGGGCCTAGCCAAGATGGCGCCGATATGGGTACAAGATATATGCGGTATTGTAGTTCTTTGCGAAAATGTTCCTTTCTATGCAAAGTATATGTGATTGGGCAGGTTGAAATCCTGCCCAGCGGAATTTTATAGAAGGTGAACGTGTACTTCGAGGGATTGATGTGTAACTAACGAGCGCTTCTATTTTCGCCGCCAGATGTCATAGTGACGGATGTCACTTCCCAATACATCATGCTCTGTATCGTGCATCTGAAGTAGTTGGAACGATATTTTTGGGCCAAGTGTATCTATGTTTGCTTTCATCTTTCATGTAGAATGTCGATACTCGCCCATTCGATACAAGTACTTTTAATCGATACCTACTTGGTATCGCAACCCTACGTATCAATACTAAAATTACTTGGTATCGAAACGAAAGTATCGATACTTTACTTGTATTTACTTGTATCGATTTATCCCTACTTCCGCCACCATGTTTAACTGTTGGCACAATACATTCTGAAATGAATTTTTCGTTGGCTACCCCAACAAAGGAAACTGTGCCCGTTGTGGCCAAAACACTTCCAACTTGAATTTATCCGTCTAAAAAACATTTTCCTAATCTGAAATGGTCCAAATCGATTGTTCTTTAACCCATTTGAGCATGTTCTTTTTATTTTCAGGTCTTGATAGTGTTTTCTTCACTGCCATACATCCCTACAAATCTGCTTGCTGTAATCGCCTTTTTACTGTGGTAACTCCTATGAAGTGTGCTCTATTTTCATTCAGTTCCGCTACGATTTCTGGTGCTGACATTCGCCTGTTGTTGTTGCTAACATTCATCAGTTGTCTTCTTCAACCTTCATGACCTCTTTTCGAAGAAAAATTCTCCATATCACGAAACTTCGTTATGGTGTCACATACCGTGAACTTCAAAATTTTGGTTCTTGCTGTTATTTGTCTAGTGCAAAAGCCCTCTTTGGCCAACAACATAATAGCACTAAGTTTTTCTGTTGATAATGCCTGTCCTGAACTCATGGTTGTGAGTTCTTGATTGAAGAGCAGACAGATGATAAAGTCATCTAAAACTTCATCTTTTTGTTTCACCCTTATACACAGTGATGCCAGAATCGTGGGACGCGGGACCAAACGTTTACTCCCACTATGACCTACCATCGTCTCCCATTATGGCCTACCGTCGTTCCCCACTTTCTTCTCATCGCATTGCACCAAAGCATATCCCTACCCCTGTCCGTGTGCTCGACAGCCCAGCAGGCAGCTCACACGGACAAGAGTAAAAATATGCTTGTGTGCAGTGCGGTGGGAAGAAAGTGAGGGACGCTGGTAGGGCATAGTGGGAGACGAGGGTAGGTCATAGTGGGGGTAAACGTTTGGTTCCTCGTCTCATGATTCTGGCATCACTGCCTATACAGGGGCATCTACTAACGCGGAACCCGCGCGCGCGTGCGAAAACAAATGACACGGCAACACCACCTCACGCATGCATACTACTACAATCATACGTCGATACATCCGCCACCTATGAACTGTTGCTAAAAGTATAGGGTCATGTAGATGCCAGTAGAGGGCAGAAGGTGTTTTTGGCTGTCGCCGGAGGAATTTAAATTTGACGTATCAGACGGAGAAGAAAACGATAGAGACTTTGCAAGCTTTTATTTAGCTTCACTTGTGAGTTCGTTAGTTTTGTTTGGGTGTAATTTTGTAAGCTAATTTTGACCCACTTCCACATATCCGATCAACTTGAAACTTTACACGCATACGTAGTGCCGATGACAATACAATATTTGTACTAAAAAGCGTAAAATAATTTATATTAAAAAAAATTCTTAAAAAAAAGATTTTATAGAATTTAATGTAGATAATAAAGATTAAAATTCTTGAAGACTAAAAAGCATAAAATAATTTACAGAATTTTTTAACAAGCTTTTCCTGCTTCGATGACTGCCATAGAAGAATTCCCTCGTATGACTAAAAATAAAAGCGTGGGGCGTAAATATTGAATATTAAAAGTTATGCAAACACTAATTGATGAACGGCATGATTTTGTCTTGATTTTTAATCTGGTTAGATCTCAGGACAGACTTTGAATTGAGGAATTAGACTGCTCCCAATCAAGTGGAAAAAACTCGTGTGATAAGGACACTCTAGGAGAATGCGAAAACTAATGTATCAAAATACGTAGAGCGATACGCCCCAAGTTTTAATTTTTTGTCATATGAGGGAATTCTTCTAAGGCAATCCTTTACGCAGGTATCAAAAATTGATATATTGTTTGAAAACTGTTTATTTGATACTTTATTTAATGCTCTTTTTAAAATTCATGGTGTTGATAAACAATAGGCTAGTTTTTTGTGTAATTACTTCCATAAATTGAGAAATTAAATTTGTATTATTTATTAGTTCTGCAGCCTCAGAAGTTTATTAGAAAATTTCGAAGCTTTTGAGTAAATTGTATAAAGTTACATATAAATAACATTGTGATAGATGTAAGAATCTATAATTGTATAAAAACAGTATTCATTATTTTTTTCTAATAGCGGCAGGTAGATATATTAAGGGGAGAAGACCGTATAAATCGAACGAAAAATAGAAAGAAAATTTTTTCCATAAATCGCTTCTAAAACGTTTCAAAAATATATTCTCAAGGTTACAGGACGAAATTCAACTCCGTATCGATACTATAGCCGGTGATTCAGCGCGCCTTCGAGCGCCGAGTATTCCAAACACGCATTTCGAACGTGTTTTTCTCGAAACCATGTTTCCTAAAAAATGTTAGAACAATGCTCGTTGTGCAGCTTAAGATAGATACAATGGGATCCAAAAGTTCTTCGATTGTAAAGAAGCACAGTTCCGCAATACAGCAAAAGTTGAAATTCTATGGAAAAAATATGGATTATGCTGTTTCATAATTATTTAAACAACCAATTCAGATTTTACGTCAAAAAAACCTATTTTATTATAGAACACATTATTAATGTTTTTGTTTATAACTTGTTTCTGACTGTTTAAACAATTGATAAAACTTTTATAATTTAATAGATCTAATTAAAAGAAGTACCTTTTGCCTTGAAACTTTTTTCTGTCTCTTACAGATTGCGTGTTACAAAATGAAATCGAAAAATAGCCGAATTTTCAGGGGTTAATTTCACCCCCTTAGAGTGAATTTGAGCAGCAAAAAAATTGCGTTGTAATCAGGAGGAAATCCCCCACATATTCACAAAGTTCCAGATTTTTTTTTAATTTTTGGGTTCAGGATCTGCCCTTGTAAGTTTCTTCCCAATAAGCTCATTTTCTGAAATTTCGCTTCGATATATTGAATTGGCTATCTTAAATTTAGAAAACCTGCGTTTAAATTCGAAACCAGCAGCCAAAAAACCCACAGACACTGAGCTTCTAAAAGTGCTGTATATTTCACTAAATATAAAAAGAACAGCAACGAAATTCAAAATTCCGGCCGGACAGATCGATCGAGAATTTAATTGGAAAGAATTTTAAAAAAAATCATCAAGTTTACTAAAAAATTACGACCTGTACGGTGATTTGAACAAAAAGTGTCATTATGTACCACTGTACGGCGCCGTTTTGCATCTCGAGAAAAATCCTAATTTAGATACTGCTCTATTTCTCTTATATTTCTTATAATTTTACTGTTATAAATTTTTTTTACTTGTTATAATGTTAAATAAAGTACCCTTAACGTTACGAAAGGATTAGCATATTGATATCTTTTCAAAAAATTCCTGAAAATTGATAGAAAAGTAAGCCGTTTATACGAGCTTCTCCGTTTAAGGTGCGCTTAAACCAAAGAAACGAATGCTCGTTTGCCCCCCACTTCGACAAAATTCAAGACTAAAAGAGCATTCGTTTAGCTCAATAAAAAATTCGCCGGAACGTTTTAGAATGCACGTTTCATTTTATAAACAAATTCTGAATGTATGAAGAACGTTCAAGGAATGTTCGACACATATAAGCTAAAAGAACATTCGTTCGCATTCGACACGAACAATGTTCGATTCCTGTTTACAATTGAATATGCATGAACTTTGTCGAAATGGGGGGCAAACGTAGCATTCGTTCCTATGGTCTAACCGCATCATTAGGGATTGACATATGACAGCGTGAAAATTTAAAAAATTCAATCAAAATGCGGCACTTTTTTTCTACAACCCGGAGATTTTTCCAGTAAAACCGGAGCCCGGAGATTTGCTTCGAAACCTGGAGTCTCCTTGTCGCCTCGCGCTCGTCAAACAGACTTGACGAGCCTACAGACTCGCCGAGCCACGCACTATGAGATCGCACCTTAAAAAGAAATCTGCATTGATAAAGACCCTATATATTTAGATTATAACACCCTCCTTCGCTACAGATATCACCTTTCATAAATATCACGGGTACGCTTTTGGGTGACAGACTATATATTATTCGCAGCCAGAATATGTTGGTAACTTTTCGTTTAGAAAGTTGTTCCCAAAGAGTAAAACAAAAAAAATAAAGAAATCTCGAGACATATTGATAAGATTGAGAAGAACGGTGTTTGAAATTATAATAATAAAGTATTTAGTATGAAAAGTAATGATGTGTAACTTCATTAACTTTTATAAGCAATATGCAGCCATTGAAATGCCAATAATCACATGTTAACTATAACAGACTTAGAGAGAAATGGGACAAGTAATGACTGACCGTGGAAATTAATTCCCTGAGTGGTTTCACATTTCATTGTGTGCAGGCAAAAGGTGGACGACAGCTAATCAATACTTTTGCACCGCGGTAACAAAGCTTTCACTAAAGTATTCACCGTGCTTTGACAGAAATTCAGGGAAAAACCCTTAAAAACACACCCTGCAGTTATAAATGAAAAGTAGGTACATTTTCTAATAATATGTATGAAGGTGAACTCTGAACCGTTTTATATGAGACACTTTTGTGATTCATCATTGGTATTACAGGCACGTTCTCTTAGCAGAGGCAGCGCTAGTCTAAAATAAATAAAAAGGATAGAAAATCTGCGAATACTTTGGAAATATCTGTATTCGGCTACAGAAGTACATATCTAATATGAAAATACTCACAATGAGGCATTTTCACATCGGACACTTGTAGCTCACTACTGATATTTCGGATATATTCACTTGAAAGAAACCGCGCAGGTTTATAATGGATGGAAAGAGGTAGAAAATATGTTAATATATTTGAAATTCCAGTTACCAGCCAGAAATATATTACATGTGTAAAGGCCTCAAGTGTTGAATTTACTAAATAGACTTTGAACCCTAAACCATCAGAGTTTGTAAGTTCAGAAAATTCACTCTCTACTGGAGTAATATTCAAATGTTTCCAAATTCAGTGATAAAGTTACACGAAGCCATAAATATTACATAAATTCCGAGTGTCGACGAAGTAGTGCACGAATGATCGTGTTTATACTGATCGCATCATATTACTGAACGATAAGTCGCATAGTGTTTACTTGAAGTGATCCTAATTAATTGATACATCTGCATTGCAATAACACGATTTTTTAACTTTAGAAATATTAACTAACCACAGAGGTTGCCATTGTTTATATAAATATTGAGAATATCACATGCCAAATGATAAATAAATAAGACAATTCGGAGAGCAACACCATCGCCTATGTCTTAATATTCATTTCACTGTCCTTTAGTGGGCAAATAATTATGATTGTAAAATGTAATTTACACAGTAAAATGAAAGTTGGCGTTCAGCAAGAAACTGGTTACAGAAATTTAAGGCCGGAGACATATATTTCAAAGATGCATCTAAAAGTGGTCGACTTCGTTCTCGAGATATTAATAGTTGAATATTATCGGTCCAAGTTCCGGGGCGCGCAGTTTAAAGCCGGAACAGCTGAACAGGTAGCATTGACCACTCGCGCGTACGCGCAGGAGGCACGCGTAGATATAGACCCACATACACAAGAGCCGACCGCGCTAACTCGCTTTTCACAGTTTGAACACGCTTTGAACTGTGCGGCTCGGCAATTCGACCGTTAATATTCAACTGTTACTATCTCGAGAACTAAGCCTCGGATCCCAAAACGGTAAAGGATGTTTCGATGTCTTTTTGCATCAGAACATTGTACATATCTGATTATAATAATATTTATTTCATTTTTTTTCGTTGAACAGCGGATATTGTTAACTATTGTCAGGTTTCAAAATGCGTATGTTGTAAAAGTTTTCCATTCGGTGAACTAATGTTGTAGATTTGTCTGGTTCTTGTCAGGGAGCACACAACCACCAACGCCTTGCCTCTTCCCCCAGGGAATCTTGCCAAAGCCAAAAGTTTCTTACAATTTTTAACGGTTTTATTTTACGATCCGGTCAATATACCAGCCATTGGATAAATTTTTAAACTGACATGGGACTTAAACTTTGGCTATCCCTTTATAACCATCTTCACCGAAACTGAATCAATTAAAATTCATTTTGTAAGGTCTCGGAATCAATACAAAGTTTCTTGCCTAGAAAATCGACAGATTCAGTTCGACAGGAGTCAAGAAAAGACTACTTCGAGTGTTTTATTTACGGTACACAACACTAACGACAGCGAACGAACTTGCATTTATGAGTTAATATAATTTTCTTATCACATTTCGATTAAACAATTATGCTTTCCAGATTCTTTGGAGAGAACAGGGACATGTTTTATACAAATCTTTTTACCGCTGTGGTCCCAAATCAACCAAAAAGTAACATTATCCTTTAACGATTTATATTTTGTTAAACAACTTCGAGATCAGTAAAATAACATCTCAAATCATTAGCAATTTCATGTGAACTACAACATATTTTATTTTCATCAAAAGTGTTGCTTGCTGTCAAATACTTTGAAAGAGACTTTAAAAATATTTCTTTCCATAAAAAAATGGAGTCACCTTACGTTTATTAACTCGTACAATATATTCATCCTGCCACATTTTCATAGCAATATTGAGAGCTGGAAAATCGGCGTGCAGACGGCAGGGGACAAGAGAGGTATATGGATACTCAACTCGTTTCGCGTGAATCCGCCTGTGACGCTTGAGACGTCTGCGGCATCACTTTGAAGTTTGTTCTATCCCATTCGGTCTTGATGTGTCCCGTTCGCTCTCTTCGTCACGCGGTGCTATACGAAGCATTGGGAGCAAAAACGGACTAACCTACCTTGATAAAAATGGAAACATTATTGGAATACATTATTGCTATTAACTCAATTTCGCGAAAAAATGTGGGTTAGTCCATTTTTGTTCTCAATGCCTTTGTGATCTGATTCTTTGGCCAATGACAATAATACGTATGCTCTGTCTTTGTAATTGTATCAGAGAAGGTGAGCCTAGAAAGGATATTATACTATCATTAATAAAACCCGTGTTCCTTTTGCACGCCAACTTTGTAGCACTCAATATGTATTAGGTATATAAGAAGACAAAAACCTAAAGTATTGAAACGCAGACATAAGTAAACGTGACCATATTGAGGAACATACAAGGTGAAGGAGTAATACGCAAAATACACTAAATCACTGTTTGTTTTAAATACATTAAAAATGTTTTAAAAACCATACAAACAATTAAAATATATCTTCATACTATATCTCACCTCCTGCAGTGTTTTATAGAAGAAAGATATTTCCGAAGTTTTTCGCTACGATATTGTATCCTCCAGTAGACGCAAAGAAACTTAAGTTTAAAACATTCTTTCGTCAAATTATTAAAAATATTTTAAATATCATGGCAATCGAATTGTAAACCACCCTGTATACTTACTTTGCTTTTCAAGAAACATCACTTGAATTTCATCTCGAAACGATATCGCGTTTGCTTTCCACTCGCGCAGAATTTCACGCTGGGAGCGGTTGTCGTGGAAGAACGACGATCAGGAACGCGAGGACCGTCGTCGAGTGCACATCGCCGGACGTCGTCGTCGCCGGTACCGACAATGGATGTCGAGAATGTCGTGAATGTTTGCCGCTCCAGGCAACGAGACTCGGTACTTGAGGCGTCAGTCGAGCGACAATCTTGTCGTCGTCATCGTAGCCATCGTTCTTGTTGAAAATCGCTTCGTGAAGCAATTTTTCATACGATGATTCAAAAATATACTTAAATATAAAAGAACTTGCAAAACCGTTTCCCCTTATTTCACGATTAAATGAAACGCCATTAATGTTTAATACGAAGAATTCACTCATCGACCCAATAGACTATAAACGCCTTCATAAAATTCCCGATCTTTGAAATGAGAAAAAATTAAATTAAAAAAAACACAACATCTGCGACCATCTGCAGTTTTTTGTACAATTGGATGAAGTTCGAATATCTGATAACCGAAAGTATAAGAAAAAATCCAACAAATTTATTTATGGAATGTGTAAAACATTAATAAAAAAAACATGTCACATATCTGAACAAAGGAAGGCATCACAGAAAAATCACACAAACTGGAAACTGCTTGGAATTTACAACTGTACACCACTAAAGACTGAAGATATTTAATGAGTAGGGGAAATTAGGACAAAACCGGGTACCTGGGTAAAACCGGGACGTGCTATTATTTTTAAAACGGCCTTACAGTTTCCCGCATCGTTACAGCGACATATTGTCACGATGTGCATTGTTCCATCCACAAAAGATGATCGTGTTACAATCGTGCATAGTAAGGTTATATCGTCTTGTGTCTTTTTGAAGGCTCTGATCTAATTTTCGGTAGTTAACAAACTTCAACACTTTTGCCAGTGTTCAGGAAAGTATTTTTTTGTGCGAATTATGTTAATTGTTGCATATTGAAGTGTAAATAACTAAGACAGTTCGTTTGTACCTCGCCCTGGTATGGGTGATAATTCGTCATATTTACAAAATTGTATGCTGGGGCAAATCCGTACGGGGTAAAACCGGGTACCCGAAAAAGAGGAAGTTATCCACATTAAACTAAATTTTAACAAAGGACTACAACTAAAGAGAAAGAAAACCACAAAATTAAACAAAATACAGAATGATAATGATAACAGTGGTGTTGAAGACGGTGAAGACATTTGCATTTATGTCCAAGAATCCTATGGTTCATCCAAATGGAATGAAGGTTGGGTGCAGCGTATAGCTTGTTGTAAGTAGGCTCACGAAGGCTGCACTGGTTGGGGGACTGAAGAATTGGACGAATTCCGTTGTTATAGATGCTAAGGCCAGTTTTTAGTATGGTACTGAGTTTTACCCATGCTATAGGGTAAAATCGTAAAAACGGACCATATTTTAAATCAAATTTTTTTGTATTTATTATTGTATTAAAAAAATGGATATATACTATTATTTAATAAAGAGTTTATTCTAATAAATCCTAATTTCAATTTCTTTTTGACATTAATAATGTTACGAGCTTTTATCCTTAACGACCCGGTTTGCCCCTACTCCTCTACGCGTAGCCGAAATCGCGGGCGCACGGAAATATAGCTCATTGGATCTTTTCCGACTACCATTTCTTGAAATGTTTTATGATTTCCAGTATTCTAAGATCTTTATACCCTAATAAATACCCCAAAATAATAAACGATGATTTTTTATTTTCGACTCTTTTCGCGTTAGAAACATGGTTCAGACTTCAGACCTCTGTGCGATATCGATAAAAGTCCGTCGCATCAAACTAATGACACATCCACATCGCGTGAACAACTGTAGTGATGCATCTCTATCCCATACAGTGTAAGGATTACGCAACCACGAATTTCGGTCGTCCTTGTTATTGCAGGTGTCAAGTACTTAGAAGGAGCAAGATAAGTTGGTCATAAACGTAGAGTGTCCGTAGACATTTCAAATCGTGCACTTAAAAATCCTGTAGAGTGCTAGCGAGGTAGAGATAGTACAGGTAGAGGTTTATAGTACAGTAAGAAATATAGGCCCAGATGTGGAAAACATGCATTACAATACGTGTGTTCAGTTTAGGGCTCAGCTTAGATGCTTTTAGATAACTTCATGGATTTTTACACAGCTATTTTTTTAAGACCCTACGTGTTAATGCTACTGTAAAGAATACAAATTATAGTAGTAATTATAGTATAGGAAGACCAGAGACCCATCAAACATCAGACCTCGGCGCCTGAGAACCGAGAGCGATAAGCTCGGTACCCGGCATGAGTCACGAACTACTGAAATTTTCAAGATTCCTATTTTTAATTCCGTCTTCCGGAAATTGGTTTCAATTGATTCCTGACATTCTTCTGATCCAAATGAGTCCAAATGCTACGGTATTCAGACAATTTTTAATGGTACGGAATGCAAAATTGATTTGCAGAAATTCGTTTGAATAGCATCGGGTTTCAGCTGATCTTCATTGGGAAAACTGCGGCAATCCATTACTGCAACTGCTTTAAAAATATAATGAAATATATAGGATATGGATTGTTCTATCTGATTATTTGGTCTCAAAATTTGTTTTTAAAAATAGAGAAATTTTTTTCAAAAATTTATTTTTGTACCATTAAATTCCGTGTAAAAAAACATGCACAAATACATCGTTTTAAATTTCTATCTGTAAAGCTACAGGTACTTGTTTTCCGCGTGAATGCCTTCCCTTAATCTTTCTTAATTACATAGATAACATAGATAAAGGTGCGAAACCCTACAATTGCAGATGCTAAATAATTGTAGAAATAGTGTCCTCCTTGCTTTCCTGACTTACGATACTATCTTAACAGTATTCTATTCATTCAACTGTTTACCTACCTTATGATAATGGCATCATATTAATCAAAATAACCACTAAAATGAGTTTGCAAATGAAGAATTTATTAAAACTAGTTTTTATATCAGCGCATTAAAAAAATTTGTAGAATGTATGTCAGTTGTTAGATGTCAAAGGATAGATTACAGAGAATTATTCTGTTTTTATCAGCAGGGGAAATTAGGACAAAACCGGGTACCTGGGTAAAACCGGGACGTGCTATTATTTTTTAAACTGCCTTAAATTTTTCAGTATCGTTGCAGCGACATATTTTAGGGATGTCCATTATTTCATCAACAAAAGATAATCGTATTACAAGCGTGCTTCCTAGGGTTATATCGACTTGTGTGTTTTTGAAGGCTCTGATCTCATTTTCGATCCTTAAGAAACTTCAAACACTTCCGAGAGTGTTCAGGTAAATACTTTTTGGTGTGAATTATGTTAATTGTTGCATATTAAAGTGTAAATAATTGAAAGGTTTCTTTTTACTTCACCATGGTATTGTTAATAATTCGTAATATTTACAAAATTGTATGCTGGGGCAAAACCGTACAAGGTAAAACCGGGTGCCCGGTTTTGGACAAAATGTGTATAACAAAGAAACGAAGAAGAGGACTTTACCAAAATTAAAACTAAATCTTTATAAAGAACTACAAGTAAAGAGAAAGAAACCCACAAATTTAAACAAAATACCGAAGGGCAATGATAACAGTGGTGATGAAAATGGTGAAAATATTTGCATTTATGTCCAAGAATCATATGGTTCATTGAATTTGAATGAAGGTTGGGTGCAGTTTACAGCTTGTTGTAACTGGCTGGGAGACTGAAGAATTGGATGAGTTTCGTTGTTATAGGTGGTAGGGCCAGTATCTAATATGGTACTCGGTTTTACCCATGCTTTAGGGTAAAACCGTAAAAACGAATCATATTTTAAATCGTTATTTTTTTGTATTTGTTCTTGTATTAAAAAAATGGATATATACTATTACTTAATACAGAGTTTATGCTAATGAATTCTAATTGCAATTTCTTTTTTACAGTAATAATGTCAAAGTTATGAACTTTTATCCTTAATGGCTTGATTTTGTCCCGGTCTCCCCTACTTTATTGTATACCTACTTGAATTTATTGAACTGAAATGAATTTCTATAACTACGACAAGTCAAAGCTACTGCTTCAAAGTATTATACAATAAAAATGCTAATGGACCGGCTGTAAGTTGTGCACTAACAAGGGGAAGGCACGAGTGTGGAAATTGCTTTTGAGGCGACATTCGGTGGAAGATACAGTACACACCTAGTGTTACAAAAGGAGTTTCGTGAAAATGGGCCTCCGTTTTCAAGAAATATGACTTTAAAGTTGTACACGATAGTACTAGTTCTCTTACGAAAGCCTTGTCATCAAACAGGGCTGTAGCCGCAGCAGTAAGGTATGCGACTACGACGCTACTACTGATCCTTCGGTTCGAATCCCCATACTTCTTAACTTTAAACTCAAAACTTTAAATTCAAATTTCTGGAAAACTGTGACTGATTTTAGCGAAACTCCTTATGATTTTTTAGCACTAGGTGCGTATTATAATTTCCGCACAGTGTCATTCCAAATGCAATTTCTACACCTGTGCCTTTGTGTAAGACCTTCATTAGGTTTAGATATTATGCGTATCTATTGAAGAGACTTTAGTGTGGAAAACAAATCAAGCATTCATATCTCAATTTTAAAATAAGGCAGACCTCGTTTAGCTCGTGGACCAAAATAATGTTTACGATTTATTGACGTAAAAAGATGTTCGTTCACAATTGTAGAGCGTTCTCGAGTGGGGATAGGGTAAATCCGGGAGATTCGGTCGACCTAATATAAAATGGCTATTAAAACTAATACAGATATTACTTATTTTATTAGAACAAACCTAATATGTTCAAAATTTTATGCTGATTCAGAAAAATTGGTCGATATTTGCTTTAAGACAATATTTACTGTAAATCTGGTTGAAAACTGAAGTCACGACATCAGATCACCTCTCCCGAGGTGACGGGAGAAATAGTTTTCGTCGTTGGCAGCGACCAATCACATAATTATTCATGGAAAAATTATTTATGAGTGAATACAACTACAGATTCATTGATATTTAATTTTTTTACGCTAAACAAGTAAATAACACATCAAAGATAAAGCGAACTACCTATCGGCGATTAGCAAGGCAAATGAATACAAAAGTGAATAAACAAAATAAATAAACAATAATAATAATAAAATAATGATAAAAAATAAAAATATGCAGTGCCGAAGCTATGGTGTTGTCCACCCACACTCGCTGCCGTGTGTCGCCCGCATTTACCCATGTTTCGTCCAAATAATAAATGGGCCTTCCCGCCGCTCTGAATTCTCGAATTTTGGTGATGAATGTTCGACGCCAACGAAGTACACCTTCCCGCTCGATAACGGCACTAGTGCGTCATCTCTGTACGTACTTGAAGTTCATTTTTTTCAAGAGTCGTTGTAACGTACTCCGCGACATAATCGGTAAATTTTCGTCCCTTCGGATCGCCGCCAAAACTCTCGGAACTGTCGGTAGTTCTCTTCGTTCCCAAAAGGCGTGCACATGCTTCCTTATTGCTTCAATTTCCTCTTCCGACATCTTCTGCATTATATCGGGCCTTACCCGTTTCTTCGAAGGTGAAGTCACGGTCCCCGTCCTTTTAAATTCTTTTACACTGTCGACGACTGTACGATATCCCACGCCGCATGTATTTCCAACCAATTTTATAATTTCATTGTACCTCATTTCCGGAAATTGCGCTTTCTTGTCATTAAAAACATTTAATATAATCTTCCTTTGTCCAGAGTGCACTATCTGTAAGAGAAACGTTTCCCATTAAATTAAAGTATACATTTTTCAGGCCTTTCAGGTTAATATTTATCCTTATAATATTTCAGTTGCTTTTAATTCTTCAGTTGCTTATAATACTTCAATTGCTTATAATATTTCAGTTGCTTACCTTTCCTTTTTTATTCTTGTGAGTGGGGAAATGGGCGTTCCTTTCCATGGTTTATTGAATATATATCCCCGATACATTTTATTATTTTTTATATAAGACATTTGCAATAAAAAAGAGACAATCAAATCCGACAAAAAGTCGAAACACGCGGTATATACGAAAGTGGCGCCACGCCAATGCTTTCGGCGCAGAACGGATGCGCAGCCGAAAGACCATTGGTGGTGGCATAGCCAATGAGCGTCAACATGCGCAGAACCGGTCTAAACTCGTTGATCGGCAGGTTCCTTCTAAAATGATCCCGAGAATAGATAATCGAAGCGTAAAATGATGCTGTGACCTACGCCAGGTTATGTATGTATTAGGGGAGACCGGGGCTAGTTGACTAATTTTTAACATTTCTAATTTTTATAAATAGACCATTGGTATTTTGTTGACTTGCTGCATACCATTAGGTATACAAGCTTAATTTTGAAAATCGTTTTAATTAAGTCTGGGTTGTAGTTTTTATTGTATTTAGAGTAGTGAGACGAATAAGTCAACAAACCCCGGCTGTGAGGTTAGTTGTAAATATATACTACGACCAATAATTTTTTTTTATTTTTTCTTCACTCCTTCACAGTGTTATTTTTTTTTTTATTAATTATCATGGTGCTAGATATTGTAATTATTTTGTACTTGTTTGTTATGGTCTATTTGGAAGGCCTGAGAGTTTGAAGGGAAGATAGGATGTAAAACTGGTAGGAGTGAGCTTGGAAGGATTTTATGGTGGGGGAAGTGGACTTGAGCAGCTAAACTCTTTGCCTCGATTTTATCTTGAGGATGAAAAATGCAATTTTTAGTGGTATTGGCTATGCTTAGTCAAGTAACCCCGTCCGACATTGTTAACATGTTAAGGGCCATACGTACAAAATCTCCACAAACTGGATAAAATAAAATACCGTAAATTATAGTCAAATATTCATGAAAAAACGTCAAGCAGTACTCAGTGGACAAAAATTCATAAATAGTCGAAACAAAAATATATATGGCCCACTGACCTTTTTAGATTTTTCATTCTCACTGATAGAACGCGCAAGTTTTTTCCAATATTTTGGTGATTACATTTTTCTTAAGTTTCCCTCGATTTTGCCTAAACTATTGGTCCTATGGGAAAGCACTGTATGAAAGAATAGTATGCAATTTAATTATCTTCAATTTAAGAGTTGTCGCGATCAAACCGGTCAACTCTATCGCGAGATATGGCCAAAAACGTCGGGTCGTCTTTTTAAAAAATTGACAAAATATTCATCGGGCAATATCTCAAAAACATATCCATAGGATTTCGTCTCATGTCGATTTTTGAGTTTAGGGGACCACCTTACATAAGAATTTCATAGTGGAGTCTGGATCAAAAATAATTTTTTGGATTTTGTAAACTAGTGTAATTAATGATATCAATTAGAGAAAAGTCGATACAAGAATTGATTCTAAAACCGTTTCAGAACCGTTATAAACCGAAATAATAACGATTATGGAACCAATATGAGGCGGGAAATAAGAACCGTAACCAAGAACCGATATAGAACCGAAATAATAACGGTTATGGAACCGATATGAGGTGGGAAATAAGAACCGTAACCGAAACAGATAATAGTTGGAAATTTCAGTTCTTTATAACAGTTATTCGGAATAAAGGTTCTCCATAACCGTTTTAATCAGAACCTTTATATAACAGTTTTGAACAGTTATTTTCGGGTCTGTTTCAAGCCCTGTCTGGGAATCACCATTGACTGCCTATTACGTAGAAACCAACACCTCGATATCCAACTCGGAAAAGCGCGCAGAGCATTCCAGGCCCACAGCGGAATGTTCCACTGTACACAACTAACCAACCGAGTCAAAATAATCTTATACATGCTAATAATACGTCCCATCATGACATACGATTCGCTCATTTGGTGGAATTCCAACCACATCACGATAGAGAAACTGAGGGCCTTCGAACGTAAATGCCTGCGGACCTGCCTCAGGATGTACAGACCGCAACACTCAGAATGGCAACACTCAGAATGGCAACACCTCATTTCAAACAAAATAATATATAATAACGCAAAGATTCCTCGCATTGACTCCTTTTGCATCCATATAACACGTAATTACTACAGCAACCACCCGAACATAAATAATAATATCATCCAAGAAATAGCATCACAACCTCATAATAGATCAGAAAGACAGATGAAAACCCGATACACGACGCCGCAGACATTTACGCTTTGTGATAAAAAAAGAATGATTCAGAACGCACAAAACGTGCCCGTTATATACCACTGGGGAAGAAATAAGGCGGACAAGCGAGTCGCCCTCACTATGACTGAGCAACCATTAAACAACACAAAGTACAGATTCTCTATGGCGCTCCTGGATGAAGATTTTTTGAATTTCAAAAAATACTGGTGGCTCGAAGCCTCTGATACCCACATCCAGGACTTGAGCATACGTAAACTCAGTCTAAGAGCTTGAATAAGCCACACTCATAAACAAACGCGAACCATCCACTATACACAACATAGCACAACCGTGCGAATTTATCAATGTAAACACTTATCACAGCAGTATCTGTAAATTTTGTATATAGCCTTAGTACATAAGTCTTTTTCTACCACTCTAATTTCTTTTGTATAACGAGGCAAGGGTTTTTAATATTTCCGTTTTCCCGGAGCAGTACGCTACAACTACGCGCAGTACAAAGATTTAAACAATACCTGTTTTGAACACACAAAAATACGAATAAAATATTTAGTTCTCCGGACTCAGCCCGCCTCTCTGTGAGAGTCACCTGCGCGGCGACCAATCAGGGATTACTCATTAAGATGAAATGGTTTTTTCTGATATTTGTCGCCTACACACTCACAAACAATGTATATACCGGAACTGGACAATAAACATGTAATTTAAAAAAAGGGGGGGGGGGGCCGTCAGCTATAGCTCTACTGATGAGTCTGGCTAACGGTCCCAAAACGAAACCGCACATCTTTCTTTTCCTCCTCGATCTTTAAATTGCCAATCCACCTGCCCCGCACAGTCACCAAAAAGCCGTGGCCGGTTCGAAGGATTACGGTTACGCCGTGAGGCGACGAGGCAACAAGATTGATCGTATCCTTCTTTACGTTCTGGGATCATCACCATCTCGGTTTCGGACGTAGCACACCAAATATTAAATTTTCCTTCGAGTATACCCAGATAGCACAAAGACGTTTTAAAAACGTCTTAAAAACGTCCAGGCCAGACGTTCAGGACGTCTTAAAAACGTCCACGAACGTCCAGAAGACGCCTTAAAAAGGTCTTAAAAACGTCCATTTTCACAAATCAAAACGTCTTTAAGACGTCCAGAAAACGTCCCAAAAACGCCTGTTTCAGGCCTAACCAAGACGTTTATAAACGTCTTGGTTAGGCCTGAAACAGGCGTTTTTGGGACGTTCGACGGTACTGGTTCGATTTAATAAAAATTTAAGGAAGTAAATGGTTTACAAAATAAGATCAAACTCGATAACAATTTATTTCGTTTAATTAATTCAGAAATAATGCAGAATATATGCACTTACAATAGATACAAGAACATACTAGTACGAGGTGCAATATACGGAATATACAAACTATGCCGGATATACACTTAAAATAGATATGGATGTGCACTTAAACAGATAGCTCTGTATTTCTTCTATTCTCTGCCATTTCCTTGTGTTCTGCTGCACCTTAAAGAAGAATTTCGGGGAAACATTAAATTATGAATTTTACAGTAATCAATATTAGGAACAGTAAAATATGGGTGATAGTTACATATTAAAACTGTTGCTACGTTTAATTTATGGAAATCTTCTTTCCCTTTTCTGCCAAGGCCAACTAAATAGCAATGCAACATCAATTGGTCATCAACGACGTTAGTGCCCATTTCTCAAAATTATAATGATTGGAATTCGTTAACCTAAAATTTAAAAATTATTCAAACCCTAACCTAGAACTACATACCTTTGACCGCAAATACTGAAACAAATATGCAAAAAGCTGTATAAAAACTGTATGAAAACAATATAAAAATTGTATGAAAACAATATAAAAACTGTATAAAACCGGTTTTGGTTTTTGGTTTTCCATTGTTTCTTTGAGCAAATATTCATAAATATTTATATGTCCCAGTATGTACTTATATATATATATATATATATATATATATATATATATATATATTGTTACGTTTTGCGTTCGACATAATATAAGTTTACTGAACAGCAACGATAACAGAACATTAAACAAGGGGTAACAGGAATAATATAAGAACAGGTAACGAATATAATCTGTTAGGAATACAATATCGATACGTCTGCTTGTAATGGCGGCTGACTCTCGAATGACAGCTTGACAGGCGATCGATGCGATCGCCTTCTTCTCGCTGTCTCTTGTCTTCGTCGCGAGCACCAGCGGGCCATGAATCCTCTACATAGGGTGCTCGTAACACTGCTCTCCCCCTTCGAGGAGCGGTCGTCCCGACCGCTGCAGATTCTCTGTTGACTGCAGCTGCACCCTGGCTCGGAAGAGTGGGAAGGACGCTATGTGGCCTCTTCCGTCCGTCGCCTCGGTATTCACCTTCACGCCCAGGGAAAAACCACCCCAAAAACCCTGGGCAAGGCGTGGGTGCATGGCTCTTCGCGTCTCTACCCTCCACTTGCGTCTTCGGTCTTGTGTACTTCTTTCTTGTATGGGCTTCATCTTCTTCGATGGCGCATCTTCTTCTTGGGTAGAGACTGGCAAGAGGTCCAATCCTTTTTATGGTCGGGCTCGTCCAACGATTAATTCTTTGTGTTCCCTCGGCGGAAGTCCAGCGACGACGCTCTTCTGGAGGTTCTGGCTCCTTGTCCCACGACGTCCCCGGAACTCCAACAGTCCCTCGGTGGAAGTCAAGCGACGAAGCTCCTCTGGACTCCAGCTCATTGTCCCACGACGTCTTCGGAACTCCAACAGTCCCTCGGTGGAAGTCAAGCGCCGAACCTCCTCTCTTCCGTCCCCGGAACTCTAACAGTCCCTTTCAGAAAAACATTGCATGCATTAATTTTCTCTTCTTCTCACGAGGAACGGTGGAGCCGAACAGAGTCAGGGAGACGAAAAGGCGAGACGGGCACGACAACAGGGGGTCACAACTCATGAGCCTGTCACCGGCCCGCTCCCCGATCAATCTTCCCCGGACTCCCAGCTCGTCTTCCTCTTCTTTCTTCTAATCTCTCCCAGTACTCCAATCCGTGGCTTCTTGATGGCCCCATTCCTCTTCGTGGCATCTGGTGATGTTCCAGGGGACCGTCTCGGTGCAGCTCGTCAGCGGTCCCGTCTCCGCGATGCCCCTTCCGACCGATCCGTGCGACTGCGTCGCACGTCCGTCCGGTGATTGGGGACACCATTTCCCGTTTGCTGTCCACCTCTTAGGAAGGGACCCCTTGGTAGACACTGTACCGGGGACGCGGCCAGGATCCCAGCCAGGAGGGTAGCGGGGTGGTTCCACGTATGTCCGCACCCCGCTGCGGACCGCCACGCTGTTGTGGCACATTCGGGGAATTCGGGACCGCATCCAAGCCGCGGTAGCAGTCCCCCCGACACCTTGTCCCTCGTCGTGGGGTATCGTGTATCTGTAACAGACTCAAGAGCGGGGGCCGGACTACGAAGGTAGCCTCCGCAGCCCAGTCCACCGAATTAGCTTAAACTAATCTTCGGTCTTGAGTCTTCGGAGTCCTGACGTTTCGTTCATGGTTATTTCTTCACTGGAACTGTCCCTCGTATTTCTCAAGGCGGCGTACATGGACCACCTTGCACTTCTTCCGGGGTGACCGCTGGATCCTGTACACCACGTCGTTGATCCTATCCGTTATCCTGTATGGGCCTTCCCAATCCGCTTGTAGCTTCGGGTACTCTTCGTGGTAGCAACCACACTCGTTCTCCAGGCTGGAACTCCCGAACTCAGCATCCTCGACTCTCTCTCTCTCTCCGCGACGGTATTCGCTCTCGAACTCCCTCCGTCGCCGCTTCCAATTCGGCTATCCTGCGACGATGTTCGCTACCGAACTCCCTTCGTCGCAGCTTCGCGACGGTATTCGCCCTCGAACTCCCTCCGTCGCGACTTCCTATTCAGCTATCCCGCGACGATGTTCGCTATCGAACTCCCTTCGTCGCGGCGTCGCGACGGTATTCGCCCTCGAACTCCCTCCGTCGCGACTTCCTGCACAGCTATCCCGCGACGATGTTCGCCATCGAACTCCCTTCGTCGCGGCGTCGCGACGGTATTCGCCCTCGAACTCCCTCCGTCACGACTTTCTGCACATCTATCCCGCGACGATGTTCGCCATCGAACTCCCTTCGTCGCGGCTCAGCAATCGCAGCGACGGTATTCGCCCTCGAACTCCCTCCGTCGCGCCTTCAGTAACCCCTGTCGTATTCCTCAATCCCTCAACTGGTAGCAGTTCTTGCGAAGATGACCGGCCCCTCCACATTGCCAGCAAGTTTTCTTCGTGTTGTCGTCTGAGCGATCGTCCGACCCCTCGAACCTCCCCTTCTTCTTCGGGCTCTCAATAGTGTGGAAAGATTTAGTTCTCCGTTTTTCCGCATCGCGATCACGGGACTTTGTCGCGAGATCGCGAGACATCGTCTCGATGGCCTCCATCTCCAGAGCTTTGGTCACGGCGGCTCTTAGGGAGGTGAACCCGCCAAGTCGCAGTTCCCGCTGTATGACAGAGCTCGACAATGCTGTTACAAACTGAGACGCGGCAAGTGTGTCGCGGGTTTCTGCCGGGCAATCGGCGAAAGCGGACTGCGCCAAACGTTCAATTTTGGTGGCCAGCGAGGAGATGCTCTCATCTCTCCGTTGCCTATGGCTCTGGAAGAGTACATAGTTCAAATTTGACAGATTCTTCGCCCCGTAGCGGAATTCGAGCGCGGAAACCAATTCCACGAAGTTCTCGCATTGGGCAGCGGAGAGCGTCGTGAGGACGCTCCTCGCCGACCCCCCGAGGGAAGCGATCAAGGCTGTAGCCTTTTTTTCGTCATTCCACCCATTAGCGCGCGCGATAGTCTGGAACTGTACCTTGTACTCCTCCCACGACGTTTTTCCATCGAAAATTGCCGGTTTCACCGCGTACCCCAAGCTGAGTACGTGCGGTCCCGAAAAGGGAGCAGCGGCGGGCATACCGACGGAGGTAGAGACATGCGCCGAGGGGACATTATTTACACCACTATTTACATCACTATGTACATCACTGTTTACATCATTATTTACATTGGCGACTGTCTCTCTACCCCGAGGACTCGCGCCGCTGTCAACCGATCCGCGAATATTTTGTAATAAGAAGACTACGACCTGGATGCGATTTTCCATTTCTGACAACCGGGCCTCGAGAGCCGCCTGTGTTTTTCGGTCGGTGGCTTCCTTTTCCTCCCTGCGACGGTCCTCCCTCTGCCAGCGGGCCTCGTTATCCCTCCGCAGCTCCCGCATCTGTCCCGCGATACTCAACTGGAGGCTGGTGAACATCTCCTGTAGAGAGGCATCACCCGTCGCTGCAGGAGAAGGGTTCGCGGAGGCCGCGGACGCACGAGTGGGCATCCCACTTCGAGTAGGCATCCCACTTCTGACACCAGTGTTACGTTTTGCGTTCGACATAATATAAGTTTACTGAACAGCAACGATAACAGAACATTAAACAAGGGGTAACAGGAATAATATAAGAACAGGTAACGAATATAATCTGTTAGGAATACAATATCGATACGTCTGCTTGTAATGGCGGCTGACTCTCGAATGACAGCTTGACAGGCGATCGATCCGATCGCCTTCTTCTCGCTGTCTCTTGTCTTCGTCGCGAGCACCAGCGGGCCATGAATCCTCTACATAGGGTGCTCGCAACAATATATATGTGTGTATTTCTAATTAGGCTTTACCTATGCGATCTATCCATATTTCGTGGATGGTTTCGGTTAGACAGCGGTTACAATCCCTGGTTTCCTTGAACTAATGTATCCTAATCTATCCACATTTCTCACATGGCGCACAGCCTTTTTTGAACGCCTGTTTCGGACGTAATCAAAGCGTATTCTGGACGTCTTAATAACGTCTGCAAAATACGTCTTTAAAACGTCTAATAAATACGTCTTTAAAACGTATTCTGGACGTTTTCTGGACATTTTCTGGACGTCCAGAAAACGTCCAGGAAACGACTTAAGGGGGGATCCTGGTGTAAAAACCGATTTTTTTTTGCTTTAATCTATAGTACTGCTTCCATAGAGTATATTCCTAAAGTTACAATTGGAAATTCCAAGTTTTAGGGGCCCCACAGCCCATTTCTAGCGCGCAGGTATACGAGCGCGGAGGCAAGCGACATGCGCACAGCGGCTTTTGTGTTGTGACCCTTCGCTCGGTCCCCTCTGCGACAATAGCTAAGCAGATGTTCTCTTGAACCCTTAAGTGAGTCATGGTATACCTGCTAAAAGGTATATTTGTAGTTTAGGTATAACAGCACAGCAAATTTCTCTCTAGTCAGTGCTGTGCGGTATGCTAGACCGGTTTTGCCTTCTAGCGTCAGTCGTACTCCGAATCTCGTTCTGTACGGACTTCCCAGTCAAAATGTCCTATCCGAAAAGGAACAAAGAAGACAATACTCGTGCATCGAAGCCTCCAAAGCGCAGGTTTCACGGCAATCAGTATCTTCAGCAAGAAGACGCACCTGTAGGAGAAAGTGCGTCCGCGAGAAAATTATCTACCGCGAGTACTTCAAACATTTCTTGTGCTCCTGCGTTTGCTTATAAAATAATAGAATTCGTCAGTTTTTTCGATGCGCTTTCGGAAATAGTTGTGTGCAAAGATTGCAAAAAAAAGGTGAAATTCGAAGATGAAAATATTCGTGGCCTCGGATTTAAAGTTGCTGTTACATGCCACTGCAGTCGTCGTATAATTTCCTCAGGGCCTTTCATAAAGAACGGTTATGAAATCAATTGTCGAATAGTTTTCGCTATGCGACTTTTGGGCATCGGTAGAGAAGGCACAAACTTGTTCTGCGGCATTATGGACATCGGGCAAGGACTGAGTAAATCTATGTACGACCTTATAGTCGGACATACTCATAGTGCCGCGAAAACAGTGTTCGACAGTTTGTGTCAAAAAGCAGTAAAGGAAGAAAAAGAAGAAATAGAGAAAAAAGGACTGTCACCGACAAATTTAAAAGTTTCCGGCGATGGGTCGTGGAAGAAACGCGGCTTCACTTCGTTATTTGGTGTGACAACGCTTATTGGGTATTGCAGCGGGAAAGTGATAGACCTCGTAGTGAAAAGTAGTCATTGTCAAGCATGTACGGTTTGGCATAAAAAAGAAGGCACAGCGGAGTACGCTGAATGGTATGAAAATCATCAGGAAGAATGCGCATCAAACCATAACGGTTCAGCTGGAAAAATGGAGGTCGATTCCATAACAGAAATGTTTTCTACGTCAGAAGAGAAATATGGAGTGAAGTATGGGAATTATATCGGAGACGGCGACTCCAAGACATTCAAGGCAATTTTAGATTTAAATCCATATGGAGACGATTTTCAGGTGAAGAAAAGTGAATGCGTTTCCCACGTTGAGAAACGAATGGGCACTCGGCTCAGAAATGTAAAAAAAGAACAGAAGCTTGGCGGAAGAGGGAAACTAACAGACACACTGATAAAAAAGCTAACCAAATATTATGGATTAGCAATTAGAAGAAACATTGAATCGGCTGATGAAATGAAGAAAGCCATAATGGCAACATATTTTCATTTATGTTCTACGAACGAAAATCCGATGCACGAAAATTGCCCGGAAGGTGCAAACAGCTGGTGTGGGTATCGTGCCGCTCAGGCCACAGATAGAATTTTCGAACATCCGCCTCCACTTCATTCAACTGTTCAGGAAAATATTTTTCCCATTTATCAAAGCCTTTCTAATCCTGACCTATTAGAAAGGTGCTTGGGCGGGCATACACAAAATGCCAATGAAAGCTTCAATGCTACAGTTTGGCGACTAACGCCAAAGCATTTGCATTCGGGCCAAAAGATAATTGAAATCGCCAGCTATATAGCCGCTGGCATATTTAACGAAGGTTATGTTGCTATTTTGAATATAATGGAAACGTTAGAAATAACGATTGGACCTCAGTGTAAGTTGTACGCCGACACTTACAAAGCCGAACGGACGAAGAGGCAGGAACGTCGCAGCTTATGGAGCAGCAAAGAGGCTCGAATGGCTCGAAGACAACTGCAAATCGAGCAAAACGAGTTGTTCGAGGAAGCGGAAGGATTATTATACGGACCTGGGATAGCGGACTAGCAGAAAACAGCTGTAAGTATTCAATAATCAATTCCTTTTCTACTTTTCTTTACCGAAAACTTTAAACGTGTTTTTCTCGAAACCACTTTCTTATGATTGGCGGGACAAATAACTCAAAAACTATTTGACTAATCGGGTTGCAATTGTACACACATATAGTTTATTACACGTACTAGTCGATGAACCTATAACATAAACAAATTAATTAATTTAAAGCGTTTTTATTGCATAAATAAAGATGAACTTTTCAGTGAAAAATCGCGTGTTGTTTTCAAAGTGCCGCCATTTTGTCCATTTTCAACTTTTTTTCACTTTTCAAGGTTCATCGACAAACTGTGTTCATAAAAAGTAAGAAATATTTTTGTATTTTTGTTTCAGACGAGTACAGAAAGCGTGGGAACACCCGCCAATTTACACGTTCGACGCCGAGACACTGTGCATATGCCGCTCTAATGCTGTTATATATTTTTTTGACAACTAAACAAAATTTTTTTTACATTGTTTAATTGCTAACTATAAGAACCGCATAGCTCCGAATGCGATTTAATAAATATTTTCTTTAAAATAAATTCCCAAAAATTCCTTTATTTTCGGTAATTTACACCAGGATCCCCCCTTAAAAACGTTCAGAACACGTTTTAAAGATGTCCATTTTCACAAATCAAGCCATGGACGTTCAGACCTAAAATGGACATAAAATGAACGTTTTTAAAACGTCCTGTGCTATCTGGGTATATTAGTTTTCGAGATATTAATAAAAAATTATTGTTCTAAATCAAATCTAGCCGCAAATTTATACCGATAATTTGGAAACGATCAATACAGCTGATTCCGAATAAACACCAAAATATTTTTATGAATATCTCGAAAACTAAAGCCGAGCGGCGGTAACATGTATAGGAAAAAGTTGTTCAGAATGATGACTTTCACAACATATTTCAAGGTCATCAAAATCATTAAGGTGTGCCCTCTTCTATATAATTATAAAAATTATTGTTTCTTGGCTTTACAATGGAGCAGTTCACATTTGTTCGTGTCAAGGACATCAGCGTGGAATCCGTATCCGGACGGTGAAACCAGAATTCGTTGGCAACGGTATTTCTGCTTTTGCAATGGCGGTGTGTTGAAATCGCTTGAAGGGGCGTCTTTTTTTATGGTCGTGAAGTGTTCTCGGGTCAAAGCTCTCGAACCACGCGCTTCGAGGGTCCTAGACCCTAGAGCAGGGATGCTCAAGAGACGCGCCCTAGGGTAGTCGTTTGCGCCCACGGACGATCCCGCCCGTTCCCAGTCCCCACTTCTCGGTAAAAGATCTCGTAGTGGGGTACCCTAGTAATGTAGAAACTGTGGGTCCGTCACAACTGTGTATTACATGACAAACGCTCCGCTCCCACTACACCAGCTGCTTCCCACTCCGTTGTCGAACTCGCTTGGTCTTGAACGGATTGGAGCTCGAGCTCGAGTCGCGTGCTCGGCTTAATGGTTTATGACTTAGCAAATGGATAAAATTGTATTTCCTCGCGTCCACAAATGTCCAGATGTTTCCCTGGCAATACGGTAGGAAACGAAATTACAATTTTAACACATTTACCGCTGCGACGGTCACCGGCAGCCAACGCCTCGACAGTAATGTCATTTCTAGTAATCTCAAATAATTGAGGCATTGTAAAGATCTACGCACACTTGTCAGTTCCGTGTCAGTGCCGTTCCGGCGTAGCAGTGATAAGAAGAAGAAACCCTCTACGCCCCTCTTCTTCTTACCACTGGCACGCTGGAACGGTACTGACACGGAACTGACAAGTGTGCAAGTGGAAACGATATCTTTTACCACTGAAACTGACGGCACGTAACTGGCACGGAACTGACATGTGTCCAGAGACCTTAAAGCCTACAGCCCTACGAGTCATGTTCTAACGGAAATTAAAATTGTTATATTCTTAATTCAATATACATGAAATTATGACTGATGGATTGATGACATTCTCGTGATGGAAATGAGTCTAAAGTAGACCACAGTCGCATTGTTTTTAATTACATACACATACCACACAACTGGTCTCCACAATTCAGATGTGATTAGAATTATGTATAATTAAAAATAGCCCGAACAAGGTCGTATTTGGGGTCATTTTCATCAGAAAAGTCTCGCCTATTCATTTGTAGTACTTTCTCCAAGATGTAATAAACAATACAGAAGTTTAAATTTTCATTAGTGTGTGCACTGCTCTGTGATATTTTCTTTCTATTCATAATAAAATTGAGGCATTGAGAGCAAAAACGGACTAACCCTCATTTTTTTGCAAAACTGAGTTACTATTCCAATCGGTTGTACTAATCATATAAAATTAATTTTTTTCAATTAGTCCGTCTTTGCTCTCAATGCGCCAATTGTGTTATAATAATACATAATTCAGTTTGAACTGACATAAAACCGCAGCATGACAGGATGAAAAATCTCAAACTATTATTTAAGAACGGAAGAAGGTCCAACGTGTACCTACAGCGTTCGTGATTTTTGGAAAAGGTAAATTTCTTTTATAATATTACAATAAAAGGTTCGAATTACCCAAAATTTGTTCCAAATTCTCCAATTAGCTATTTCTTAACACGAACTATGATTACTTTTGCCTGAACGCAAGCATCGTGGAAGGAGCTTAAACTGGTTTTTCTAAAAAAAACCTTATAAGTTCAGCAACGTGAAGCAATCGACCTAAAATTTGGATCACACATTCCTGAAAGGATTTGTGAGATACACGAATACGGATTTTTCGATCTGATTATTTTTTCTCAAAAATGGAGAAAACAATCTTTTCCAAAAACCATGCAAAAGTACATATTTTCCAATTTTTATCTACAAAACTACTGGTACTTAATTTTCGCGCGAATGCTCTCCCTTCACGTATTTTCTAACTCTACACGGTTGGTGTGCTGTGGCGTCCGTTTCGCAACCACATTTTATACCAGAGTAAAATTTGATTATGGGCTAAATATCAGAATATTTATGTTGTTACAATGAGTTAACAAAAATATTGACACTCTGACTCACGCAGGGTTGTGAAAATTTCCCCTTCAAGGCGGTCAGGCCTTCCCTAGTAGTTGCTTCTGCCAGCAAATATTATTCAGCCAGCTCCGCACTACAAATGAATAAGCGGGGTTTGTCAGATGAAAATGATTCCAAATACGATCTAACCCAGAGCTATTTTTAATTACACATAATTCGAATCACTTCCTAATTCCGTAGACCAGTTGTACGATCCGTATTAGATCATCCCACAAGTAATGCAGTTTTTCTGAGAGCTTAATTTTAAACAATGGAACTCGTCGCGATCGTCAATTATCTGGTTAGTATTCAACGTGTACCAGAAAGAATCCCGGATTAACTAGGAAGTATGAAATTTTCGAAGAATGTTTCAGGCAAAAGTTTTAGAATTTGTAAGGGACATCTGATGGTGACCTTAACCATGACCTAAGGTTCAAATGTAGAGGTCATTCCAAGGTCACCTTGATTTTTTTTAATGGAGACCCCTATTTTCGATACCAGAAATGAAAAGAACATAAAATTTTACGTTTAAATATGTGGCCATGACACTGGATCAAAGAACCACTAGGGATTATTTGATAGTCAAATCACGTTTTCTAACAAGATCCTGGTTTAAGTCGAGAGGATGAAGTTTCTGAAAAAAATGTTTCACCATCAGATGTCTCTTTGTAGACCCGCAAACTTTTGTCTACAACATTTGACTTAGTTGTTTTTCTTACCATTGTTCTTTCCAATTTTTTATTTCAAATTTTACAAACATTTTAAAATTTTTTTAAAAATCATCTTACAGCTCGTTTCAACCGTCTATGGGCCGAATTTTTGTTTTAACTTCAAAAAAATTGTGGGAACGAAAAATCAGAAATTATAAACCTATATATGCAAATGAAAACAAATTTTTGCGTTTAAACAATTTTATTGCGATATATTCACTATGTGATATATTCACACTGTGACTTTCAAGTCACACCGGCCTATAAAGTTTGCACTTCTGTGTATAATAACTCATACGTGGAATTCCATAAAACAATTTGCATTTGGTGTTAAGCAACGTTAAGCAAGTTGGCAACGTTATAGAGTTAAGATTTGTGCGCCATCTCATGAAAAAAGCTATAATTATTTTGGGTCATTCCACGCGAAATCGGACACTTTTCGGAGTAACATTTCGGATTTTGGTGCAACTTGGATATGTTGTAGTCTTTAGGGGTATATATACATATCTCAAAGGATTTTTCGAAATGTCAAAAATTGTGGATGTTACAGCTCTTTGAAATATAGTGTTTACTATTTTTCCAAAAATTATAACTCTGGAACTTATGAACTGATGAAAATGACCTTTCGGGTGATTACAGTGGAGATATAAGAGTACCTAATAAAAATTATTTCACTTAATAAAAACGAATATTTGACCATTTATTTAGCAATTGTTCTTAACAAATGCAATTTTATAGTTGAAGGCACCTTTTTAAAAATTTGGAAAAAATAGGAAGATAAAGCCCAGTTTTTCCTCTTTACGGACACGTTTCGAAAGGCGTGGACGTTTTAAAATTGGCCAAATGAAAATTAATTGAATGTAACGGTGCGTCAAATCATACCGGCTCGACTGGTCGCTCGGGCCGCGTGGTACTCGCAACGGCCAAGCGGCTATACTTGCCACTTTTATATAGGGTATTAATGAGGACCGCTGCAAGGTTTAATACAGAAGAATTTCTTGAACATCTGGAAACTCGATTATCGACATTGCAAGTCCATGATTTTATTGCAAAAAATCACAGTAGTTATTTCAAATATTGCAAAGAAAATTTAGGGCCGGATGAGTTAGTTGTTGTCGGAGATTTTGCAGAAAATTATTCTTTTGTCATTCAGGATGAAGTTCAGAGCTATCATTGGTCTAACAAACAGGCTACAATTTATCCATTCATTGCTTATTATAGAATCAATAATTGTCTACAGCATGACAACTTTGTCATTATTTCAGACTGTAAAGGGCATGACAGTATCACAGTTCATTTATTCCAAATGAAGCTGATTCAATTTTTTAAACAAACACACGGCACTGCTATTAATAAAATCAAATATTTCTCCGATAGGATTTCATCACAATATAAAAATAAATATAATTTACTGAATCTCAGCTTCCATTTCGAAGATTTCGGAATTAACGCCGAGTGGCATTTTTTTGCAACATCACCTGGCAAAAGTGTCATATGATAGTATCGGGGGATCATTAAAGCGTCTTGCAGCTCGAGCCAGTTTACAAAGACCGCTAGAAGAACAAATAACGACACCACAGAAATTGTTTAATTGGGCGAATGCCAAATTCAAAACATTCATTTTCAATTCAGCTCAATAGAACAATATCAAAAACATTCACGATTATTACTAGAGAGATGCGAAACTTTCATTCATTTATACCAACGGATACAGTGTCTCATTTAAACGCTAAAGTCTATTCATACAGTAACAAATCAAAAGTTGTAGCAATTATCAAATAAGTAATTACATAACCGGTCATTTATTCCAAAAGACGCTCAAAGATACGACAAAATATTTATCCTTTAACATAATCCCACCACATCCCATCCTCTCCCGATGGAAGAATACTCACCACCTTCTCGTGGTTTCCATTGAACAATGGCAACTTAAATGTTTCAAACAATAAGTGCCATCGACATAGAGTAAGTTTCCAGTAACTATTAACGGTATTAAACCTTGCAGCGGTCCTCATTAATACCCTATATAAAAGTAGCAGGTATAGCCGCTTGGCCGCTGCGAGTACCGCACGGCCCGAGCGACCAGTCGAGCCGGTGTGATTTGACGCACCGTTACATTCAATTAATTTTCATTTGGCCAATTTTAAAACGTCCACGCCTTTCGAAACGTGTCCGTAAAGAGGAAAAACTGGGCTTTATCTTCCTATTTTTTCCAAATTTTTAAAAAGGCGCCTTCAACTATAAAATTGCATTTGTTAAGAACAATTGCTAAATAAATGGTCAAATATTCGTTTTTATTAAGTGAAATAATTTTTATTAGGTACTCCTATATCTCCACTGTAAGCACCCGAAAGGTCATTTTTATCAGTTTATTAGTTCCAGAGTTATAATTTTTGGAAAAATAGTAAACACTATATTTCAAAGAGCTGTAACATCCACAATTTTTGACATTTCGAAAAATCCTTTGAGATATGTATATATACCCCTAAAGACTACAACATATCCAAGTTGCACCAAAATCCGAAATGTTACCCCGAAAAGAGTCCGACTTCGCGTGGAATGACCCTTTTGTAAAATGTCGATAAATTAAAATGTGACCTGAAAGTTACACGAACTCATAGAGGGTTAATCATGTAATTAAAATAATTCTACATTCAAAAATGGTGATTCTAGAGCTAAAATGTTTAATTCATTCTAAATAAAGTGGTTATCAAAAAATATCTCTACAAAATAAAGTTCATATTCGATTTCCACATTCCAAGAAATACTAAAATACGAATTTTGATTTTAAAACACCTTTGGAGACTGAGGGGTGAACGTTTTAAACAGGAACCTGGCGTCCGTTAATATTTTTTGTTTCGTTTCGGTTCAGCTCCGATAACAACAATTTCATTTCGGTTTCGTTCGTGCTGAAAATATTTTCTTTCCATTGGAACGAAAAAACAATTTTGTTCCGAACCGTTATTTCATATATGAGAAAACTCATATAAACTTATTTTTAACAATTTTATTGCATTTGGTAGTTATACAGCCGAACTTCGATAACTCGAATCTCGAGGGAAATGAAAAAATTTTCAAATTATATAGGTTTCGATTTATTGAGTTTTCGAGTAAGAGAGGTTCAAGAAACGAAAATTCGACTTATAGAGGCTTTGCACCACTGTTAATTTTTCTACTTGTGAAGCTGTAAAGCAAGACAAATTCCAGTTCTAAAGGTCAGTTGTTCTTTATGGTATACCTATAATCAAATATACCTACAACTTAATATGTGCTACATATATACCTACATATATAAAAATAATTATAAGATACATTTTACGCTCGAAATATTACTCTTTATTAGATATTAAAAAAATTGTGATTTTGCTTTGTGCTAGTCTTTTAATGCATTGTAAATCAATAGCATTTTTAATCGTGAATAATTCAGAGAAAATATTTTCTTCAATATTTTCAGATATTTCCACGAAATTTCGTAATGCATATGTAGAAGTAAACTTCGACTTGTAAAGGTCGGAGTTCTTGTAAATTCGAGTTGTAGAGGTGAAATACATAATTTAATATGCAAAATAGATATAGTTCGAGTTAAGGAAGTTTTATTTCGAGTTATATAGGTGCTTACAGTGGAGCTGAAGGGAATGAAGATAAATTTCGATTTATAGAGGTTTTCGAGCCATCCAGATTCGACTATATTATGTATATATTATATATTATGTATATTATGTATTATGAAAAAAATAGAGAGTGTTGAGGTTTTCCAACGTTTCGCTAGTATTGCAGCTAGCTTCGGCAGGGGCTGAGGACGCAGTGATACTGATCAGTGCGTCCTCGGACCCTTGACGAAACTAATTGCAATACTGGCAGAACGTTGCGAATCTTACGCTCCTCGATACGGCTTACAGAATAAAAATCCGAGGTCACAGAATATATCAACTGTTCATATTCAGGCACAAATAAATTCATGATGAAAATAAGGGACGCGCTCAATTTAAAGTTTTTTAACATAAAGTGTGCATCGAAAACAAAGTAATAACGTTATTAATAGAAATTTTTTTCGGTTATATCGTTTTTACCTCCTGCAAAAGGGTATTTCGTTTCGTTTCTGTTTCTGTTCCGGCAAAATATTTCGTTCTTTTCGTTCATCGTTTTCGTTTTTGTTCCGTTACGGGTCCCTGGCTTTACGGATGGTAAAGCAATGTCGATTATATTTTTCAAACAAATAATTAACATTTGTACGCTAACTGATAATTTATGTACACCCTGCGTCATTTTTCTCGATAGACTCAACAGCCTACAACAAGCAGCTTACTGTGCGGCGACCGTACTCTTATCTAACTCGAACTAACTCCGACAGTCGATGCGAACGAAAAAAGTATCAAAAATATTTTTATAAATATCTCGGAAATTAAAGCCAAACGGCACGCGGTTATATAGGGGAGAGTAGGGTAAAGCGGAACGGGTGGGTAAACGAAACATCAATGTTTCTTTTAGATGAGAGCTGCGAATGAGTTGGTATCACGTGACATGGGATCAAACAGTTCTCACAGCATTTCGTGACAGACCAACACTGTGATTAACAGTGTTGTAAACATTTCCGGTATCGAAGATTCAATATTGTGTTGTACTTTCGACCACTTTTCGGCACTTGAATTTCAAAAATTTATAACGGCAGGAACACCGTTGGATTTTATAGTCCTTACTCCACATTTTGACGGTTTAACCAGTTCTTTACCTCACGCTGAAGTGTAAATATTAAATGTTTACTAAATTACCGCATGTGAGGCAAAGGAGAACCCTTTTCGTGGGGTAAAACGAAACACCTATTTAACCCACTTCCACCAATCCAATTGTCTTGAAACTTTGCAAGCGTGCGTAGTTATGACGACAATAAAAAATTATGAAAAAGAAACTCGGGAGTGGTGAAAAAAGTGCCCATCAATAAATATAATCCGTAACCACAAATCCAAACCACTTGAAATCAGCCTGTAGCCACAAATCAACTCAATTCAATCTACATGAAATGAGCATATAACCACAAATCAAAACTTAGACACTAAAAAGTAAATAATAATTTTTTTTTAAGTTAAACAATTTTATTTAAAATACACTAAAAACTAAAAAATTCTCCATGCACTTGTTGATATTCATTATTCATGTAAAAATCCCTGTGTTTTTGATTATTTTCAGAAATTTTTATATTATCTGCTAAAATATTTTTTCTTATGTGTATTATATATATATATTTTTTTTGTTATATTTTATTTATAATAGTTATATCTAAAACATATATTTATAGTTTTTTTACGTAAGTGAATACCTTTTTAATCATAAAAATAAAGATTTTGTGAGTTTACATGGTCTTCAAGTGGGTGTTCCGTTTTACCCTACCACATAAGTGAGGCGAAGATTTCTATACCTCCGGTAAATCTCATTTTTCTTTGTTGCCAAATATTTTTCTTAATAAACTCTTTGATTTTCTTATAGTCGAAGGTCCACTTAAGACTCCTGTTGAAGTCCCGTATCTTTTTTTCCGTCCGATTTTATGTTATCACCCTCCAAAGTTAAACGTTCCATTTTATCCTACTCTTCCCTATATATATTTCCCTATACAGGGTGTTCCAAAAATGCTGCGGTTCCTTGAAGGGGGTGACTCGGGGGGTTATTGCAAACAACTTTTTCTTTTGCGAAAATATTCTCCGAGGTTTCGTTAACGAAATATTAACAAAAAGCACCAACCAATCAGAGCGCCAGTCTGGCGGCCGCGTTCCTGCACTAGCGTGGCTGCGCGCCGCGCTGCGACTGCGAATAAGCAACTCGGCAAGCATCAAAGGAAATTGCGTAGAATGGCAAATGAAAAAGACGTAACAAATAAAATCGAATATTTTGTCATGGTTTGTTTGTCATTTAAAGTGAATAATGAGTAAAGGATAAATGGATGAAAATCGTGTGTAACGTAAAAAGACGAATACACAGTTTTTTTTTTAGAAGAATCGAAAATTATAATTATTTGAAGTGGGAGGATAAGGAATACGTAAATTTCCTTGTGTTAATAACGTAGCCACGAAAAGGTAATGTAACAGGAAATGAACAAAAAGTGATCGTAGTTCCTTATTGTGATAAAAATCCGTAATTCAATAACGGCCAACACTGTTGCTGATAACGAAGAAGTCTGTTGAAGAAGCCCGAAGAAATATTTATGTACGGAAATTTTGAGAATTATCGCCGGTAACAGGCTGCGTTAAATTTAAAAATTAATGATCACCAATAAAATAACTAAAACCCTTGTCGGAAATTCACCTGCAGCTTGAAACCCTGTGTCATTGGGTCACTGAACAGATCGTGGCCATCGACGAACGAACCCAGTGCCCAGCTGGTTCCAGATATACGACACTACTCAAAGTTAAGGATCGCATTGTCAAGTGCGTCCAGATTAATGTACCGAACATTCGCTTCACAGCAGGGCTATTAACACCGATCACTTAATTTATTTTTCATGGAACGTGTTGTTCCTAAGCTTTAAAAATTGGTGGCTCCGAAAGGGGCCGATTGTTCCATATATATATATATATGGATATAATCCATGCCCCCCTGGTGCCCGCGACGAAGACAAGAGGACAGCGAGAAGAAGGCGATTGAACCGATCGCCTGTCAAGCTGTCATTCGAGTGTCAGCCGCGATCATAAGCAGACGAATCGATATCTACATTTCCCTGCACTAGAGATTACTGTTTATTATTATTATTCTCTCATGTTGTGTTACTGCTGTTGTATAATAAACTTCCGTTATGTCGATTACAAAACGTAACAATATATATATATATATATATATATATATATATATATATATTGTATATATATATATATATATATATATATATATAAATATGATATATTGAAAATATGATTATATAAAAAAAATGAAAGTATATATATATATATATATATTTTTAATATTTTTAATATTTTATTTGTTGTTTACGAGAATTGAAACACAGTGTAAATATTATTTTCTGTTTAAATCTTAAATTTAGACTCCTTTTAGCAAATAAAATCATTGCCATAGAATTATCTCGGTATTAATGTCTTGTACACACTTTCAAAGTCTCATCCGCCCCCACGCCAACAGCAAAAAGGTATGTACATTTGACATTGCAGCTGTTTGATAAAATGTTAGTTCCGATATATACGTCTGGAAAACGTATATAATTGTTGAGGAAGTATTACAGAAATGGATTAAGTGTAGCGTCGAGGTGTCGATGTGCGCGCCGGACGAGACTTTGCTCACGTCTGGCAAGGTGTTAGTTCCACGATTTTCGTCTGGCAATTGTATATTAGTGTTAAAGGGGTTCTGACTTAAAGTTTAAAAAAAGAAACAACCATTTATCTATGACGTAAATGATCATTGCAAAAATACAATTTTATGAACGTCTGGCACCCCTGAAGTTCTAATAAAAACGTCTGGCAACATTTTTTTATAACTTACCATTATGTTATTAATTACCACACAAAAAATCAGCCATTAAAAAATGACGTAATTTTACTGTTTTTTTCGCACTTTCGGCGTACGCCCACGCGTCGTTGTTCTAAAGCCCGACTGCCAGACGATGGTTTCCGTTATCGTCTGTATACATGATTTCATAAAATAAGAATTATTTCCATTAAAAAATGACGTAAGAAAAATGTTCACTGGCTCTCGGTCTAAAAGGAGAGTTTCCCAGGTGTCCGCCTCCGATTGCTTTGATTTTTGGATATATTTTGGAGGACCCAAAAATAAGAAACCGGTTTCTTTTTTAATAAGTAATTGGTCTCTTTGCATGTTTAGGGGGAGGAACCTCTCCTCAAATTTATAAGATTTTCAGCTGTTCGTCTCCGAGTGCTCTGGCCGAAAACCAAAGCAATCGGAGGCGGGCACCATCTATTCTTATGAAATTTGAGGGGTCGTTTCATCCCCTAAACATGCAAGCAGGCCAAAATAAAAGGACACCTGTTTCTTAACCATCAAACAAAACACTGGCTCACCGAGACCCAAACTGTTTAGAAGATTCGTGGCCACTACTGAACGGTAAATGGTGGGGAGCTGTTGTGATGGGGGAAAGAACTTTGGGACCCCTACTACAGATTCCGCACCATGAAACCCCTAATTTATCTGAAGAAGCCGAGTGACGTCGTGAAAAAGGTAGTCTATGACTCGCGCAGACCCAGTGTGGTGTCCACGTCAGTATTTTGGGAAAAGTAGAGTTAACAGTTGCTACAGAACATTATTGTCTGTGCAGTGATTTGTTGTTCCGACAGTACTTCTACTCTGTGTAAAGTAGAACACATAGGTACTTTTCAATCGATAGAAAGTGTTTAGAATGCGATCAGCCGATATGTAGGGAATATGTGGCAAAAATATGTTGCAACTGCTCTTAGTGTAAATGAATGATTTCATAGTGATTTATACTGTTTTTATAAAATAAATTATTATTCCAACTTTTCATTCCATAATTTCACAGAGAACATTCGTTCGGAAGAAGTAAAAAATCACTCGACTTCACTCATTTAGTCTTCATTAGACTTCAATCATATTAACATATATATTTTCTTGAATTGTGAGTCAAAACCTTTTAATTGGTGTATAATAAAACCCCTGTACCTTTTTTGAGAAAAAACTGGGATTAAAAGAATAAATAACATAACTTTCAGAATATGGACGACTTTTTTTTTAAATACCTTGAGCATCAAAAGATTTTTCACCAAACTATCGATATATTTCATTTCCTTATTGTCTGATGAATTAATTAAAAAAAATTGTTTAAATTGGTGCAGCAAATGCTGATATATAGAGGAAAGAAAATATAGTGTGGTGTTTGAGGGTTAATTTTCGGTCCTCAACAACATATCCAAAAATCAAAGTAATCGGAGACAAGCACCTGAAAATCTTATAATTTTGAGGTGTGATTTCACCCCCTGAACATGCAAACAGATCAAAATAAAAGGACACCTGTTTCTTATTTTTTGTCCTCTAAAACATATCCAAAAACCAAAGCAATCGGAGACGAACACCTGAAAATCTTGTAAAATAGAGGGGTGACTTCACACCTAAACATGCAAACAGGCTAAAATAAAAAGACATCTGTTTCTTATTTTCCGGTCCTCTAAAACATATCCAAAAATCAAAGCAATCGGAGACGAACACCTGAAAATCTTATAACTTTGAGAGGTGGTTTCAACCCCTAAATATGAAAACGGGCCGCTATAAAATAACATGTATATCTTATATTTTGTTCATACAAAACATCCAAAAATCAAAGCAATCGGAGACGAACATCTTAAAATCTTATAACTATGAGGGGTGGTTTCACCCCATAAATATCAAAACGCGCCGCTATAAAAAACACGAATATCATATTTTTTTGTCCTATAAAACATATCCAAAAATCAAAGCAATCGGAGGCGGACACCTAGGAAACTTTTTGTGAATACACGGGCGCACGCCGCACAGTGGTACATAATCACACTTTTTGTTCAAATCACCGTACAGGTCGTAATTTTTTAGTAAACTTGACGATTTTTTTTTAAATTTTTCCCAATTAAATTCTCTATCGATCCCTCTGGCTGGAATTTTGAATTTCGTTGTTGTTTTTTTTTCATATTTAGCGAAATATACAGCGCTTTTAGAAAATCGGGGTTTTTTGGCCGGGGGTAGGGTTTCTTGGCCACCGATTCCGAATTTAAACTCAAATTTTCTAAATTGTAGAGCTTTTAAACGATGGAAAATTCAATATATCGAAACGAAATTTCAGAAAATGAGCTTATTGGGAAGAAACTTGGTGCGTATACGAAATGGTATGTATGCGAAATGAAACAGATGGAAAAAGAAATTTCTGTTTTGAAACCAACGAAATTAATCTTCGAGAAAGTTGAAATCGGTTGACAGGAAGGTTCGCCAAACTCTTACAGGCACCGCTTCTTCGCAAAGATGTTGTATATGTGATGCTCTTCCAAAAGAAATGAATAATTTAACAGAAATCTTAAAGAAGCCTGCAAATACAGGAACGTATCAGTACGGTCTGTCGACTCTACATGCGTGAATTAGAAACATGGAGTGGATTCTGCATTTAGCATATAAATTACCTCTTAAAAAATGGAATGTACAATTGACCGATGAAGAAAAAGGAAGTTGAGAATACTAAACACCAGATTCAAACAGGCATTCGCGATAAATCGGGTTTACTTGTGGATGCAGTAAAACAAGGTGCAGGTAATACAAATAATGGTAACACGGCAAGAAAGTTTTTTCAAAATTACAATAAGGTTGCTGAAATCACTGGCATTGATCAACATTTCATAAAACGACTGTACATAATTATGCAAGCAATGGCATCAGGGAAACCGATCCATTTAAATAAATTTAAAAAGTATTGCATGGATACGGCAAAAATTTATGTCAACAAATATATGTGGTACCCAATCCCTTCTTTGTGCCATATGATTTTAATTCATGGGTCGGATGTAATAGAGACATTTTTAATCGGAAGAGGCACAAGAGGCGAGGAACAAAGATATTAAAAGGTGTAGAGAAAATAATACACGTAAATCGACACCTATACATACAAACGAGGACATAATACATTTTCTTTTAAAATCTTGCGATTCATATATTTCCATCTTAAGACACGTATATAAACATAAAATCAAAGACTTGCTTCCAGAAGCACAAAACCTAATCCTCAAATAAGATAGCACCCCGAAAATCTATACGCACTAAGTTTTTTCCCAATAAGCTCATTTTCTGAAATTTCGCTTCGATATATTGAATTTGCCATCGTTAAAAATCCCTACAATTTAGAAAATTTGAGTTTAAATTTGGAATCGGCGGCCAAAAAACCCTACAGACACCGATTTTTTAAAACTGCTGTATATTTCGCTAAATATAAAAAAAAACAACAACGAAACTCAAAATTCCGGCCGGAGGGATCGATAGAGAATTTAAATGGGAAGAATTTAAAAAAAATCGTGAAGTTTACTAAAAAATTACGACCTGCACGGTGATTTGAACAAAAAGTGTGATTATATACCACTGTGCGCCGGCAGGATACGCGGCATACTTTCGTTTTCATTCAATCAAAGACACTTCCAAACTGAATTTGAACCTGACGAATACAGTATGTAACAAAAGTAAGTAAACAGTCGGAGTTCTAGCAAACAAAAGATTGTATCGAAGTAAGTGTTTAATTTTATAGAAAAAAGTATACATTTATTGCTATTACATGAGACTACTGAAATAACTATATTAATAAAATTTTCACTAATTAATAATCTGTGTTTAAAAAAAAAAATAAAAATGCATGATATGTGAAGAACTCATATTACAAAAGTAAGTAAACACGAACTAAATAATAAATTAATATCCGCTATAATGACCATTCCGCAATGATAGTTTGGCTAATCGATCGGGTAAGGAGAGCATGTATTTTCTACATTCGTCAATTGAAAATAATGCTATGTTTTCTCTATTAAATTTTCTAATTCCTTTATATTGCGTGGTCTGTGTTCTGCGATTCGTAATTTTAAGATAGACCACATATTTTCAATTGGCGAAAAATCGGCTTTGCGGAGGCCATTCCAAAATGTTAATTAAATTTTCTTGTAAATGTTTTTTTTAACAATTTTCGCCGTATGAATTGGTGCATTGTCTTGTTGGAGAATAAAATCATCTCCTATCAATCGTTTCCCTTCTGGAATTATAACGTCTTGTAACAATTTCAGGTAAACTTGGTAAACAATAAACTACTCCAAAAAGTGAAACACATCCCCAAACCATAATACCCTGTTCCATTGACTTCATTGTTGGTCTGGCACATTGGTATGACGAAAATTCGTCTTGTTTCCTCCAGATATACATTCGTCCATGACTGTATTTAAGTCATAATCATAGATTCATCTGTCCAAAGGATTTTTTCCCAGAAACTTAAAGGTTTTAAAACGTGCTTATAATAAAAATTCATTCGTTTCTTAAAATTTATCTTACTAACATAAGGTAATTTCTTTGCAACGCAACCGTGTTTTCCTGATGTGTGTAAACGACGTCGAATAGTCTGGGTTGATAGTGCACTTTTATGATATAATAATTTTGTACGAATTTTTTATGTACATAAAAAGGGATCTGATGATGAAATATTATCTATCCTTTTATCTACTCAAATATTAGTGACTTTTGGACGTCCCGGTCTTGGTAAAGCTGATACTCTCCCATCGTTTTATTAAAAAATCTAGTCATTTTTCTATATGTCTTGCCCTCATCTTTCATTTTAATTACTATTCTTCTCTCCTCGTTTGTTAAATGCTTCTGCTTGAAACATTTTGCCGTATCGAGCTTAAAGAAAGAACGCAAATGCCAAAGAGATATTTATAGAACTGAAAATATATTTTAATAATATAGCAACATAACCTTAATACATCGAAATGATTGGTAGAATTCATAAGTTTATAACCTAAAAGAGGTAATTCAAAAATACATTTCAGAAACGGAATACAAAATGAAAAACCAAAGATGTTTACTTACTTTTGTAACCTTGTAATATATATGCTCTAATTAACTTGGTACAATAAATTTAATGCGTAAAAGAAACTTGTGCTCCAAATAGGAATAACAATTGGGGGTCGTCGCCCTAACGTTTGCTGTTTTCGTTATTAGGATACCTAACTCTAGGTTTCAGAAATATCTATTCAATCGTCAGAACTCTTTCGTGTTTACTTACTTTTGTTACATACTGTATGTAGCATGATGCAAAAATGTCCGCTGGAAGAATACATAGGGGTGCTAAGTAGAATACATCACGGTAAAGCGGTTTTTTTAAGCCAAAAACTGACCTTCGTGTGCGGAGTACACACGCGAGACCGCCGCGCCAGCGGGTTAAGAAATATTTTTGGATTTTGGATTTTGGATGATCCTATTTAATGTTAGCGTAGCGATAGCCCAGGCCAGTTTTTTTTACAACGATGCAGCACGCAATGCACACCAGGGGCAAAAATGAAATAAAAAATTTATTTTATACTCTACATTTGTAGCAGAATAAAGTGCAAAAAGTTTTGGATCCATACATGTATATTTTTTCTAGAATAAATCATAAAAGTCAGTTATGTTTTTGCGCGATTTGACCGGGAAGTGCTCTTAAAAGCAACGAAGGTATTTAAACTGCTCGAATTAAATGGAACATTTTGGATAAACATGTTTCATATTACAGTAATTCCTCGTAATAAACCCGACGAATGGGGCTAGCGGCGGGCATACGACGTGATGCTGACACTATTCCCTTACAGTAGTAAATGTTCTAAGACTATTCCGTGCGGCCGATGCCGCGAGTGAGGAAACCCAAGAGCCGAGTTAGAGGGAACGAAACAGTTGACACGAAGTTGCCGTCGACTCTTTCGTTCTCTCACTCTTGACCGAAGGATTCCAAGAAATGGTGGGGATAGTCACCGGGCGTACTACGCATGCTAAAAATGGGAGTATAACGAGGCATTACTGTAACTGATTGTTGTCAGTTATATGATGAGAATAACAAAACTTTGAAGACTACTGTAAGTTACGGTTGCGTTCAACAAGTCTCGTTAACGATGTTGGAAGTTATAATTTAGATACGAAGCTAAAATAATGACAAGTATATTCAAGAAAATCTATCACCGGGAACAATATCAATTCATAAGTTGATCGAAATGATTCCCCTGTACATTGGAACATGAATCTCGAGGTGGCGCATAAATCTCCGAAGCGGTCTTCCTGGCCAGTTCCTCTGTACTAAATGCCTAGTTGATCCGGTTTCGCGTGCTTTATGGAGTGCAGAACCATTCACCACCGGACGAAGGGGCGAACGTGAGGCGCCATATTTCCAACGGATGCAGAATGATCGCGAGTTCGTATCGTAAATGAAATCACGTACTCCAGCCGTTTAACACGGAAACGTATTCTACGTAAGCGGTTCCGTCTGCCTGCGAGTACGCGACTAGATGCATGTGCCGCTACTACCAAAGAGTATTTCTATGAATGTATGCATGTAAATTCAGTATCATGTGCGAACATATACATGAACGTAGGCATGACTATGCTGGCGAACTTGTAGAGCGTAGGTACACTTGTGCGTGTGGATTTCTAATCCAATTAGTCGTCTAAACGTATGGCGACATGCGTATATGTATACGGTATTGTGCAACATGTAAAATGTATGTCATAGTCAGCGACACATACGTAAAAGGTGGGTGATGTTTACAGAAGATTTTTAGTCGTGATTAGGGCTGGGACCATTCGAATAATTTAATATTCGAATATTTTACAAGTATTCGAATGCTATGAATAAACTTCGAATATTTGAGTATTCGAATGTTAGTATTCGAATATTTAAGTATTCAAATACTATTCGAATATTTAAGATGTATTCGAATACTGATGTAAAGTTTCAAGTCGATCGGATATGTTGAAGTGGGTCAAAATTAACTTACAAGATTTCACCCTGACAAGCTACCGAACTCACAACTGAAACTAAATAAAAGCTAGTGAAAAAATGAACTTCAAGAACTTGATTTATATTCCACGCCGTACTATTTGAATACATCAGTATTAGAATACTTAAATATTCGAATAGTATTTGAATACTTCGGATTCGAATTATATTCGCCAAATAATTGAGCAACTGAAGTATTCGAATACTCGAATACCGAAAAATTCGACAAGTAATCCCAGTCCTAGTCGTCATTACAATTATAAAATCTCAAATGTAATTTCCATATCACTTGAAGGTACACAAATGTCATTCATTATAATGAAAGTATATCAGTTGAATTAAATAATAAATGTTTAGTATTCGTTCTATTAATTTCCACATGGATTAGGTTGGTATTTGATTCCATTCATGCTATTTATCTCATGCTATACAAAATATAAAAATGCTTATAACTGTAAAATAAAACTAAGCCGTATCGGAGATTTTCACATTTGATAAATAAAAAGGAATTAAATGGTTAAATTAACCTAATATAGGAGCATACAAAATTCATTTTACTTTCAAAGTAATTAAACTGTTCTAAACGGAGACACAAATATCTTATAGTTTGGAACTTTCATATTCAATAAGTTGCCTAATAGATGAAGGCGAATTTAATTATTTCGTGTAAAACTCTTTATTGAAACATGATCTTCTGGATTTGGGGGAGTATTGTTTTTCTACAAGTAATAATATACTATTTCATTGTCTGGTACAACATTCGGAATTTATATTAACTCTATTGAATTTGTATGATGCAGGTTACTCATAGGTGCGTTTACAGGCATATATGGCTAAATACAATTGACAATGATGCAGTGTACTCGACCTGATACCGTCAGACTAAAATCAAGTGCAATCAAGGCCGACATATGTATAAATCAAATCGTCTGCGAAGGGATGCAAAATAGGAACTGGACAGCAGGTCGCTTCCTCCTGAATGATTTGTTACCGACACGCTTTAGGAACCTGGGCGCAGTGTCTTCCCCGATTTCGTCCCCACCTCCTCATCCAACTGTCACCGCACTCCAAAGCCCATTACCTTGTGAGAACCTAACGGCAGGGACGAGGAAAACTTTTCTTCTATCTTTTCAACTTTCGGTCAGGAAGAAACAATATCCATTTCGTACGTGCATTGTGATACGAAACAACACCGCTGCGATGGATATTGGTTGTTACCGCTTAAAAGCATCGGGAAAGTTACGTCTTTATGGCACCTGTCAATCTTTATTCTTAGACTTTATTTCCCTTACCTACTCTGAACGGAATGAGGGAACTTCGGATACTCCTATACCACGTGTGTATTTTTCAACTTTTCTTACGGAATGAATAGTCTTTCGCGTTCCTATTTGTTTTAAACCAAAATTATTTTTCCACGGATTTTGCAATTTCTATATCATTTTCAAAATTATAGTTTTTCTTCCTGGTAAAACCTTATTTACATCATAAAAATACACAGAAGATAATCTAATAAGGCTAATGATATTTACTAAAACCAATTAATTATTGAATCTACTTTAGTAATAAATCATTAATAACTGTCATAATTGTATCACACAGCAAAATTAACTTTATGGCCACATATCTGATGACTAATTTCATTTATGGAAATTCTTTTAACATCACAATCTAAGTAAACATTGTTTTGCAACTGTATTGTTGTAATTGTGGCCGAGGAAGGGGAAACTAAGACAAAACCGGGTACCTGGGTAAAACCGGGATATGCTATTATTTTTTAAACTGCCTTAAATTTTCCCACGTCGTTGCAGCGACATATTGTCGGGATGTGCATTATTTCATCAACAAAAGACAATCGTGTTACAAGAGTGCTTACTAAGGTTATACCGACTTGTGTGTTTTTGAAGGCTCTGAACTAATTTTCAAACATTAAGAAACTTCAAACACTTTTGAGATAGATACTCTTTAGTGTGAATTATGTTAACTGTTGCATATTAAAGGGTAAATAATGAATAGGTTTGTTTTTACTTCGCCATGGTATTATTGATAATTCGTAATATTTAAAAAATTGTATGCTGGGGCAAAACCGTACGGGGTAAAACCGGGTACTCGGTTTTGGACATAATGTGTATAACAATGAAACGAAAAAGAGGAAGTTATCAAAATTAAAATTAAATCTTAATAAAAGACTGCAACTAAAGAGAAAGAAAACCACAAAATTAAACAAAATGCCGAAGGATAATGAAAACAGTGGTGATGAAAACGGTGAAGACATTTACATTTATGTCCAAGAATCATATGGTTCGTTTAAATTGAATGAAGGTTGGGTGCAGTTTATAGTTGTTCTAACTGCTTGGGGGACTGAAGAATTGGACGAGTTTCGTTGTTATAGGCGCTATATAGGGCCAGTATCTAATATGGTACCCGAGTTTACCCATGCCATGGAGTAAAACCGTGAAAACGGATCATACTTTAAATCGTTATTTTTTATATTTGTTCTTATATTCAAAAATTGGATATATAGTATTATTTAATAAAGAGTTTATTCTAATGAATCCTAATTTCAATTTCTTTTTTACATTAATAATGTCAAAGTTATGACCTTTTATCCTTAACGTCCTGATTTTACCCCGGTCTCCCCTACATACCTACCGATTGTATTAAAGGATATAAGATATTTCGGTGATGGGGCCCATAAGCATCATGAGCTACAGATAATTTTATTATTAGACTAAATCGTGAGTCATCGAATATTATGAATAAGGGTAAGCTCTCAACTCTAAAATTTTATATCTATTACAGTTTTCTATATTCATACTACCATGTTTATCCGTGATGTCGTATTTCATTCCCCTGCTGCAACTTACAGAAAGTTTCGTCTTTTTTATGCAAGGGGTGATGCATTTCCACTGAAACTACAGAAATCGTTTTAGTCCAAGAGAAAGTATAAAAATTGCCATATGCAGGGATATAACAAGAGTTATTCTGGACATGGTCAACGCGTGAAGTAGGAGGTAGTGCCATGAACGACGCGCTTGCATCGATGTGCAATTGTTGGTTTTAATCAAGAGCATCCGTAGACTCTTTCCAGGAGGGGGCAACTGTGGGGTGACGGTGATGAAAAATATAATAATGAAAAAACGAGTAGCCCGCTTGCTTTTTTGAACTCATTTTGAAGTGCCAATTTAATTAAAAATTTAAATCAGAAATTTAGAATTATTCACTTTTTTAGTATAAACTTAATAAATATGACCAGTTTTTAAAAATAAGCGATATTTTTCTCAAAAGCCAGGGGGCAACTGTCCCTTTTGCACCCCCCTCCGGACGGTTTTAATATAACCGACATAGGCGTGACTTATCATTAAAAGCTGTAACAGTATTTCCGCAATATAATATGTAGCGGTACCTCCCCATTCATCACAAGAGGGTATTTCGATCGATCGTCTATTGCGAGTTCTCGCTGAACCATCGATTCCTACATATACACTAGTGTCTCGAAAGAAGGATGGGTTGTCTGACTCGAAATAAGGTGATTCCTATCCCTGTGAGTTCGTCTGCTGTAGCCGCGGCGAATGAGGGAATGCGTACCCATGAGTGAGAGGGACACACCAGTCTCTCTTGCTCAATCGCAATCTCTCTCATTCTACGCGGTAAGGCAATAAAGGCATGCCGAAAAGACTCTCTGTGGCGAAATCTGTACCTGTTTCGTCCTACTTTCTGACACCTCCGCGTCTAACGCAGTACCTGTTAACTGCTAAGTAAAAAGCCTTACTGATGAGTCCAGCAAGCCCCGAATTTTTCATTTCCTTCCTTTCTCCTACTACTCAACCTCCATTTCCTACCCTCAACAAATATTTCGCGTTAATTGATTATTTTCATAATAATGATATTCTTAGAAGAAACGTTTGAAACATAAGAAATTATTATACCAAGCATTCAAATGGGTGGATAATAGTGTACAGGTAACCCCCGTATACACTGAATTCATCCTAAGAAAAACCTCATTCCGCGCAGGGATGATTCTGAGGAGGCGCTGATTGGTGCGACTCCCCACTTAACCGCCTACGTTTTTCTCCGTCTTACCGCCTGTTACCTCCCTGAGGTTTTACGTTCATTATTCGTAAGAATATTCTTCTTAGGATAGGTATGTTTTACAATCTTTACATTCGTGTTCGCGCGGCTAAGTTCATTGGCATACACTATACATAAGACAGCGAAAGCAATCCTCACTATTTGTGTTCCCTGTTTGACCGGCCGCCATTGCTCTGTTCAGTCTTCAGTTAGTATAGAGCTCAATGCCCCAGCCCTGCTGTATAGGGCTGCATCCGTCCGGGTTTCCCCGGATTTTTCCTCTTTTTTAGGGCGTCCGAGGATGTCCGGGGGAATTTTCTGTAGTGATCCCCGTTTTTCGATGCTGCTCGCCCAAAAAGTCATAAATATTTTATCTTTATTTCTTGATTGCGGTTACAGACTATAATTTACAGAAATTTTTGTCTTGAGATATCGTACCTAATATAAGAAATAGTTCAAACTGTCCGAATTTCAAGTGCAAATATCCGAAGTTTTAATGCTCATTGTCCTAGATTACTAATTGTACGGATGGCAGCCTTATCCCCGTATAACACAGTATTGCTATCACACGTTTTGGGAATTCGGGACCTATTGCATAGTATTGTTAAAGCACGGTTTCGCTCAAACACGGCTAGAGAATTCTAAAATTCAAAATTTACCCTAAAAAACACACAGGAAGGCCACAATTACCCTGGAAACCACACAGAACTTATCCGAGCAACAGGAATTCTATTTTCTCAAACCGGAGATCCTCTCATTGAAAGATCCGCAAAATTCAAACATGTTGGGCTTCAAAAATGTTTAGCTCTATACTCCGAAATTTATGAAAATCTGCCAAGAAAAAGCAAGCAAACTGAAATGTCAGAATTATAAAAAAAAAGATCGAAATCTAGATGTTGCGAAACATGTTAGGAAATGGTATAGGTGGATCCCTCTAGCGGGAACAAAAACTTACGGGTCCTGTCTCTACACGTTTCGAATTATAACGTCGCAGTCAAGTATTCGAGGAGAACGTAAATGGCGTCATCTCTTCTTGCAAAGATTCATTTTTGTATCACTAGCAAAATACCTCGCGCTTCGCTTCGGGCCTAAGAGATATTGAGGGATTTCAAAAAAACACATTTTACCCCTTTTGGGGATGGAATTTCCACAAATCCTTCCTTAATGGGTACCTGCGGATCCTCGGCCACTTATTCCCGACGCGGTGCTATTTAGCAAGCGAGAAGCGCACGTCCGGTCGCCGCCTGGCGGTCACGTCGCGAACTACTATTATTTAAAAATCATTATTTAAAAAAAAATAAAAACGTTAGAATCTTCCTCTGGTCAAGACGAACAAAGTGATGATATCACTTGTGACTACAGTCCATATTTACTGAGAAACCACATTTCAAAGTATGCAACTGCAATTTTATATAATAGTAAATATTATAGTTTGTTTGTTTATACTTTGATATTAATGCAATGTGATTTCAATAGTAATTAAAGTGTGTTTGTGTCTATCTATGAATGAGAAGAGATATCCATCCGTTCAAGACGATTATTAAAATTCCCCCATCCAATAAAAGATAGTTCAGAAGATGAAGATGTTTTGCAATAATAAAGAAAACACCTTTCACAACGACGAAGAAGAAAAAATGAGCGTGCATTACTTAACATTAATGTATAATACGTTTGATTAGTCATCAGTATTATTAACCCATAAAAAACTTCCAAAAAGTAAAAAAATTACACCAAGTACATGAAAAAGTCAAGGACGGAGAAGAGTATTATAAAATAAATCACAGAAAAATAGAAGATAATAATAATTACAATGTAAAAAAAAATGTGAAATCAAAATGAGCTGCAAGTGCATAAAGGTACTTAATAATAATCACGGATATTTTAATAATGTGAAGATAAAATGTAGCATGTAGACATTTGCCTAGATGTCCGCGACCTGGAAGTCAAATACTTGGCGTGACCAGGCATGGTATTCTCAGATCATCAATACCCATACCTGCCCCCTCGCAGGCTTTCAGATACTTTGTCAATTTAAAACTCAGACCATATGTGTACATTTTCATTATATTGCGTTTTAAAATAATTGTAAGATCATTCATCGACACTGTTGCGATCCTCGCTCTAGAGGCGTTTAGACCAAACTCTTAAAGCGCGAAGTTTGAACAGAAAAGAGTTAAGAATGTACTTTACAACATTAGTGTTAGGTATTGAGGTAGGTATCGTAAGAGAACTCCACTGTACTGATTAGAACTATATTAATCTATATAGGTTTATGCTTGATACAATGATTGGTGTAACTATCCGTACATAACGAATGCTCGATGCCGACTCCTCAACGTACTGCGATCTCTCCTTCCGATCCTTCCCGTTCGGCGGGCGCTAGTATCCTCCAAACGTAACGGCGTGACTTCTGCCCGCGCCGTTTAAGTATGTATCTAACAATTAGAAATTGGTCTTCGTCTCCTTCCTTAACGCTCGATAACATTGTATTAATAAAAAAAGAAGAACGTACGAAGAAGCCTGTTTCTTCGCCTCGCTTTTGATCACTGACGTTGTTACAGTCCAGGCGTGTTGCAATGAATTCAGCTGTGATCAATCCTAAAATATCTTCGTTCTGCTTCTAATTAGTTCCGAATCATTTGACAAGTTAATTTAATTCAGTTTAATAAGTTTTATTGAGTTCTGAATTATTCGTTAAAAGACATTTAGTTTATTTAACTTCACACGTTTCGCTAGCAGAGCCCTTCAGGGCTCCACGGACACCAGACCACATAGAAATTCCCTCAAGCCATCAGAATTCCCAGCCGGCCTCGCAACAACACCGATACCTTTTCTCTCACAAGCTATCACATAATTTATCAATTTAAAACTCTGACTATGTGAAAACACTTTCATTATTTTGCGTTTATAAATAATTTTTATTTATCGACACCTTGACCTTGATAAACTTCTCAGCTTAGTTACAAATAAAAAACAGTTTGATGATATACAAACATGTCGCAATTAAAATTTTGGCAAATAACCTTGTGTTTGAGACTGCATTTTGGTTGAAATTCAATGATACAACGATACATATTTGTAAAAACACGTGGCAGTTTAAATTTGGACAACTTACCTTATTTGACACTCGCCATGTTATAACTTGACGGTAGGCTGTCAAAATTTGGAGTAGATTGTATAGTGAAGATAGCGATTGACGAACGAAACATGTGTTAGTTTCTGTAGACTGAAGGTGTGCGTGTAACGCGTAACGAGAGCTTAGAGCATATACTACTGGAGGTCTCGTTGCCTTATGTATCCTGTCCTCGAAACTGTCGCCAAAATGACGCGGAGAGAAAGACGTGTGCGTACTAGTACGAGCAAGAGAAGTATTGAGAATCCATACTTAAACCATAAATCTTAGGATTTTGCACGTCACGAATATATCCTCCAATAACAATATTGTCCGCTACATTATTAGCATCATCAATGTCGCTAATATCAATATTAATATCGATGTATATCAAGTATATCAATTATGTACAAAATAAATTATAATTAAATGGAGTCTCTACTATCTGTGGTGTTTTTATTTTTATATTACATCAGTTTAGTGGTTGGGCTTATATATTAGTTTATTACATAAATCAATATAAATCAATTTTACAGGTAATTTCCTTCATTATGCTACGAATTACGTTGTTCTTGAAATCATTGTAAGGCACCGCGAGGGGTTATCCTCGCCGTTCCGAAGACTCTCCGATAAACTATTCCCCCCGCATCGCTGAATAATATAACATATGAGGCAGTTAGAGCGACAACGGACCAACCCACATTAAAAATTTTTTTTCCTATTTTATATGATTAGTAGAGCCTATTGGAATACGTTATTGCTACTAACTCAATTTCGAAAAAAAGTGGGTTAGTCCGCTGTTGCTCTCACTATATAACCTCGAATCCTCGACGCTCACACGAATACGAGAAATATCTCACACATGTTCAAGCCCCTACTCCGTTGCCCATCAAGGAACGAATGGAATATCCTTCTATCATTGGTTGTTCTAACAGAATTACTCCGAAAGTTTCCGAACGTGAATGAGCAAATGCCTGAGTAAATGCTTTATAAAGAAAATGGATACGTCATATAAGCAATTGCTTATTCCAAGCAAATGCTTAAGATCATCTTGAGCAACGACTATGAATACCTGATGTCTTCAGGCAAACAAGATTGTCTTCTATTCTCCTTGTCATTTATGGAGGAACCCGCCGACAGACAAGTTCAGACCTGTTCTGCGCATATTGGCGCTCATTGGTGCCGAAACAAGCTACTACTGGCTATACCTCAACCAACGCTCCCTCGGAGCCAATGAGCCCATTCTACACGCGTGATACGGGTTCCTTCTTAAATGACAAGGAGAACAGAAGATGATCTTAAGCATTTGCTCAAGACGCGACTGTGAATACCGCCCTGAAAGTCGACGAACGAAACATGTCGACGAAAATTTTGATTGGAGAAGAAGAATCAGAAAAAAAATCTTACCGTTTCCGACTAATCCATGAGACGATATTACGATATCTCTGTCATGCGTGGACCGATTTTATTGAATTTGGTCTTATTCGAAAGCTTATATGCGGTTTACATAAGAAAAATGCCTTTAAATTTAGAAAATATTGCAGGCGTGATGAGATATTAATGAAATAAGTTTCAGGTAAGGCTGGATTAGTCTGATTAGGAGTAAAAGATACGCGGTAGCGACAGTTCGACATATACAGGGTGTCGAAACATTTACTTGGCGTCGAGACACTACCGCGTCTCTAGATCATAATTCTGTCACTTATGATAGCAAAATAGGGTACTTTTGTTAGTTTTTGGAATCTAACCCTGTTGTTGCACTTCTTCTTAGAATTAGTTTGGTATAACACGATTTCGTGTAAGACGACACTGTTTAGGGACCTAGCCTCTGTGTTAATATCAATTTATGCCAGGGACTCCTACCGGTACGTAAAATACCGGTATTAAAGTACCGGTATTATACCGGTATTTTTCGGTTGTACCTTCGAAACCCTTATAGAAACCGAAATACGAAAATACTGGTATGAGATCATACCGGTATATGAAAATACCGGTATATTTATGTATATTTATCGGTAATTTTTTCGGTATTCCTATTCTATTACAGTTTTCAAGATATTTGTAAGCAGAGATTTAAAACCGGTATTATTTTGTTACTGGTGTCGCATGCAGAAAAGGAAGCGTTGAGAAACGCTGACCATCGAGAAGTTTAGCGAACATGCTTGTAGGCCGCCCGTGAGGAGAGACGTGGGGCGCGGAACCGCGGCTCGCGAGGCCCGCGCTTGACGACGCGTTTGTTGATTTCTGCGGCCGCGGATAGCAACGATTGGGTATAAATTAGAGGCCCGCAAAGGCAAAAATTTATTTTCTCAATTTATGAAAGTAATGATACAGAAACAACTAGCCTATTGTTTATTAACACCATGAATTTTAAAAGGAACATTAAATACAGCATCAAATAAACAGTTTGCAAAAGCTTTTCACAACAATTATGGTTAAAAAATTGATAAAAGAAGAATAATTTTTGTTATATTTGCCACTGGGAGGAAAAATAATGTGTGCTGTGACGTTCCGGTCCCACCATGGGTCGCGCTGGTGAGTCTCCGTCGGCGCCGCTAGAGGTCTACTCTTCTCGCAAGTCCTATCGTCCACTCTCGTTCGTATATATAAAAGTTACAAGTTTATTTCCTTTTAGTCCCAGTGTTTCTACTACAGGGAACGTCAGCTATATTCCTATTGGATCAGTCTGGCTGACGGTCCCAAGACGAAACGCACATCTTCTTTTCCTCCTCCATCTTTAAATTGACAATCCACCTGCCCCCGCATAGTACTCCAAAAGGCGTGACCCCGGCCTTTTTAGGGATTACGGTTACACCGGAAGCGACGGGGCAAGATCCCTATTTACGTTGTGGAATCAATCAACAATTACAATCTCGATTTCGGACGTAACAAAATTGGTGTCAGAAGAGTCTCGGGTTTTGGCACCAAATTTTGTTACGCCCGAAATCGAGATTGTGATTTATGATTGAGATTCCGCAACGTAAATAGGGATCTTGTCCCGTCGCCTTCGGCGTAACCGTAATCCTCCCCTAAGGCCGGTCACGCTTTTTTTGAGTACTGTGTGGGGTAAGTGGATTGGCAATTTGAAGATGGAGGAGGGAAAAGAAGATGTGCGTTTCGTCTTAGAACCGTCACAGCCAGACTCATCAGTAGGGCTATAGCCGACATTCCCTGCCCTAGACACACAGGGACTAAGAGGAAATAAACTTGGAACTTGTATATATACGAACGAGAGTGGACGATAGGACTTGCAAGAAGAGTAGACCTCTAGCGGCACCGGCGGAGACTGACCGGCGCGACCCATGGTGGGGCCGGGACGTCACATGTGCAAAATTTGAAATCGATCGGAGAACGGGAAACCGTGCCTCATCGCATTTGAAATTTTTCTATTTTTGTAACTCGTTTTTCTCCATTGTAGTATATCGTTAATATACATTTTTATATATCGTTGAATTTACCTTTTTGCGCTCTGTAATAATATAGAATCATAGTATAAGATCACTTAAAAGAAAACATCATGATCTTGAAATCTCAAAAATTAACCATCAAAAAATACTATTTTCGTTGGCATTATATTTACGTTGTCAAACAGTACAACTTTCGTAATAAACTTTTTTTCATATAATAATAAATAACAGATTAAAGGGAAAATGCATCTGAAATGCACCAATTTTTGCAGATATCTTTCAATTTATTTTAAAAACTAAGGGTCTAGGAGAAAATCTGACTACTCCATGCGATGCAGCAAACATTTTTCCTCCTGAAAACATCGACAAAAGTGGTAAGTCACGTTTTGTTTTCAATATAGAAGACAACAGCGGCGGGCGTATTCATTGCCGCTCAGCGGCAGAATCGCTCAAACGCGCGAATACCACTGTCGGCGCCGTACGTTTTGCCATACTATTTCGCTCCGGTATTGGAAACAAAACGTGACTTACCACTTTTGTTGATGTTTTCCGAAGGAAAAATGTCTGCTACATCGCGAGGAGTAATCAGATTTTCCTCTAGACCCTTAGTTTTTAAAATAAATTGAAAGATATCTGCAAAAATTGGTGCATTTCAGATGCATTTTCCCTTTGATCGTTGTTTAAATATATTTAAATGGTAATAATGCGATAATAACTTATATCGTTGTATTCCGGAGGTTTGATAGAATACTTTGACGATACAAGCAACGGAATAACTATTACTGTTTGAACACGAAATATGTTTAAAGTTGAAAATTAACAGTTTTTTTTTAAACCAATTCTTCGAAAACTGAGGGTGATGGTGAAAAATGGTTTGCGAATTCGTATTTAGCGCACAAAAATCTATAAGAAACGGGTATTGAATGTTACAAGTCCAGATGGCTGTTGAATAGTTACAATTAAACTCTTGCATGAGTTTGACTGCTCGTTCGGCCAAATTGTTTACTGGTAAATTATTTACTATATTTAATGCAATATTATAATTGGCATCATTTTCCCATTCTAGAGAACCCATGTTTATAAAATCTGTTGGAACAGTGTACTCTTAATGAAAGTATTGGTTATTTCATTAAAATTTAGAAATCTGTTATTTATAAATATATGAAAAAATTTCTTAGACAAAAGTTGTACTGTTTGACAAGCTAAAAATAATGCCACCGAAAAAGTCATGATTTTCTTTTTAAGTAATCTTATACTTTGATTCTATATTGTTACAGAGCGTAAAGAGACAAATTCAACGATATATAAACATGTACATTAACGATATACTACAATGGAGAAAAACGAGTTACAAAAATAAACAAATTTCAAATGCGATGTGACACGGTTTCCCGTCCTCCGATCGATTTCAAATTTTGCACACATTATTTTTCCCCCAGTGGCACAATCCTGGGGGTGTCCCGAAAAAAATTTGAATGTCGAAAATTGTGATCCACCCTACTCTATATATTTTCACTTTACTACTATATTTTTACTTTATACGGAGGTTGCCCGGATATTATCCTGAGTTATAAATGCAAAATTGACTGAATGTGCAATATTTGATTAGTCAAACACATATCCACCAAAGTAGACCAATCGTTGCCCAAATGGTAGAGATTTTCAGAAATATTTTCCACTGTTGCAGATCTTTATTGAAAAAAAGATTTTAGAAACAATTGAACGAAAGGTGTTCCACATTCATAAAAGTAATTAAAAGCAATCAAAGACTCCGTCTTGTAAAAAATCGGAGAAGATTTCAAATATAACTATTTTTATAATGCAAAAATCAAAACTCAATTTATTCATATTTTGTATACACGGTGTTTTCTATGACTCGACCACCTAAAATATCTCCGTTCCTATTGATAATACAAGAAAATGTTACAGGAGGAAGTTTATTCTCTTCAAAAGAGCAAATTTTGCTATAAAGTAATAATTTGTTTGAAGTTCATATTTTTCGAAATATATTTTCCGAAGTATGATATATTGACCTTCAAATGACCTTGAATGACAAAAAGGACTTATACAGAGAGGCCGTTCTTATAGAAGGAAGAAACTGTATAAAATTTACGTGTGTTCGTACAAATTTATAGCTATTTATTTCAAAAGATATTCATAATTACCGTTAATTCCTATACATTTTCGAATTCGACGAGTGATGGCGGTATACCTACGCATGCTGTGAAACTTATGGAAAGTGCGAAACAATCATTCGTGTATCGTAGACTACAAAAACGGCGCTCACGCATTCGCCTGCGTCGTATGTGAATTTGTTTATTGCATTCATGGTCGACTGTCCACGGCTCCGTACTTTCGAGGGTTCAAAAAGATCAAAACTTTCTTTTCAGATTTTCTTAACCCTACTATACCCGCGCATCGGTCTCTCAGACCGACAGAACATATATTCTCATGTCTTTCGAATAACAACAAAGCGAGAGACTCGAGTCGCTCAGTACCTTCCTGTTTCGCGTCCTGCTATATTTCAGTGTGGCGCTCGTGTTGATACAGAACACATGTTGTTATTATCTAGAGATTATTCAGTTCATAAGACCGATGCAGGTGTACGTGTTAGTATTTCAGGTGGATAATGTTACTTGTTTATTTCCTTTTCTTCACTAATATAGCCTAATCCTAGCGATACTATATGCAATGTACTAAATAATAGCGTAAAATACTAAATCTAACCTTACACACGCATTATGTATTGTTAGATTGTTTTCTACATTATCTTTCCAGAAATGAGTTACGAAAAGGAAGAAGATAGTATTCCCATGCTTTTTGAAGAAAATGATTCCGAGTCTGATTATAACGATGGAAATGATACAGAGGTAGACCAGACTCCCTTGAGGTTCAAGATGAAGGTAGTGACACGGAACAGGAATGGGAACTTTCCGAAAATTTTGAACAAGGACCTTCTTCATATTATGTCGGTAAAGACAAAAGCACAGTGTGCAAGAAAATACCTTCATCAGCTGCTGTTAGAACCCGATCGAAAAATATAGTCACCTGCAAGCCAGGTGTGATAAATGCAGCTCGACAAATGAATGGGGCAGGTGAAATTTGGAATTTATTCTTTAGCGACAATTGTCGCCGGCACCAATCAATTCATTCAACATATTTCGGTTGAGTTTAGTCGTGATCGAGATGCTAAGCCCACTGATAAAGTTGAAGTACGAGCATTGTTTGGACTGCTATTATTTGCCGGTGTAAGAAGAAATAGTCGTCTAAACGCAAAAGATTTGTTTAGAACAGATGGGTCATCCCCAGAAATTTTTCGCTTAGCCATGAGCTGGAATCGTTTCTATTTTCTTATGAGATGTTTGAGATTTGATGACAAAGAAACCAGAAGTCAAAGACCATCTTTGAACAAGTTGGCTCCAATCAGAGAACTCTTTGAAGAAATAGTACTATCTTTTAGAAAATATTATAGCGTTTCCGAATTTGTTACTGTTGATGAAAAATTAGATGCTTTCAGAGGGCGATGTAGTTTCAAGCAATATATACCGTCAAAGCCAAATAAATATGGTATTAAAATTTATGCATTGACTGACGCGAAAGCGATTTATACGCTAAATATGGAAATTTATGTTGAGAAACAACCAAATGGGCCTTATCAGGTGGATACAGGATCACTTGCATTGGTTACTCGTTTATGTGAAGTAATTTCTAAGACTGGACGCAATATCACTTGTGACAATTTTTTTACCAGCATTCCTTTAGCGGACGAATTATTGCGCAAACATAATCTGACAATGATCGGCACAATTCGCAAAAACAAAAGAGAAATTCCTAAAGAGTTTGTAGAAGCCAAAGATCGTAAAATAAAGTCTTGTCTCTTTGGACACCGAGAAAATTGCACTCTTGTCTCATACATGCCAAAACGAAATAAAAATGTTCTTCTCATTTCTAGTATGCATGATGATTCATGCATCGATGAAGAAACCGGTAAACCGGAAATAATAATGGCATATAATGCTACCAAGGGAGGTGTTGATACCCTTGATAAATTGTGTGAAACATACAATTGCGCCAGGGGAACTAATAGGTGGCCTATGGTCGTCTTCTACAGTCTGATGAACGTGGCTGGAATAAATTCATATGTTATTTATACACAAAACAATTCTGACGCGAAAATAAGCCGTAGGAAATTTTTAGAAACATTATCCTATGATTTGATGAAAGACCATCTCTCCAGGCGTGCTGTAACTGAAAATTTGCCTAAACTTATGAGAGAAAGACTTCAGCAAATATGCTAATTAGAGACGCTAAAGAGTAGCTCCACGATGAAACAATTACCTGGTCGTTGCTCATGTTGTTCATCCACTAAAAATCGCAAAACCCGGTACAATTGCAAATCGTGCAAAAGATACTTCTGCTTAGAACATGCTGTTATGGTATGTTCAGATTGCTATGCTTCCATATCTGTAAACGAATAGTTCCTAAGGTAAATTTGATATGTTGTGTTGTTTAAGCATTTTGTGAGATTTGATTTATGTTAGTTTGTAAACAAAGGTTTATCTTTTCGTTCTGCATTCATAAAATACAATTTTGTTATTGAATTTTGTTTTAAAAATCTTAAAAACAGAATATCTCAATAAAACCTTATTTTATGATAATTTACTTTTACCATTTGAATTAAATACATTCCCTAATTTTATTTATCACTAATTTTGAAGAAAGTACTTCGATGATTTAAATAATAATAATATCACAAGAATCGGTCTGTGACACCGCGCGCGGGTATGCGTGTTACGTTACGACGCGCGGGTATAGTAGGGTTAAAGTGCGAAGTGTGTGGAATATGTAAGTATATACAATGGTAGTGAAAAATTCGTATTATTGACGAACTTATATGACTTTAAATGAGATGGTGTACGATAAAAAGTCGGCACGCTCGGAGTGTGCGAGTAGACACGCAAATAATTCATCTCCATGAGATGGATCTACATATGTATATAACGAAATCCGGGAGTTAACCAAGTGCACGCGTGCCCAACAAATTTTCAAATTGGATTATCTCGGAAATAACGCATTACACGAAAAAATTTTATTCTACATTTTCAACTGATTTTTACATGTAAAATAACCTGCTGTCCGGTTGTACCAGCCATTCTGGTCCACCCTGTATATGGTGTTCGGTAACAGGTAATAGAAAAATATATAAAAAAAATTGTGTTAAACGATTTTATTTAATTTGATCAAAAAGTGACTAAAAACTAAAAAATAATTAATATAAAATAGTGGGGCAGGATATTTCATCGCTTTTCATCCCTCATTTTGACACTTGATTCTGTATGAAATGGATTCATATGCTATTATGAAATATCCTGTCCTACAATTTTATTTAAATTATTTTTTAGTTTTTAGTGCATTTTGATTAAATTAAATAAAATCGTTTAACTTAAAAAATTTGTTTTTATATATTTTTATATTATTTACTTTATTTATTCATATTGAAAAATCAAGTTAAAAATATCTGAAGAATGGCAATTTGGCAATCAGTGACGCGAGTGCGTAGGGCTGTTGGGGCTCGTACAGTCGCTGAAAAAAACAATGACGCTTTTTTCGCGTTTCGAATCACAATGTTGTGGCCCGATAAGTGTTCTTTGTTGGGCGAATGACTGACGTGTGAATGCTGAAATGCTTTACTAGAAACACGCACTCAACGGGTGCGCAGGGTTTGATTCCAACCTGCGATACAAAAATATACGACCGGTGTTACTAGAGAAAGAAAATACCCAGCAACGTGTTAGTGGTTGCACTTTGAACCTGAAAGTTTCCAGTGTAAATATCTATGCGCTCTATTCCGCCTACTTATAAGAGAAATTCGGTAACCCGAAGCTACCGATTTTTTTAAACTTTGCAGATTTATAGGGAACCTGAATAGAACTTCTTCTTGGTTCTTCTGGGTGAAAACACCCCTTAAGGCACGGCTACACAAGGAGCTGTTTTCGGCGCCTAGCGGCTAGCAACCCGCCTGTAGCGTTGCTAAAGTTAGAATCGGTGAGGAGAAGTGCAGTAGTGTATGTGCGTGCTCGTAGGCTCGTAGCGTAAGTATATACAGGGTCATCCGTTAAAACTGCAACCTACGCGCGCGCCAACAGACGAAAATGACAACACCGCCTCACGGACACATTCCACTACAACCATGCACCGGCCCAGCGTTCGGAGGGTTAACAGCGACCGCTGGGTAGCAGTGATGCCCGAGCTTCGAAAATTTTAGGATGGTCTCTTTCAAATTAACGCCGCAAAGAGCTGTGCAGAATTTCCCGGCCCAGGTAAGCGAGCCGCACGCTCCGCTTTTATCATCGGTTTACCACTCGCACCCCGGATTACTGTAATGAGGTTTGAAAACAATGTCAACTGATCTCGTACCCGTCTTAATTTAAAAAATTTTAGCTACAACAGGATTGACCGCGGCGCTATACCCTTGTACGTAGAGATTTTTCACCACCTGCGTGTAAAAGCCACAATAATCACGCATCATTCCAAAAAATGATATTAACGGAAGCCGGTATATGCGTGGCGTTGAGTAGCTAAAAGGTTAAACATTCAGACACAAAAATTCTAGAAAAAAGATTCAAACACCTCTACAATCAAAGACACGTCTCATTAGTTACTCCTTACGTCCGATCTATGCATGCACTGCATATAAGGATAAAATTATAAAAAAGAAAATCAGAACAATAGATTCTGAGGTCTGCAGAACTAACACATAATTGAATAAAAATTTAATTTCTCAATTTATGAAAGTAACAACACAGAAACAACTAGCGTATTGTTTATCAACATCATGATTTTTAAAAAGAGCATTAAATACGGTATTAAATAAACAGTTTGCAAGAGCTTTTCACAACAATTATGGTTAAAAAATTGATACAAGAAAAATTAAGTAAACGTAAAATATTTTGAATTATCCATCATTAAGAGGCAATAATTTTTCCTCATTTTTCGGCGCAAATTGCATTCTGATATCTTTTATAATTCAAAAGTTAAATAAAAAAATCCCCAAATTCTTCAACCCCGGTCGGGAAATTTCAAATAGCTCCTTGTGACGTTAATTTGAAAGAGACCATCCTAAAATTTTCAAAGCTCGGGCATCACCGCTGCCCAGCGGTCGCTGGCAACCCTCCGAACGCCGGGCCGATGCATGGTTGTAGTGGAATGCGTCCGTGAGGCGGTGTTGCCATTTTCGTCTGTTCGCACGCGCGTAGGTTGCAGTTTTAACGGATGACCCTGTATGTCTGGGTTCAAGTCATCCCAAATGCACGTACACTAATACAGTTCTCCTCACCGACTCTAACGCCGAAAACAGCTCCTTGTGCAGCCCTGCCTTAAGGGTTAGTGTGTATTTTCCTATTTTCCTGTATATCTTGAAAGCGATAGCAAATATAAAAATTGTTAGAAAAAAATTTAATAGTTTCTTATGTGTTATAGCAGGGTAGACTAACTGGAGGCTCGCGAGCCACCCGGGGCACCTCCGCCTTGCTGCCACGCTGAACGGCCGTCCTCCATACCAAGCAGACTCTGACGATCGCAGTCGATTCCTGCTTCTTTCCTTCTCTTTTTGACTGCGATCGTCAGAGTCTACTAGATATGGAAGGGGCCGTTCAGCGTGGCAGCAAGGTGGAAATGCCCCCGGTGGCTCACGAGCCACCAGTTAGTCAACCCTGTGTTTTAGAACTGTGCAATGGAGTTGTGTAGAATTTGTGATGTGTAACGGTTCTTTATTTAAACCACAAATTTTAAACAATTTCGTTGCACAGTTTTGTACAGTATAAAACCATTACATTTTCATTCTAACAATTTTTTATATTTGCTATCGCTTTCTGGGTATACAGAAAAATAGGAAAGCACGCATTAACACTTAAGGGGTGTCTTCATCCCTAAAAACTTAAAGTAACAGAAGAAAAATCGCCTAATTCTTCTATTAGAGTTTCCTATAAACCTGCAGAGTTTGAAAAAAAATTGAAATTTTGGGTTGCCAAAGTCCCCTTGTTAGCCACGTTCTTAGTAGTATTGATGAGAAGGGTGAGTCAGCAGGAATAGAAAGATCAGAGAAAGGTTACATCGTGTGGGGACTAAATTGAATTTTTCAACCTCTATGCCAGGCCCGTCCAACTTTTGCTCTTGCCTTCGAAGAGCAACCGCGGATGGTTGCGAGCGAAGGCAAGAGCGACGGTTGTGCCCCACCATGCAGACCTTTCGTTTTTGAGGGACGCGAGGGGCCTGGCTCGGTGCCTTCAAGAGCTAGGAGCAACTCACGGTTGATCGTGCAAGCAAATCCCTGGACAGACCTGCTCTATGCCAATCCTTGACGGTTTAGTCATAGGTTCTTACATCTATAGATTATGTTTTGGTATGGGTTAGAGTTGCTATAGAGTAAATCCGGGAGACGCGGCCGGCCGGAGAGTTGGTCGAAACAGTTGATTCCTAGAGAATTAATTATTCTGAACCTTAACTCACTTTTACACATACACAGATGTAGAGTCTGAATATAGCGACCAATTCTCCAGCCCGACCGCATCTCCCGGATTTATCGTCAGTCACCCAAAATTGTTTGGAAAAGATTTGAAGATGAAGAAAAATTCCTATTTCGGAACGGCCACATTTTTCTGAAATTAGCGTACTTTGCCTCAATATATTTTTCTATGGATAAGGGTTAATTTAAATGTAACTACGTAGAGATATAGAGTGTCTTTTCACCTTTAAGTATACGTAATATGAAAAGGATATACATATTACAACCCTTTGAAAAACACCCTTTCGTGAATGTCTATTTTATTCCGTTTTCCCACTTTACTTACGTTTACAAAACGTTATTCATGCTTAGTCACGATGAATTTTGCATGACAGTATTTGTTAGAACCTAATTAAGATGGCTGGGTAAGAATTTTTTACGCCAAGCTGCATTTATGCAAGTTATCACGATATATTTACTGTCATGCATCACAATCTATTAACGCTATATGGAATGGAGAATTTGAGTAAATGCTTATAAAGACCTACTTAGCGTAGTTAAAATTATGGGTTGTAATTGACAAATATTCAGGACATGATATTCAAGATTTAGCTGTGACCAAAAATATTTCAAATGAAATGCAAAACTTCAATTAAGTGTATGCAGACATTCATAAGTTGATTCCCCTGGTCCTAATCTCCTCATTGTTTTATTATAGTCTCCAAGAGTGGTTTGTAGGTAATGCCTAACACTAGAGCAACATTTCCTTAACAATGCCATACCTTAAAAAAGGACCACTAATAATTTACTAATTTTACTAGTGGATTCCTTGAACGAATCAGACATTGAAATGGATTCCGAAATTGACGTGTCATCATCGAATTCATACATGTAGCTTAATGTAATACGATTCAAAATTCTTTCGTAAATATTATTTCCTTTATAAAATATAATCTCATAAATATGCATTTGAATGTATACACCGATTCTTTTTTACATCCCTTATTTACTGAATACAATGATCCATTGCGTAACAATTCTTTGACCTAATCATCAATTCTATGCAACCGAAAAAATGTATGCTGCAGAAATATTTAAAAAAAAGTGTAAAAAGTTCAATAGTTTTCTAAACAAAAAATAATACCAGAATCAGATTCTACGGCTAAAAAATACCAAAACCGTTACATTTGTAATGAATATCTTATAAATAACAGTGATACGAATTTAGTTCACCTTTTTACGAACCCCGACCACTGTGCGTCGGGTGGCGGTCGTACGGTTTACATATACCGAAGTGGTTGATTATTGTGTTTTGCTAAAAGGTAAAAGAGATCAACCAATCGATCGGCAAACAAACAAATTGGTCAGATCCTTGTGCGTTCTTTCCTCTTCTCCTCCTTTCAAACTTTTTGTATGGCACTTCGTAGTCAACCTTTGATTTTCAAACGGCCCAATTCCTTGGCATGCCATATACGTAGTATCAATCCTTTTTCGTATCCTTTATCACTGAGAGTCTTTGTACTAGGTCCTGATTTTTTACCCCTCCTTTCTCATATATCCTGCTGTGTACGTTTCTCTATTTTCAGAGCTTCGTTGTGCTTTCCCGTCCCTCTGCTCAAGCACTTTGCCGCTATACTTCTCCTCCCTTCAAACTGCCAGTCTAGTCGTCTCACTCTTTTGTCCGAGGCACGAGGTAAAACCCACCAAAGTTTTATGGCTAAGCATTCAGTGAGCAGTTGAATACTTTCTTCTCGAGAATTGATTTCTGTGATTTACTGCCGCTCCATCGTAATTCCGTTTGCTGGCGACGGTTGATTACTTTATGGAGTTTGATGTTTCCCGATATCGTTAAGCATTTATGGTAATAACCTTATTGAACCTCCCTTATTTATTTCCCTTATGCATCTTTTATGATTGTACTACAAGTGTCAAATACATCATTTTTTATCCTTTTCCTTCTTTAATACATGTTAATTATCTGAAATGTTACCCCGTGGTCGGAATAAAATTGACATATCATATAAATAGCATTAACAGCTAAAGTTTTACCAATCTGAAGTTACATTGACACTTAAATTTGTTTCTTTTTATGTTCAATGCCCTCTCTTTTATATTTTTTATTTTTGTTTTACTGTGTTTTTAATTAATATTTGCTTTAAGTATCCTATTATAACATCGCGTTATTTATGATTATACTGCAAGTGTGAAAATGTATAAAATTGTTGTCCTTTTCCTTTTTTAATACATGTTAAGTAACTGCTAATGGTATCCCGTACTGCCAGTATTCCCCCAGTTTACGGTATATATTTCAAAATACGCGAAACAATAATTATAGGGGAAATTAAGACAAAATCGGGCACCTGGGTAAAACCGGGACGTGCTATTATTTTTAAAACAGCCTTAAATTTTCCCGCGTCGTTGCAGCGACATATTGTCACGATGTGCATTGTTTCATCCACAAAAGATGATCGTGTTACAATCGTGCATAGTAAAATTATATCGTCTTGTGTGTTTTTGAAGGCACTAATCTAATTTTCGATAATTAAGAAACTTCAACACTTTTGACAGTGTTCAGGTAAGTACTTTTTTGTGTGAATTATGTTAATTGTTGCATATTAAAGTGTAAATAACTAAGACAGTTTGTACTTCGCCCTGGTATTGTTGATAATTCGTAATATTTACAAAATTGTATGCTGGGGCAAAACCGTACGGGGTAAAACCGGTTACCCGAAAAAGAGGAAGTTATCAACATTAAACTAAATCTTAACAAAGGACTACAACTAAAGAGAAAGAAAACCACAAAGTTAAACAAAATATGGATGGATAATGATAACAGTGGTGATGAAAACGCTGAAAACATTTGCATTTATGTCCAAGAATCCTATGGTTCATCCAAATTGAATGAAGGTTGGGTGCAGTGTACAGCTTGTTGTAAGTAGGCTTACGAAGGCTGCACTGGTTGGAGGACTGAAGAATTGGACGAATTCCGTTGTTATAGGTGCAAGGGCCAGTTTTTAGTATGGTACCCAGTTTTATCCAGGGCATGGGGTAAAACCGTAAAAACGGACCATATTTTTAATCGTAATTTTTTTGTATTTGTTATTGTATTAAACAAATGAATATATACTATTATTTAATAAAGAGTTTATTCTAATAAATCCTAATTTTAATTTCTTTTTGACAGTAATAATGTCAAAGTTATGAGCTCTAATCCTTAACGTTCCGAGTTTGCCCCTACTTCCCCTACACGATTTTACGTAGGAGAATGAGTCGGTTCCCTAGCACTACTATGCAAATCCCCGGCTTTAAATAAAGGTTTTAAAGAAAAGTTAATTGCAAGTTGAACCCCACGGACATCTTGGTCTCGCATCTTGTGACTGTACGACAAAGAGTGTTGCAGCACCGCGCCCTCGTCAAAGAAGCGGCTACACTGGGCCTGCACCGAAAAGCATACATTGCATTATTGTAGCGCTTTGCAAATCGAAGTGCTGATTTGCAATGGGCAGTGGCATGATGTGTGTGCTTCTCCCTTTACCCATGCTTCATTAATCCATGTACATATTAACTGTTGCCCTTACCAATTACGAGTACAATTTCCGACGGTGTAATCTCGCAATAAGGCTTGGAAACTACAACCACACACTCTCGCTTTCGGAATATACAGATTCGAATATTGTTAACATTTTTATAGTGTTTAGCACGACGCGACGGTCACAGATGCGCTCATCGAGGGTTTTCCCACAATGCTGGAATGGATTGTGGAGACGTAATCATGCTGTTTACACTGATTGAATTTGGTATTATAGGAGAACCACCGCATTATGTCCTACGTGACTTTTTGATGGGAATGTTGCTGCACCATCGCAGTGCACACGGCTCGTGAATAGAATTCGAGAGAAAGATTAATCGTGACGTTGGCAACAAAATGTCAGGACGGCAACGGTCGCAAGGAAAGAGTCAAATTCGACTCTTCTTATTCTCCACTCTCTTTGGGGTCATTCCACGCGAAATCGGACACATTTCGGAGTAATATTTCGGATTTTGGTGCAACTTGGATATGTTGTAGTCTTTAGGGGTGTATATACATATCTCAAAGGATTTTTCGAAATGTCAAAAATTGTGGATGTTACAGCTCTTTGAAATATAGTGTTTACTATTTTTCAAAAAATTATAACTCTGGAACTAATAAACTGATGAAAATGACCTTTCGGGTGCTTACAGTGGAGATATAAGAGTACCTAATAAAAATTATTTCACTTAATAAAAACGAATATTTGACCATTTATTTAGCAATTGTTCTTAACAAATGCAATTTTATAGTTGAAGGCACCTTTTTAAACATTTGGAAAAAATAGGAGGATAAAGGCCAGTTTTTCCTCTTTACGGACACGTTTCGAAAGGCGTGGATGTTTTAAAATTGGCCAAATGAAAATTAATTGAATGTAACGCTGCGTCAAATCACACCGGCTCGACTGGTCGCTCGGGTCGTGTGGTACTCGCAACGGCCAAGCGGCTATACTTGCCACTTTTATATAGGGTATTAATGAGGACCGCAGCAAGGTTCAATACAGAAGAATTATTATATTTTTATATTTTACATCAAATAAGTAAAAAAGGAACGATATTTTTGCCATATTAAATTTAAATCAATTAAAAACGTAAGCAGACATGATGTACCAATACATGACCAGCCAAATGCGATTGTCCCAGTGTCCAAATTTTGATGTCCCAGTACCTGACCATAACTTTTATAGCATACTAAAACTAATATTAATTAAAATAAGAAGAAAGTAAATAAAAAACGTTAGGAAAGTTAAAAACACGAGTATATTGAATAAAGAGATGTTCAAAAGGTTAAAAAATAGTCTTAAAAGAAGATTTTTCAGGTTAAGAAATGATTTCTTTTCTTTATTAACATAATAGTTACGTTTAATATGTTAAACAGAAACTTTGTTTACACATAAGTATTTTATGAATTTATTTTTGCAGTGTTTTTTTCTTTGTTATTTATCTTTTAATCTCTTCTTCCAACTTTTTCTTTTCTTTAGCTATTGCCCTTTTAGCTTCCTTCTCTTCCGCTTTTCTTTTCTTTACTTCTTCTCTATGCTTTTTTCTGTCTTCCACTTCCTTCTGCTTTCTTAATTTTTCTTGCTGTATTTGCAAATAATGTTGCTGCCACTCTTCCGATGTCAACACGGTGGAAACCTTTTTAATTGGCTTCTTCTTTTTTTGTTTTAAAATCTGTGCAGGCCAAATTAGAGCTGTTTTGAAAGGTGATGAGATATTTTCTCTTTTTTTCATATTTCCTACACTCAGCATCAATATCTATAAAAACAGTGTTGTTATTAAAAATTATTTGTAAAAAAATATTGAAAAGCATAAAAGTTATATTTAATATTTTATACTACTTTGAGTTTTATCAATCATCCAGTTGTGAATCTCTGTAAGAACAGTATCTTGTACAATAGTTTTATCTGACTCTTTAAAAAGGTTTGCTACTTTCTTCGGACTAAGGTCAAGTACTTCAGAATCAGTTTAATTTCTCTCATCGCCATTATTTTGGGATTCTGTACTTCCTGAATATTTGACAAAATTGAATTCGTTTTAAACCCCATTTTTATTTTTCATAAATAATTGGTCATATTACCTCCAACTGCACTGATATTCAAAATTTGGTTACTAAATTGTAAATTGTCTTTGAGTCCTTCAAACACTTTGTCATTGTGCTTGTCACTTTCAGCCACCTTGTCACCTGTCACATTTACATTCTTTCAATTGCATTGACATTAGAATTGTTTATTGAACAATAAAAAAAATAGTATAAAATAGTTTATATAGCAATATGTAGTTTATAAACCTTTGAAGGAGTCACATTGATCACAATCTTCAAAAGCCTCTAGATCAGCCTCTATCGGTTCGACAAAGGATTGTTGTGGTTCATTGAAGTGTTTATATGAGTTTCTGTTATCAGTGTTGAACTGTTTTCATCATTTTCTTCTGGCATTAATACTACTTCCAAATTGCTAACATCTAAATTTATATCTAATTCTATAGGTATACAAGGCATTGAGTCTACAATCTCAATGAAAGCTTCACTTTTGTCCAGTCCAGAGTTATCACTTAGACTCACGTTATTACTAACATTCTCTGCTAAATTTATGAATAGCAAAGTAATTACAATGTTAATAGCTGATAACATATTTAACAGAATATAAAAATATAATTTGATCAAATATTTAGTTATTATAATAGTAATTATACAACTTTCATAGTATTGAATAGCATGAACTTTTTCATTTAAAATGTTTAATGAAAAGTATTTAAAGTTTCACCAGCAAGTGTCTTCATGTCCAGCCAGTACTTAAAAAGACCCTCATTGCCACTGTTAGAAATCTTCAAACTTCCATTAGAGAAAGCACTTTCAAAATCATGAATATCATCTCTACTCAATCGACTTTCCAAATACTTGAAATGTTTCTTGGCTTCCTCTTGTTCACTGTTTCTATCTTTTAAATCTTGATCTACATGCTCACTACACTCTGTAACTTTGTTCTTCTTTTTATTTAAAACATTAAAATCAACAGCATCTGAAGAAAATGGTGACAGACCACAAGTCTGAAAGCCATGTTTAATAATAGTCGTTAAATTGGACATTGAATCCAAAGTCTGTTTTAAAACTGGAGCAAAATTTTCTCTTTTTAACTTTTGTGCTCCATGATCAATCCTCCATTGATCAACAGCTTTCTTCCACTTTGATTTTATTGGATGAAACACTGCCACATCAAGTGGTTGTAGTATGTGTGTTGCATTAGGATATAATGCAATGAGCTCTATCTGGTTTGCTTTACAAAATTGTGACACAGCCAAGGTCATATGTGATGCATGATCATCTACGTATAAAACAACTGGAAATTCAATGTTGTGCTCTGTAAGCCATGGATGGAATTTGGTAGATATATAGTTATAAAAACTATCTGCTGTCATCCACCCCCTCTCAGTGTTCCCAGCAATCCAGCCTGAAGGCAAACTATTTATGACATTCGCTGGTGTCCTTTCATACCAGAAATTTAGCATTTCAGCATTTACTGTAAACAATACAGTTATGCTTTCTTTCTCATTGCCATGTACAACTTTATAGACTGATTTTGATCCTTTACGAGCCAATACTGTATCAGCCTTGGGAACCAAGAAAAAAGCACTTTCATCTAAGTTAAACACCCTTGATGAGTGTATATTTAGTAGGTTTAATTTTTTCAAATGTTCTTTAACTTCACTAAACCAATTCTTTAAAACATCTTCAGCCGCTAATGCTCGGTTCATTGTTAAATTTTGAGCCATTCTTGGGGTCACATCTGGATGTCTATGACAAAAACTTTCCCACCAGTGCCGGCCTGGTTTATTATCCTTAAAAGGCGTTTGTCTTCCTAATTCAATCACAAGTTTCTGCACGCATTGCAAAAGTACAGATTTTGTAATAAGTAAACCTCTCTGACTGCAATAGAAAATCCAATCTACGATTTTTTTTTCTTCTTTGGGTGTTAAATACGTACTAGGTCCTCTAATACCCTCAATTGGAATTTTTTTTGTTTGCTTAGCATACAAAGTACTTCTTGGTACTTGAAATATCTCAGCAACTTTTCGTGAGACCCCTTTTTCCACTTCTTTTAACGCATTATTTATATCTTTTTGATCATATTTTTTTATATAAACTGTCTTTGTTTTATTTTTTCCCTTTCTGTCCTTGCCCATTTTAGTAATATAGGAATATTTGAGGTTATGTAAAAGTAAATGAACGAAATGTATAAAACTGAAAAAAAATATAAAATCTAATACAACCACGTTACAAATAATGTTTATATTAAATAATTACCTTAATTGGTACGAAAAATGGCCACAGAAAATGTAAAAACAAAGCATAAATGTGGAACACATGCCGCGGCTAGATACTAGGACACAGGAGTGAGCACTTAACATGGCGTCTTGCCCAATAACTAACCGGCTGTCCAGTTATTGGACAAATCAGATTATCACGTACCAATACATAACCATGTAAATTTTTATTTGAAAAACAATTTAAATGTATAATTTTTTGTTTTCTATTTATCATAAATATTCTTAAGATCTTATAACTGCTTTGTTTGCACTGAAAAACCTAGTATTATGATAATTATCATCTTAAGACGTACTACACTTTCCTTAGCCATATCTTAAGGAATCTATGAAGACTCACGCTGTATTCGACTACGATAATTCAAACAATTCTTTTAATATTTTAAACGAAAAATTTAGTGGCATAATTTTTAATATAAGAGACTGAATAACCAAATAATGAAGCAGTATAATCATTCTTCTTACTTTATATAAGTTTAGCTTAATAAAAAATAAAATGTTCATCAGTGGCCAAGTAATGGGACGTGGCCAGTCATTGGTACATTTACCTTAGGATTTGTATACGACTGCACGGACAATTTCTCTAACAATTTTCGCCATAGATATTAAAAAATTAATAGGTACCTGTAAAAACATCATTTTCTTTGAGTTACATATGTCACCGTCGAATGTCTTTAAATATAAACATAAAAATAGAAATATAAAACAATAGGTAGCCAATTCGTACTGACGTGAAAGAAGTAGGTCCTAATTGTAAGTGAAAGTTCCAACTTTGTTCGAAAAACTTTTACTCCACCTTTCCCCATTATTTCTACGTGCCATCGCATTAATTTTTTACTTCGTTTAGAGTACTAATTATTCAGCTCTACCCCGCATCCCATACAGCACACTTCGTTGCAGCTGTATTGCAGGAACGTTGCTGCAATATTGCGTTGTTGCAGGTTGCATTGCAATATTGTAGGAACGTTCCTGCAATATTGCCGTGCAATGTTCCATTGGCAACGATCCTACAATATTGCAGCAATATTGTAAGATCGTTGCCGTGCAATGTTCCATTGGCAACGATTCTACAATATTTCTGCAATATTGCGTGCTCATCAACGTGCAATGTTCCAGTGGCAACGATCCTACAATATTTCGTCAATATTGCGCGCACATCGACGTGCAATGTTCTACTGGCAGCGATCCTACAATATTTCGGCAATATTGCCCCCACATCGATGTGCAATGTTTCAGTGGCAACGACCCAGCAAAATTGCCTACATATTGTCATGCAATATTGTAGTGGAAATATTGTAGAAACAGTACAGCAATATTCTGAAGCAACTATGACTTTGACGAAATTTGAAATATGACGTCGAGAAGATTCTACAGCATGTTTCATTTAACTGGATATGCTAGAATTTCTCGTTGGCCGTTGAAGATATGAAAAAAGTGTTATTGTGAGAGTTTTTTGTACATGAATTGAAATTATAGAAGAGATTTGAAAATGAATTTAATTTGTTTAGATAGTGTAGATACTATATATTTTAATGTGTGAAATTATTATTATTATTATTATTAAACGTCTTTATTGTACAAACACGTATATACAATCAAGCAAGAGAAAAGAGAAATGAAAAGACAAATGCAAAGGTTTAGTCTAAAGACTACTTTCCAACCTAACCTAAAATGACACTGAGTTATAGTTAGAGTCCGCACCTACAATGTTAAAAATCCCTAATAGGTTTGTCAAATGAGTCTTCGTTTTTGAATAATTTGAGTATAAAGTTTTGCACGGTAGGAGTATAAGTTCGAATACGTAAGCAATCTTATCAATCGTAAGTGTTCGTCTACGATGCTACAGGTCCTCGGTTCGAATCCCCCTGGGGTAAAAATATTTTCTATCAGAAAAAGACACACGGGCGTTATACTACTACAATTCTGCACACATTCGTGTCGTCGCGTCCCTCACTGCTCGAAACGTTGCGGTGGGGGACCATTGCTGTAAAATTTCCGAAACGTTGAGGGAATATACTCCTGCGATATTGCGAAGGCGGACATAGGACTGAACCTGCAACGTCTCTGCAATGTTATGGTGCAACATTGCAATCTTGCATCGCAATATTGCAGAGACGTTGCTGCAATGTTATGGTGCTGTGCGGGATATAGGACTCAGGTTCATTATTTATTCTCAAACATCAAACGTTATATGACAAATGAACTGAAAGGCAATCTGTGTAACTAATTCCGCGGAATTTGATTTCATTATATTGTACGAAAAACTTTTCGTCAATAAAATTATTTTTTAAGGATATTATTTCAAATTATATTCTTTACTAAGTATACTGTGTATCACTCGCTTGATTCAAACCGCTTAAAATATTCATTACTCTTAATAGGAATTCAGGAAGGTTAAAATTATCTAGTGAACTTGGTAATTGTTAAGGAAATTATGCTTATCACCATAGATTTGCATCCATTTACACTATCATATATGAACATTACGCAATTTTAAAGTATAACCATTCGTGTATCTTAGGTTACACACACAGAAAAGATATTTGTACCTGAATTTACTATTTTTCATCTTCTCTGCAAAAGAATATACTGTAACAGAAGAAGTGGAAGCAATTTAGCATCAAAAGATGGATTTATTGTTATAAAAATTGGGAATCGTAAAAATGTTAATAATGTTGAGTGGCGTCGGCATAGATAGACGAGGTTTTTCCGATGAAAATGAGTACTTATACTTATTTCAAATTACGACTTTATTCGGGCTATTTTTAATTACAGTTATTCCCGGTTAACTTGTAAATAGAAAAAAATTAGTTATTGTATTACTGTGTACGACGTGAATCACCTCGTTGAATTACTTTACTGTTACTGGCATTCGGAAGGTTATATATGTAAACAAACTATTTAATAGTTAGAAAAACTGTTTCTTTTATTGCGATAAAGAAATGAACGCGTGCTGAAAAAGGGTTCTTAAACTTATTTCCAAGCAGCATTTTGGTAGCGTAAACTGCTAGTAGAAAAAAATTTTGCTCATATTTTTAATTTTAGAAGCTGTTAGGATTTGCATAGAGATGTATTAAACAGTAGTTTTATTGTATCAATAAATAACTTTCAGTTCCATGAGTTCATATTTTAGAAATATGATTGCGCGTGAAACCGAGATTCGTCGTATCGATTGTCAAAATAAGTGTGAAAAAAGAGAGGTAAACAGCTAGAACTGAAGGAAAAAACAGAGAGGAAGGGAGGCTGGGCAGGTCGCGGCTGTGAAACGCCGTTGGTTGCATGGCCCTCGCCGCGATTGTAAATCAGTTAGTTCGCATTGTAAATAAATCACCGTTTTACAACTCTGCCATGCCGCACCAAGCGACATTCGTATGAAATTTATCGTTCATTTTCGTTGGAGTCACTTCGCTTTTGGGCACAGGGTGCAGCGTCACTGCTATCGAAATGGCTTGCACGAGGCTATTATATTCTTATTTCTTTATGCAAGACAACAAAATATTCCACGCATCTATTGTTCCTATAGCAGGGAAAATGCGAATAGCAAATACGCATTATAAATCTGTCTCTATGCGCGTATCTATTAAATGATTTTACTTAGCTTCGATCCTCTGTATGTTTGGTGTTTGTCTGATGTATGGTTCAAATCTGGCAACTCAATTTTCACCTACTTCCACAGTCCAATTCTCTTGAAACAATACAATTTTTTATAAAAAAAGGTAAAAATGTAAATAAAAAATAATAAAAAATGGGGGAAATTCGAAAAATATAAAAAAATTCACAAACACTAATAAGTAGAAAATAAAAATATATATAAAAAATGTATGTTAAACAATTTTATTAAAAATGCACTAACAACTAAAAAATAATTCTTTTCCTGTAGGGGGAGTTGGGGCAGATTGATGCACTTTTTTTTAAACTTGAATAACTTTTGACAAATGAATATTAATGGCACAATTGTTTGGCCAATTTGTTAACAATTTATTCTAGTTTAAAAAAAGGTTTGGTTTTTTATACAAGGTTTTAAAAAATAAAGTTATTAATATTTTTTTAAAAAATGAGATTTGCATCAATCTGCCCCATAGGTGGGGCGCAATGATACATAGATAGGGGCACATTAATACAGGATGGGGCACATTGATATTATCTCTGAATATTAATTAGAACACCACAGTTTTTCAATTTTCTTTTATTATTTCAGAAATAACAATGTTAAAAGTGTAGTTTGTTTAATAATAATTATGAAATATAATATTTAAGTGTTTGGCATTTATTGCACATTGTAATTGGAAATATTGATGGGAAAAGTAAAAAGTGCCGCGGATCTAGATGTTCCTTGGGTGTGGTAAGGTGTTGGCAATTTTAAAACTACATCACTGATGTCAACACTAGCCAAGTCTTCAACAACAGGAAAACTGAATGCCCACGAAGATGGTTTCTTTCTTAAATACGATACTTGGTATTCAGTCAAGCTATATTTTGAAGTAACTTTGGCAACATAATATAAAACAGATTTCTTTTTTTCGAATTTAATCAATAAGAACTCATTAATTTTTATATTATCTGAGGCAGGGACACTCATAGAAGCTCCGTTGTCAAAATCTTCAGCCCCTGATATTGTGTCATCCCCATCAGATACATCCTTGTTCCAATCAGAAGAACTGGAATCTGTATCTGGTATAGCAGGACATTGTTTCTTCTTCCTTCTCTTAATTTTGTCAGTCAAACCAAGTAGATTTTTTGCGGTTCTTAGGTCTTTTGTTCTCTGTTTCATTTCCTTTTCTCTTTCATCGTGCATGTTTTGCAGTCTGTCCTTTTCTGGTGAATTAGTGTATATTCTTGACTTTCCCTTTTCTTTCCTTTTTCTTTTTGAGTTGTCTTGTTTCTGTCTTGAAACCCTTGGATAAGGCCGCACAACTTCTGGCGACAGTATGATTTTGGATGTCGACTGTGTTGGACTGCTATTTCCTTGATTTATTATATTAGGGCCTGGTGTTGGTTGCCGATTTTCTGAATCTGAATTGTATATATCAATTGTTGCAAAATCATCATCTCCAAACGCAAGTTTATTTAATGGCCAAATCCCTGGTTTAGAAAATCCGCTCGTAATATTTTTTGGAGTAAATGATAACAGAAACGCGGACGTTGTGAGTTGAGCAATCTGGTGAATAGATAAAGTCTTTCCAACATTGGTAATGTGCCAGTCATTGAATGACACCTTTAATTTTGCTTTAAATGGGCCGAAAACACCGATATCCAAAGGCTGCAGTTTGTGCGATGTGTGTGGGGGGAATGACAGATACACTATCCCATTGTCACGGCAGAAGTTAACCGCTTCAATCGACACATGTGACTCGTGGTTGTCACACATAATTAATATTGGGTTGTCTTTGGTGCTTGAGGTATGCTTTTGAATGTGCTTCAACACTTTAATATGTGAATCAGCATTCATCCAGCCAGTTCTATTTGCTAAACCAAGACTTCCCTCTGGGGCACCATTTAAAAAATAATGCTTAAAATGAACGCGAGGAAAAACATAAACGGGAGGTAGGGCATTGCCAGTTGCCGTAATAATGGCACAAAATGTAACCAATTCTCCTCTTTCGCCAGAAACTATTTGTCCTACTTGTCTTTGTCTTCTGTCGGCTAAAATCTTTGGTGTAGACAGGACAGTTGTAATTCCTGTTTCGTCAAGATTAAGGATGCGATCTGGTTGAAATTTATATTTGGTCAGAACACTTTCATAATTCTGAAAAAATTCTGTCACAGCAGTCTTATTAAAACCAAAAGCTCTTGCAGCACTGGTATTTTCCGGCTTTCTTAGGCTCAAGGTCCCATTTCTTTTTCTAAATCCCCTAGCCCAATCTATTCCAGCTGATCCAGTTGTTTCCCACGACTCAGGAAATTTACATTTGAGAAATTTGGCGTATTGGAACGCCAAAATTCTCACTTGCGTCAAACTTAATCCGTAGTGCATGTTGCTGCAATTGACTATGTATTCGCTTAACATCTTTTCTTGTTTAATTGTAAATACTTGTGCTATCGTATATTTTGAGCCATATATCTTATATCTTGCCTCATCATTTTGTGTATTCGTATTCTTACGAATTTTTTCAATACGATGCTGTAAAGTAGAAACACTGATATTATACTTATATGCAGCTTTTCTTAGAGACAATGTGCCTTTTATTGTTTCTGTTATTGCCATTTCAATATTATCCTCGTTAAGATTTCTTCTATTAGTTTTAAGTACGTAGTTCCTGACCATTGCTGCTGTAAAAATGAAAAAAAAATTGATTAAGATCAGTAGGGGCATTATTGTACAATAACGGGACACTTTGGCACACTCCATGTAACTGTGTATCATAGTGCCCCAAAAGATGCAATCCCGCATATATTTTTTTTCTTCAAATAACTAAAAAGGATCATCAAAAAACAAATAAAATAATCATTACTAGACTCAATAACTTACCTTTAATATAAATGACAACCCGAAGCAAGCAAACCATTAATGGCAATACACTTTTGTACTATACGTATTATTTTAGTACAGAGCAACGAAAACACGTTCGCTCCTGCTCTTGATGCAATGTTGACTGCAGAGTGACGCGCATTATATTAAAACCATCGCTTATAAGGCACCATCCTCTGGTCGCGTTTTGAACTTCTAACTATTTATAGATATCAATATACTATTGGTGTTTCATTGTGCCCCTTGTATCAATCTGCCCCAACTCCCCCTACTACAATTTCGATGGTGATATGTGACATTAAATAAAATCATACAAACTCTGTGATTATCCTGTAAAAAATGTTCGAATTAATTGTAAAGAAAAAGGATAATCACAGAGTTTGTATGATTTTATTTAAAGTCATATATCATCATCGAAATTTTAGTATAAAAAAAATTATTTTTTTTAGATTTTAGTGCATTTTTTGTTAAATCGTTTAACATACTTTTTTAATATATTTTTTATTTTCTAGTTTTTAGTGTTTGGGGATTTTTTAGGTTTCATATTAATACTTCGGTGAAACTCCATACAAATTTGTGATTCAGAATATTATGTTAAGAAGACATGCATAGTGGAAAAATACGACTTGCGTATAGAGAACCAATACGTTCACACAAGCTAAGGGACTCACTTTGAATCAGGAAACTCTTTGTGTAAGTACTCAAAAAATCGTGTTTTTCTACATACGGAGGGCTGAGAATCACAGTGGTGTAAGTCCGAATTTTGATAATTTGAGTTAATAACAGTTTTTAAGTCTTAAAGGCTCCATCTATTTACCTTCATAGTGAATTAAGTTTAACTTCATTCTTGACTGAGAAATAAGAACATATCACTTTGCCGTTTATGAGAGCAGAGCGTTTCGAAACGTACTGGTACAGTATTGTCTCCATATGTGCTTGCTTTGCTGCACACGATACGTGCTTGTCGCTATCCACACCACTTCTGTCTGACTCTTGTCCGGTGAAGGTAAGAGCGAGATGGAACGAGAGCGAGCGAGAGCCACTGGGAGCGAACCAGGACGGTACGCGACAGATGACGCGTTGATTTTTTATCTCCCTCCGTCTTTCGGGTGCCGTGACACTCCGTCCTTTGCGTGCGCGACGAGCGTGCGCGATAGTCGCAAGCACTTACGGTGAGCATGGGAACCGCTTCGCAAAATCTTGATGCAGGCCCGGCTCAAGTTTTTTTTTGCGCCCTAGGCGAACTTGTCAAATTGCGCCCTTTATTATAATACATTTATTTGAGATTATTTATGACTTTACTCTGCAAAATTAGGCGACTGCCTAGGGCGGAAAGTTGACAAGAGGTGCAAAATGATATTTTCATTACTGGTATTGTTGAAAATAAACTTTAAAATTAAATATTACAAGTTGTACTATAAGTGGATTAAACTACGAATAAAAATTCAGAATAAGGTTATCAATAATCTCAAATAAATGTATTATAATAAAGGGCATAATTTGAAAAGTTCGCCTAGGGCGCAAAAAAGACTCGTGCCGTGCCTGGCTATCTGACCGTCGCGCGCATGCGTCGAGCAGTCACGATTCCATCTGAGTGCTCGCACCCGTCGCGTACGCCCGCCGCACACGCAAAGCATTCCATGTCACTCCCCCCTTCGGCCAGAAAGAAACGAGAAACGAACACTCGGAATTAGGGATCTGTTCACGATAGGAGCTCAACGCCGGTCTCGACCAGCGAGCACATACGGAGACAATACCGTATAAGACCGACTAGCAAGGAGAGATTGTTAGGTGTCCACCTCGGATTGCTTTGATTGTTGGATATGTTTTAAACGACCGGAAAATAAGAAATAGGTACGTGTTTTTTTATTTTGGCCCGTTTGCATGTTGCAAGGACTGAAATCACTCCTCAAAGTTCATGAGAAGTAGTACAAAAGTTCTTATTGTTAGTTTAAAGGGTATTATAACAAATTGTTGAATAAAACTCGGTATAAATTTAATTTGGGGCATAACGTGCTGTCCACCAATTAAATGCTTGTAACGTTTCTAGACGTGGCGTTGACGCTAGTTACAGGATTTTGGGATATGTTCGAATGGCGTGCAATAAAGAAATCAATTTCACGAACCAGAATTTTTCTTAACAGTGTTTATTCATAAAAACACCTTCAGCGTGTAACTATCTAACAAAGTTAATGACTTCTTAGTCACTACATTAGTAACGTAAATTAAAATAATGTGACTCTTAAGTCGAAATAGAACGCAAAATAATATAATGAATGACACTTGGTTGATGTAGAAAAATATAACTCATGAATGACTGTTAGTCGATATAGAACGCAAAATAATAAATGAATGACGCTTGGTCGATATAGAAAAATATAACTCATGAATGACTCTTAGTCGATATAGAACGCAAAATAATAAATGATATTGATTGATGTAGGTTGCGACTCGTAGTCGGTACAAGAGAATACCTATGATCGATATGACAGGAATTAACCCTAATGGCTAGATAATGATGGATTTTGAACGGATTGCTTGATATGGATTTATGAGGAGTTAGAATGTTTTATTTAGAGGTTGACAGAGAGTTGTTCAAGATAATTGCTTCCACGATGCTCAGGTGTTAATTAAAACAACTCGAGATGAATACTTCCACGATGCTCAGGAGCTGGTTGAAACAAACTGAGATGGAAGATTCACGTTGTCCAGGGGCCGTTTTAGGGGCTACGCAGAATGGAAGATTCGCGTTGTCCAGGAGCCGATTTAGGGGTTACCCAGAATTGAAGATTCACGTTGTCCAGGAGCCGTTTTAGGGGCTACCCAGAATAGGAATTATAAGTGCTTATTACAAGACTTGTTCGTTCTCTGAATATCGGAGAGATAATGATCCTCTCTCGGTCGCGAGCCCATATTTATGCCTATTTCGACCTTTCACCGCGCTCCAATCATGATCTGGATCGTTTCGTAGCTTCGTGCGTTGCAGTTTCGCCCGGAACATAGCACGATTTAGCACGATCTTCCTTGATCCGCTCTCCAGTCGATCCGCCGATCGACTGATGATCACGCATGCGCTCAATTTCTCCCACTCGTCTCTACCATACGTCACACATACATTCACACTCGTTCCACGCAATACTCATACACTCTTAAGATCTAATGGACATCCTTATAGGGAATGTAGCAAATACAATTGTTATTTAATCGGGTAAAATTTAGGTGGCGGAATCTTGGGGTTTGTTACATGCTTATAAACATAGGTAATAGTGTAGAATTCCTTCCTAGATCGTATGAAACCTCTTTTTCTGCTAATTTTTAAATATATACATATTTATTGCGGTAGTATTTTGAGCCTTGAGTTGTGTTCCCACAACTGTAATATATACGTAGAAATTTTTGTAATAGTAAACGCAAAACATTATTTTACGCGGAACATCATACGAGTGACTTACACCACTATGAATCTTGACCCTCCATATGACGACTGAAAGGACCGTATGCAAAATAGCTGGAAATTATCCGAAATCGATTTGCTTCAAATTTTGTACATTAATGGTCCCACGAACCAGTAATAGATTCCAGGTTTTACTTTTCTTCTAGGACTCCTGGGGCAACAGAAGAAAGGGGTCAAATTTCGTATTTTTCAAAATCTATTCAAGTATATATCGTTTGATTAAAAAAATGCAATTTTCACGCGATTTTCTGGTTATCTTAGGTCCATTAAATTCACAAAAATTGCAATTCTCCAAACAAGTATTTACCGATTCTGATGCAAAGCGCTGTACCGGGAGTTTATTTTATACCCTTTTAGATGGTATATGCCAAATCTCAGATTTATCGTTTCTGTATTATAACGTTAAGAATGAGCCGTGTAGGTGCACGGTAGAGTATTTCATACAGAGACAAGTCCTAGGAACAGAATAATAATTCATACCGGACTCGAAGTGTACGACGTGTTAATAAGCTATGTGATTAGACCCGATTTTATTACTTTCTAAGTCTAAAATGCTTTTCCATTGCTCTTGGATAAGCCACGTCTGCGTATACATTGTACACTTAGCTTATTCGTTGTCTTCGCCTTTGTCTGTATCCTCACCCTTTGGTTTAAGGTACGAAAACCAGAATTTTAGGGTTTCACGGCCCGGGCTTCTACAGTTATTACCGATTGAGGCTTCCGAGTGTAAGCCGTGTCGAGTGTCCACTAGGAATTTTATCCCGACGTTTCGTGCAGCTATTTAGCTTCCTCGGGGGTCAGATGACAGACTGATGCTCTCGTATGTCTGGTAGTTGTGAACTATATGTATTGACCACGCACAGTTTTTTCCAATTGGTCAGCTGAACAATTACAAAATTAGGGGGAGTGTGTTAGAGATGGCGTTGGCTTGATAGCCAGCATCCCTGATGTTATTTGAATGCTTCATTATCTTCAGGGATTCTCTGTTTCCAATATTTTAATTATTCAGCTGACCAATTAAAAGGGGCTGCGATTGGTGATCAATGATCCGTGACCTGATCACGGTTAATACATATAGTTCCAAACTACCAGAAACGTGAGAGTATCAATGTGTCATTTGAACCCTGAGGAACCTAGCTGCAATCCTGGCGAAACGTCGGGATAAAATTCCTAGTGGACACGGCTTACATCTGGAAGCCTTAATCAGTAATAACTGTAAGGTACGGAAAGTTTTGATTACAAACTCAGCCAGTCTTGAAGCGTATTCCATATATCTGTCAAGTCCCAAGTAACAAATAGTGGCTAAATACGTGGGCGCAACAACCCACAGATCTTGCGCTACTTGAGCACTGACAGTAGTATGATGCTACAGACGAATGAATAAGAATAAAAATGGAATATACTTTTTGTGCACTATGTCGTGATTGTAATTTGGCTTTGATGAACAGCAGTGATTAAATGTTATTGTTGTATTTCTTGAAATCAGGAAGGTAGATTTCTTTCGTCACCAAGAATTCGGTTGATGTTTGGAGATGGCTATGAAGTATATCGTAAATAACAATAGTTTACAGCCATTTTGCGCAGCAGATGCCACTATCTTTTTCTTATGTAAAATAGTCCTCTGATTCCGAAAATAAGGTCCAAAAATTTTTATAAGTATTCGTTTTCGAGATATTAACAGATAAACTTTTTACCTGTTTGTCAAAAAGGTGGTCCCACTTAATTGCGAATATCTCGTGTTGCGAATGTCCGATTTGGTCGAAAATTATATCAAATTAAAGATAATTGAATCACCAATAAATTTACCTAACAACATTTTCAAATCGATTGAGTAGGTCGGGTGAAAACGATACAAATATGTGAAAAAAGTAATTTTTTTCGACCGAAATTGACATCGACATTTCATTTAATCACCTGTGAAAAATCGCAAACATGGGCCCAGTTTCTCATTTCTTATGTTGTCTACATTTTTACGAACAAAACAAGGTACTACTGAAGAAAGTCTATGGATGAACACCGAAGCTAGAGACAGTTGTGTACAAACATAAAATTTCATTTTTTCTCGTTTTTTTTCATTTTATTGTGTTATTTCAATTTTAATTTATTTTATACATTTTTCAAGTATTTTGTTAATACATGTGTGTTTTAAAATAGTTCTGGCTCCTTTTTTACCTTTTGTTCGTTTTGTTCAATTTTGATGGAGTGTTTTCACTTTAAATTAAATCGTGGACCAGAATATTTCATAACAGAATATGAATCAACTTAATACAGCATCAAGCGTCGAAACGAATTTGTTGTGAGATATTCTGCGCCACGATTTTATTTAAAGTAAAAAAGCGTCATCGAAATTGTGGTACAAGAAAAGAATTATTTTTTAATTTTTAGTGCATTTTTAATAAAATCGTTAAAATAATTTTTTTATATATATTTCTGCTCATAATTCATTTTCTATTGTATGACTTTCATTTTCTTCTTATTTTTCCAACAGACGTAAATATGTCTCTGAAGATCCATTTCTTGTATTCTCACTCGAATTTTTTCTCGGAAAATCTTGGTGATGTAAATGACGAACACAAAGAGAGATTCCATCAGGATATGAAGGGTATTGAGCGGCGGTATCATGGATTTTGGGATGAGACAATGATGGGAGATTATATTTGGTTCCTCATAAGAGAAACGAATGCCAAAATGAACAAAAGACAAAAAAGAGCCAAAACTATTTCTAAAACATACATATGTATATTAACAAAATACTTGTTAATAAAAAGAAATGTACAGAATGATTAAAAATTGAAATAACACAATAAAATGAAAAAAAAACACAAAAACCGAGAAAAAATGAAGTTTTAATTTTTTTACACAATTATCTCCAGCGTTTATCCATAAATTTTCTTCAATAGCACCTTGTTTTCTTCGTAACAGTGCAGACTCAATGTAAGAAATGAGAAACTGGGCCCATTTTGCGATTTTGATTTTTCCTAGATGATTAAATGAATTGTCGATGTCAATTTCGCTCGAAAAAAATGCACTGGTTACACATATTTCCATCGATTTCACTCGAACGACTAAACCAATTTGAGAATTTTGTGAGGTAGATTTGTTGGTGATTCAATTATCTTTTATTTGAGATAATTTTCGACAATATCAGTCATTCGCAACACAAGGTATTCGCAATTAAGTGGGACCACCTTTTTACCAGATAGGTAAAAAGTTCACCTATCGATATTTCGAAAACGTATCCATAGAATTTTTTTAGACTTTATTTTCGGAATCAGCGGGCCATTTAACATGAGAAAAAAATAGTGGCATCTGCTCCGCATTTTTTTTTATTTTTGTAAACTAGTGTAATTAAAGATAATATAATATCGTTTAATATCACGTGGAAGTTTTACACGGGAAGAAAGTATCTGGCAAGTATTACATACACGCAGTGTGCGAAGATACAAGTGTCTCTGTAGCGGTTTATATCGATACTACTAGTCAATTATCTATTTACTACAGATGATAATGTTGAAACGAACCTAATTTCAACAGGGTTCAAATCTACAAACGAAGTAGACTGTACCGTAGTAACACTTGAAATTCTTTTAACTAAATCTTGTAAAATATATGCCATTCTCCACGGCCTTAAGTACATAAAAGAATCTAATGAAAATAAATTCATTATTCAGACTAGTTTGGGGAACGAGGTAATAACAAACTTGAATACCATAATGGAGAACCCCTTGGTTCAAGAAATTCTCGAAACAATATCAGCAATAGAAAACAACAAGCAACCTTTGGAAATACTGTCTAATAGCACATCATCGATCACTATAAACAAGGAGACTGAGAACATAAAAACCGTAACCAATCTTTCACTTACTATAACACATGACTTGACATCACAATCGATTTACTACAAATATCTCAAAGTGATAGTAAAAAAAAATTAAATTTTGTGGAATACACTACGGAAAAATGCCACTCCTGGAGCTAAAGTACACTTAGTCCGAGATGATATATTCCAAAAAAGTCCCGCCAATTCAGTGAACAGGAATCATCAATCAGTATACACGAGGTTAAGAATAGGACACCCAAATCTCACTCACGTACATTTACAAACGAAGAACCGATGAAATGTGATACTTGCAACACAAGATTCTCTGTTGAACACATACTAATCGATTTCCAGAAACACGATAACGAAAGTAAAAACTACAACATTCCATACAACCCTAAACAACATAATTTTTTTAAAAATAATTAAAAGCCGATTTCAAAAACATAAAAAAGCACTAAAACGTAAAATAATAATTTTTTTACTCATTTCATCTACGACTATCAATTTTTTTAAGTCGGCGCCAGATTTACACAGGACAAATGATAACGCGTCGACATAAAAAAATTGATAGTCGTAAATTAAATAAGGGAAAAAAATATTTTTTACTTTTTAGTGCATTTTTATGTTTCTAAAGTTGGTTTTACTTTTTTTCAAATTTTCTTATTTTTTACTGTTTAGTTATTTAAGTTACATAACTACATTTATATAAAAAAAATATGAATGGGCCTACAAAAAGAGCTGCTCGTAAAAAAAGGAACCGTTTGCTAGGGATGGAAGATTTAAAAAATAAGGGACTTGAAAAAGTGAGAATAAGGATGTGTCAAATTCGTTATATGGGGTCTACAACTCAACGCGCGGAAATACTCTGAAATCCGAGAATGCATGAAATAAAAATTATATAATGAGGCGCAGTTTGAATTAAACAGTAATGGCAAAGTATTAAGCCAATATTGATGCAGTCTAGAATGGGACCACCGGGGCATCGCCGCCTTTAAATAAAAAAAAGATCATCAAATCGATCTATATGCTGAGGAGTTATGCGAGGACAAACATAAAAAAAAATACATACAGGTGGAATCTATAACTTCCTCCTTTTTGAAGTTGGTTAGAAAAAAGGACTAGAAATCCTCTTATAGTTTCTAAAAGAAACAATCCCTCTACAATTAATCTAGCCGTAATACAATGGTCAATATAATTCAACTATTATACTGAGGAGTTATGCGAGGACAAACATAAAAAAAATACATACAGGTGGAATCTATAACTTCCCCCTTTTTGAAGTTGGTTAAAAAAAAAGGACTAGAAAGCCTCTTATAGTTTCTAAAAGAAACAATCCCTCTACAATTAATCTAGCCGTAATACAATGGTCAATATAATTCTACAATTAATCTAGCCGTAATACAATGGTCAATATAATTCAACTATTAGATTCAATGATATGTAAAGTACATACATAGTATAGTAAAATATATCGTATATATAACTGTACAGTTCTTGCTCAAATTATAGTATATAAGTATAATATAGTACAGTACAACAAAACTAATGCAATGTAAATAGTGTAATACAGCAGTCGCTAATAACCCCAAGAGATGCATACGACTGTAAATATAAAAAAAATTGTTCTCGTGTTTGGAATGCGAAAGTTGTTGAAATCTTTAGAGGCTCACTTTACGAAATTGTACATAGGTGCGTAGTAAGTATTTGTATTTGATACCATACGAATGAAACTAAATACATTATTCATTAATAAGAGCATCGAACGACGAAATGGATTTAATCCACAGATTTTGCATGACATGTAAAGCAGTATGTTATGAAGTGAATCTGTTTATTGCGTACATTGCACGGAAGCACGCATGTTTCCGCGACACACATAACAAATACAGTAAAATTTATTATCATCTTGATGCCATGTATATTATCAATTAAGTAGTTAACTATATTTTACAGTGAAATATATATACTGTCATATCTTTGTACATTATTAATATATTTTATTTCAAAATTCTGCTGTTACTATAAATTCATTTTGAGTTTCATAGCCTTATCGATGCTTACTTCTTCAATCAGACTTAATTCTACATAGCAAAATTTATAGAAAGAAGAAGAAGAGAGAGTTCACTTCGTACTTCACTTTGCCATCACCTGTCAATACAAGCTAAAATTCTTATATTTTCATTAAATATGCATGAGATTCTCCAGATGAAAATGAATCTAAACTCGACCTTATTTGGTATATTTTTAATCATATACAAAACGTATAATTGGTTCGCGAAATTCGATATTCTTATGTATGTATAATTAAAGATAGCCTGAATAAGGTTGTATGTGGACTGTTTTTCATGGGAAAACCCTCGTCTGTTCGTTGATAGTAATCTTATAAAGATTTAATAAGCAATATAGAAGCTTAAATTTTCATTAATGCCGGCATGTGTTCAAAGCGCGGAGCGAGCTGGGCGAAACTTTTTCGGCAAAAGCGATCGCTCGGAAAGACCTGACTGACTTGAAGGGGCGTTTTGCAAAACCTTGCGCCACTCAACTGCCAACAAAGGGTCGCTGAGGCGGCGAAGTACGAAGCAAACCCCGAGTTAGGTTTGTTTTCAAAGTACACATTCGGGAATTCCTTTCCTAAACTTTCGATGAGATCCAGAGAATATTGACGTGAAAATACGCTAAAGTCATGGATTGAGATGCGGAATTTTTACAAGTAGAATTGAATGCAAATCCCTCAGCCTGAATATACGCTATCACTATATGGAGTGTCGCACCAGAACATGAAAACCTAAATATATCGTTTGTTATTACCGAAACGTGAAAATGTTGAAAACAAAATTTGAATGTTAGGTATTGGATAGTTTCAACTTAGGGTAAATCTGGGAGACGCGATCGGGCCGGAGAGTTGGTCGAGTCGCTATATTTCAGACTCTATGCATAAAAACGCGTTAAAGTGCAGATCAATTTTTTAGTTTTTCTAGATTTACAGGCTATAGAAGGTAAACTGAGGTTAGATTTAACCTCTTTTGTCAAACAACGGTGTACAGAATCGTATTTAAAATATAGTTCTAAGTTTATTTTCGTTTAATTTTTGAGAATAATAAGAGAGTAGAGATATTGAGGGACACTGCAGCCAAAGTATTTAGCCATATTAATTCTTCCTCTCAAAACTAACGAGAAGACCATCTCTCGCTGCAGAAACGGGAGATGGTCGAGTAATGATTTTTTTATTATTTTTATTTATATTTTTATTTTTTATCATTATTTTATTATTATTATTGTTTATTTCGTTTATTTATTCACTTTTGTATTCATTTGCCTTGCTAATCGCCGGTAGGTAGTTCGCTTTATCTTTGATGTGTTATTTACTTGTTTAGCGTAAACAAATTAAATATCAATGAATCTGTAGTTGTATTCACTCATAAATAATTTTTCCATGAATAATTATGTGAGGGGTCTTTGCCAACGATGAAAACCATTTCTCCCGGCACCTCGGGAGAGGTGGTCAGATGTCATGACTTCAGTTTTCAACCCTATTTACAGTAAATATTGTCTTAAAGCAAATATCGACCAGTTTTTCTGAATCAGCATAAAATTTTGAACATATTAGGTTTGTTCTGATCAAATAAGTAATATCCGTACTAGTTTTAATAGCCATTTTATATTAGGTCGACCGCGTCTCCCGGATTTACCCTATTTGTATTCTAACTACCAGTTACAGTACACCCTGTATTATTAAAGTTTTATACATATTGTATATTAACGAACAATATTTTCAATAAGCCGTAATTTTTTCAGGTATTCTATATGTTTTATTCGTTATTATCGGTACTAAAATGTTAAATGGCAATATTAAGTCGTAATTAATATTCAAGAAACGTTCATGAATCTATTCATGCATTTTTCACGCTGCTGTAGAAAATTCGTTAACTTGTACAGTGTTTTTCATTGTTACAACATATTATATCAAGCCAAGAAATCTTTCATGAAAGTTATATTACTGTGCTGACATAATATTAATTGACTTCCCCCCACTTTTCTACGAACACATAAATTCTTGAAGGTGAAATTAAATCAGAGAATTAATATGAAAGAAGTATTCCCACGCGGTGGTCTGATTTTAAGATTATTTACAGAATTGTTTTTAAAAAACCATAATGCGTAGAATTCTAAGGCTTGCAACGTATACGCACGCATTTATGTTTACGGGCACTTCACGGTCAAAGCGCGCGGAAAATAGGTGATTTTTATGATTTTTTTCTAAAAAACCGTATACAATAACTGTTGTAAAAGTTTTTGAGCTTTGTCGTATCACAAATGTAGAGTAAAGAAATTTTTTTTATTTCACTATTATACACTTCTGCTTTTGATATGCATCGCATGTTGCAATGTTGTCAAAATCAAAGTCCTCGACTATAGCCATCAGAACTCCAGACAGGATCATCCAAAATCAAAAAACCTAAAAAATTATTTAATTGTACATAGGTCGCTACCGCCTTACCTATTTTCATTGTTAAAAAATAATTAGACGATGATTGCCATATGTTTAAACAAAGGGCCCTGAAAGATGGGTCTTTCTTCGCAAAAAAGTATCCGTAAAAAAATGAGTGTTTGAAAACTTACAATAGTAGATAAATAAAGCGGGAGCAGATGGAATTACGAATTGTATCCCGTTTCAATTTTTAGAGTTGGTCAAGAATTGTATTTTTTACAGTGAAGATGGTGCGTATAAAGCGTGTTTCAAGAAAAGGGTACTTAAAATCTTTTTCGATTATTTAATTAATTTTGTGTTTATAATCGGTTATTAAGGTAATGTACTGTTAATCAGATATTCCTGCTGCATATAACAATCTGTCTGTTTCTTCAAATGTAGCCTCAATTTCAAATATTTATTTTTTTCTAGCTCCCGGTTATTGTAGATACTGCGACTGCTATCTGCGCTCGGAACTTGGGTCGCTTACTTGCCTGCAAAATCTGACCCGCTCGGAATTTCATTCTAAAATTTTACTTGGTCGTTCTCGACATGTTCTTGGATGAAAATATGCAAAAAAACTTGATTTTCTGAAAATTTTTGACCGGGAAATGCTATCAGTGCATATTCATGAATTCCCTTGGCTGCTAACAGTTCATAATATGTAAGATATTGTTCCTTTTGTAATGTTTCGATGCGATGCGTTGTTACGGGTTTTAGAAAGTCCCACGAACAGAGCGGCTTATCCGTGGATTGCGGGATGATTCGTGTGGCGCGCGGTAAAGAATTAAAATACAAAATCAAGAGTTCTCTTTACTGTAATTTCATTTAGACGAAACACCTTATCGGTACTGCAACTGACAATAATTTTATTATTCTAAATATGTGTAGACTATGCCGCTTGGTTGATATAACAGAATACAGATTATGACACAGACGAGGTGTAAAATTGACCGAATATCTTATGAGAGTTCGTGTCTCTAGCGAAACACTCTTACCGACCAATAATTTGAGGACTGAACGTAGCGTCCTCTGCACATGAACAGCGTCTAACTCAAGAACTACTTTAAGATGTGTTAAAATACCGAAAGGTGTGTGTTTGCTTGCATACGTATGACTATCACTCTAAAGTGAGAGTTTACAGAGAACGGACTCTCGCCACGTCGCACTTTGGCTCGACTTGCCATACATTAGCAGGTGCGAACTTCTCTCCGAAAATCTATTCCAGAGGTCAGGAGACTATGTATATGGCTCCGAAATATGGAACTTCCTGAGAGCTGATGCCAGCTGTAAATTGCGAGATGACATTATTTCTTAATACTGTATGCGCAGAAGAATATTTAACAAACATTTTTACGTGTCGTACGCAGAAAAATATTAAAAATTGACGCTGTTACTGACATTCCCACAAACCCCTACTAGACAGTGCACATCCTACGACGCTTTGTTTATTACTTTGTTTATTACTTGGGAAAGGTAGATTAATAGTTGTAAATCTACTTTTCATTACAAATTGATTGGCTCTTTCCTTAGTAATTATTGAATGGATTTAAAAGGGATTTCAGGGGCTGTAACACCGTAAGGGCATGGGATACTCTCGGACACTCTCGGACACTCCAGGACGGAATTGAAGGAATTGCTGAAGTGGCTAAAGAACTATCTAAAGAAAAAAGACTTAATACTAAATGAGGAATGTCATAAGTGCTGGCATTTAAGGAAGGAAGGAGTAAAGAAAAGAAAGACGAATGGGAATGGGGGAGAAAGAAATAGAAGAAGTGAAAGAATTAAAATACTTAGGCTATTATATCCAAAGAAACGGAAGACTAAGGACACATATTAGGGAAACAGTCAAAAAGTCAATGATCGCGATGAAACCAACTTGTGGATTAGAACAAAGAATAATTTCGAGAGGAGATTAATGTTTTTTAATAGTGTAGTTAAGAGCATACTACTGTACCAGAGCTGTAACGAATATTCGAATAAATTAAGAGCCTTCAAATAATCGTTATAGTAACGGGAGCAGATATAAAAATATTACAGTTCCTTAAAATCGTTTATGTGGGATTAGCTTCTTACAAAAAACTCTGCTTCTAACTACTATTTGCCACCCGCTTATGGTGGGACAGGGGTGGGCCTAGAGGAGGGTGCCCTTGGTCGACTGAGTCGGGATTATCCACTCATTATTATTAGAATAATAATAATATTAATAAGTGATGGAGGTTTTAGTTTCAAAATGTATAAATTTACTAAAGATTAATAAAGTTCCAGGTTTATCGTTTGAAAAACAAATAATTTGAAAAGGCCAATATGAAAAGAATTTCACGGTAAAGTGGAAACAAATATTTCGTGTTCAGATTCTAATTCGATACAATCCGACATTCGATTATCTCGAATATTCGAATACTCCTGATTAATCGAATATTTGAATATTCAAATACTTCTGATTAATCGAATATTCGAATATTCAAATACTTCTGATTAATCGAATATTCGAATATTCGAATACTCTTGATAAATCGAATATTCGAATATTCGAATACTCCTGATTAATCGAATATTCGAAATTATTCAAATTAATCGAATATTCAAAGAAATTATTCGTATTCGAAATTATTCGAATTAATCGAATATTCGAAGAAATTATTCGTATTCGAAATTATTCGAATTAATAGAATAGTCGAATAATTAGCGTCACTGAATTATTAGCGAACGTAGGTGTGCGTCTGACACTTTGTGCACATCAGAACACCGCTTCCCGGCGGCAAACTAATGGCGACGAGAACTGTAACTGGCTAGGGGAATTTGAAAGACCTGTAACAACAGTATCTCCTAGCACTAACTTTAATAATACTGATTACAGCAACAACAACTCAACACGCGGATATATACAGGGCAATATAAAAGGCTTGAACGTTAGATGAAATTGAGCTTGTCCCTATAAAGGTTTTTGGACAACTAAACTTAGAAGGACAGCACGCGACACAACGTGAACTCCGTGTGGGTGGAGTTCATTTCGTCTTACCGAATCCTGTGACTTTATTGGTGCAATCCGGCATAACTCCCACCAAGAGTGTCAATAAGGCCTTCCCCTAATAATTAGAGAAAGGGAAATTCCGCCGTGGGAAAGTCAGCGACGTGGGAGGCCGGCGTCTACGAGGACCTCTGACCCGTCATCGGGCCCTACAGGTCCTTGTCGCCTGAGTATAATGAGGCCTTTGAAATTCCTTTTGCACGCCAGGAAAACTGGCGCCTCACTTAGGAAAGTCGCACTTTGTTTAAGAATACTGGCGCCTTGAAATAAACACTTCCTTCAAGGCACCAGATACCAAATTCCGTCTAACACTGTACGCAGCAGAAGTATGGGGAAAGAAAAGTTGAAGCTAAGAAAGATACAGGACTTCGGTATTCCAGCATACCTATTATTGGAAGAAACAAACAGAAAGAAATTAATAATAGAAGTAGGCAAAAGAGCAGTGAAATCTGAAGAATAAACAAAAAAGGTTAAGATAAAAAATAGTGGAACAATGCTGGAAGAAGATAGATGTTCAATGGCCGGAAAACGGTCCAAATGGGGGAGTGAAAAGATCCAGTACTATAGAGAGAAAGACATAGATATGCAGGAAGTACAAAATAAATACAATAAGGAATACAAATAGCAGAGGAATTAGTGCAGTCAGGCAGGATACAGGAACAATGTGAGATAATAAGGAATGGAAGATATAATTAAATATACAACATGATAAGAGAGAGTAAGAGACCAGTATATTTATCAGAAAAAAAACAGGAAGAAAAAAGGAATAGCTACTGGAAATCGGAAAAGAAATGCAGGATATGCAGTAAGATGTTAGAAAAGTTAGAGCATTTACCAGAAAAGTGTAAGGGCATAGACAAAGAAAACGACAGAATAAATATCAAAGAATTTTTAAGAGACAGCGGAGAAAGAACACGCTGGATGCAGAAAATCTTAGAAACGAGTAAACCAACAAAGAAGAAACATAATATAATAATTATAAGTCTTTACTACACCATCAAATTGTGTTAGATGTTGTTGTTTTTTTTTTGTGGCGTAATGGGCAAGATTCAGCAAAATGCTTGTTCTAAAATCTTACCCTAGATGAATTACACAATTTTATTCTATCGCACATATCGCCCTAAAACGTGCAATGTAAAACTTATGTATGTAGAACTGTTTCTAAGGCCGAAAGGCAAAGAAAGAAACGTTTACTACTACTACTACTACTGCATTGCATAATTATATGAATAATTATATATTACAACTAATCAATGTATCATTAATAATAAACGATGTACATGTCATTAATCACAAAACTTTTTAAATAAGGTATATCAGTAAAAATTTACTGACGTATTTGATATTGTCTGTGGTATAGTCTGATGTTAGCCAAATATGATCGAACAATACCATATTTAATGGCTTGAAGTTGTTTTGAGTAGACGGGTACCCGACGGGTCAAAAAGTAAGAGCTCTATTGTGTAATACGTTGGAATTTTTACGACAGTAGAATGTATTGATGCATAATATTTAAAAAAATGATTTTCCACGTAATCGAAGCTTTTACCTCTGTAACTTTGGAAAACTGTCTATTCTTCCCATCCTTAATATCGCTCTTTTAATTTTCTGTCATCGCTTGAGTACATGTTCTTTCAGAGGAGCTACGAGCGTGTGACACAAACAAAAATCGCAGGTTGTTAAATTCAGTGAGTATGTTGAAAAATGGCCTACAGTGATAGAGTTCTTTGTAAGAAATTCCTGAATAGAAAACGCCGAAGGTGGTGCAAGCTCCAATTGCCCAGAGCACATCTGTCTTCTTCCCTTGATACCACCGCTTTATGTTCCCCGGTCTTTATACTCTTCTTAATAATTATCAGACAACTGGCATTGACAATTTTCTAAGTACAAGCCATTCAATATTAACTATAAAAAATTCGAACATGTGATATCATATTTTTTAGACGCATCCATATTCATATAATAAAAGATAATTTCATACAATTTTCACATTCAAATAACTGTCTTTAATAAATGACATACCTTATTAAACGTTTCATTGTGTTTCAACTAATTGAATTTCCTCCGGAAATGGTAAAATGGTGAGTACTATAAAAATGCCCGGTTAAATTTGAATGAAATCTGCCCGGTTAGCGAACCATCCCCACTGCCCTTTTTGTGCAACCGTCTTCACCAAAATCATCCTTCATCACTTCAGGCTAAAAACTCATTCACCGTGAAAGTTGTAAAGATTGTTTTCATCCAAGGGCGTCCGCAGACTTTTTCCCAGGGGTGGGCAACTTTGAAAAATGGTTAAATTGACGGGCGACGATTGGTTGCATGTTTGAACCCATTTTGTAGTGCCAATTTAATTAAAATTTAAAAATTTAAATTTAAAAATATTCACTGTGTTAATATGAACTTCATATGACCCTTCGTGGTTACGCGGGGTGTATTGTACCTCAAGAATAATTTTCGAGTTAAAATGTCGCGCCTTTACGACTTCCAAAGGGGATTTATCGCAAGAAAAAATATAAAAAAAATTAAAAAATCGATTTTTTCCCATAACCGTGGAAAATCGCTCATTTTCAACTACAAATTTTATCATATCAAAACTTACATTTCTAGAAAAAGACTATTCGACCATTATTGTATAAGTATTACGAATGTACAATTATCACTGAAAAGTTAAAAGATTCAAAAATACGAAAATGGTAACTCAAAAAAATGACGCTGGGGTACAGTGAACCCCGTGTGACCAACTTGTGATTATAAGAAGGTGTGACCACGAAGGGTTAATAAAGATTAGTTTTTAAAAATGAACGATTTTCTCTCAAGCGAGGAAGGGGTAACTGCCTCTCGCTGCGGACGCCCATGTTTTCATCTATATTTCATTCAAAGTGACCCGTGAACAAAGTAGAACCAGTCTCTACTTTTGATGAATTCACATTCACTATAAATGAATCATCCGTGATGCATATCCAAAGTGCGAAATCTAAATTCGCCTTAAGGCTGTCGTTTCGGCGGGCCTTGAATGTGTGCGTACGCTCACACAAGCTAGGAAAAGCGTGTACGTATACGAGCTGTAGTAAACAAACCGTTTCAACCGTCTTTCGTCCTGGAATCGGCAAGAAGAAAGTTTTTGCGGGTATAGTTGCCTCCAGTAGACATCAGTACAGGGTGGTCTGGTGCGTTTGAATGCTAATAAGCATCGTACGTTGAAATAATAATGAATTTATGACTCGTGTACTGAGACAGACTCGAGAAATTACAGAATTAGACTTCAAGGATTCTCCGTTACCGGCGCGGATGGTATATTCGCGCTATGTAACATCAGAACCGGTGGAAGTCCAAGCTAGCCGATAAATGTAGGAAAGACAGAAACTGCGTTCCATATAAGAGCATACCGACGCCCCTACCGATTTGCGACCGATCTGCGCAGCTCCCACGGATCTGACACGCGCGATTGGTCGTAGCATTTTCGCGATTGGTTGTAGCACTTTCCCAGCCGGTTTACTACCAATCAACAGTGTATCCCTGTGCGAACCGAGTATGATTTAATGTGGAACGCAGTGTAGTTGCCAATATGCATTGAGAGCCGCATTTCCCCTATCACTATTTTGCCATCAGGGAGGCTTGAATGAATCATGGCGAAGTGGCTGGAGAACAGAGATGGTCAAAGATAATATCTGGATACCCCCAAATAAAAGATACTTTATGTTTATCCGTTATTCGAAGCTTCGAATAACATGAGTTAGCTTTATTCCAAACACCACGGATAAATAAATTTATTTGAAGTGAATTTATTCGACGGCGAAAGATAATTTTTTTATTCGAAGTGAATTCATTCGACGGCGAAAGATAATTTTTTTATTCGAACCGTCGAATAAGGTTTTCATTATTACCCATAGTTTATTCGGCTTTTATTTGAAGGCTTCGAAATTTCAAATAACTTTCGGCAGCGTGTTTATCCGAACAGACGCGATCTATCTTCGTGCTGAGGACTTGGGCTGTTCGGCGGTGGCTTCTGAACTCGGTTCGAGCTTCGGCTCGAAAGGCATTCCTACAGTATAGTTTGAAGTGGATTATGTATTAATAAAATGTAAAACCTAACGTTTTCAGTAACATACTGCTGAGATTTTCCAGATTAAAATGAGTTCAAATACGGTATAAATCGGGTTTTTTCTAGAACTGCATTATATAATTAAAGATAAATGTAGGGGAGAGTTGCCTATATTGGACCGGCTCCTAGATTGGACCATTTGTATATCTCGATAAACAAATATATTTGCAGCGGCTTTTTTGGCTACATTGATTTAGGAAGTGGAGATGGAACTTGCGAGAACAGCGATACGGTTATTCATTAGTTTGTCGTTCACCGTCGTCGAAATATAGAAACACGTGGTGCGCGATCCAAGTGATCTATTTTCGATCGAATTTTATTCTACAACTTGTAAGTACTATAATTTTAAATGGTACTAGTGTAAAGTGTGCTGTCTTAGCTACAACTTCATGTCCTTACTTCTCCATATTCGTATAAGTATAGCAATGAAAACATATCTTTTTTATGCAACCAACCAGTTGCCTAATATTGGACCATCACTAGTTGCTTAAATTGGACTGGTCCAGTTTAGGATACAATCTATGTCATGGTAGCGAATAGTTAAAATCATACTAAAAAAATTTTAAAAACAATTAAAACCGACTTCAAAAAAATAAAATTGCACTAAAAAGTAAAAATAATTTTTTCCCTTATTTAATCTACGACTCTCATATTTTTTAAGTCGGCGCCAGATTTACACAGTGTAAATGATGTGGCACCGACTTAAAAAATATGAGAATACCGTAAGTTAAATAAGGGAAAAAATTATTTTTTTACTTTTTAGTGCAATTTTATTTTTTTGAAGTCGGTTTTAATTTTTTTATTTTTAACTTCTTAGTTTTATATATATTGACACAACATGCTGAGGAGATATATGCGTACGTACATAAAATAATAATAATTAGGTGACAATAGTCTTTATTATTAACCAAAACTGGCACATCGCCCTCTTTCGAATAAAAAAAGGATCATCAAAACCGGCCCATATTCTGGGGAGTTATGCGGGGACAAATATAAAAAAAAACATCAAAACAACGTACTATTGCACTACGTGCACCGTAAGATGCTTGTTGCTTCCTGTTTCTATTTTTTTTCAATGCCCTGATCTGTGTTTTTTAGATTGTATATTTAAATTCATTGACTTTTTGGAGCGGTCCAAAGTAGGAAATCGGTGGTCTAAATTACGAAACCGGTTGCCTGGAATGGACCGAAGTCATTAGTTTAGTTTTTTTTGAGATATTATTTTAATCACATATTTTATCAACACATTAAATACATGAGAAAATCTACATAAAATGTAGATCTTTTTCCCGTTTCTGTTTGCTTTCTTCAATGTGTTATGTCCAGGTAGGAGAGAAAAATAAAAAAGTGATCCAACATGGGCAACCTTCCCCTAAGATTTCTAATCCAATAATGCTAAAAATTATATAAAAAAAATTTTATATTAAACGATTTTATTCAAAATGCACTAAAAACTAAATTAAAATACACTAAAGACTAAAAAATTATTCTTTTCTTGTACTACAATTTGTTTCCTATACGAACGTAACGAATCATTTCTCGTTATAAATTGTGTATTTACTACGGAAATCGTGATGCCACTAGCGTCCCGAACGCGACGGCTTTTTGTCGTTTTCGTAAAGAACGCGAGTGACTGATTCCAAGTCGTTTTGTGGTTATGGGTTATATTTATTGATGACTGAGTAATTTATTTCACCCCTTCGGGGTTTATTTTTTTTTTTTAAATATTGTATTGTCATCCAAACTACGCACGCCTGCAAAGCTTCAAGACAACTCGATAGTTGGAAGTTGGTTAAATTTGAGTTGCCAGATTTGAACCACACATACATTAAACACACAAAAATACCTACAAACAAACGGAGGATCGAAGCTCAATAAAATCGTTTAAAAATAATATGATTTATGCCGTGTTTAAATTCATTTTCATCTGGGAAATCTCAGCAGTATCTTACTGAAAAGTTCATGCCGATACGATAGAAAATGTGAAAGTTTTACATTCTATTAAAACAAACAAAATAAACAATCATTGAACAATCATATCATTATATTTTTTCACAAGTAAACATAAATATTGCACCGAATGGGAGAAGATAATAATTGCGAAGTTTAGAAGGGATATTGATACGCAAATTAGTATTATTTCATTAATACATATGTTTCCTAACTTCACTACCCAACCTCTCTATTTTTCATTATTGCTATCCTCCTTTACGTTCAGCGAGGCTCTGACGCTAGACGCAGTGATCGGTGGGCTCCAACCAGTGATGCCAGAATCGTGGGACGCGGAACCAAACGCTTACACCCACTATGACCTACCGTCGTCTCCCACTTTCTTCTCATCGCACTGCACACAAGCATATCCCTACCCCTGTCCGTGTGCTCGGCAGCCCAATAGGCAGCTCACACGGACAGGAGTAAAAATATGCTTGTGTGCAGTGCGATGGGAAGAAAGTGGGGGACGACGGTAGGTCATAGTGGGGGTAAGCGCTTGGTTTCGCGTCCCACGATTCTGGCATCACTGGCTCCAGATACCGCTGATGGAGGGGGAAACACCTACAGGAGCGGTGGTGATGTGTACATGAACTGTGCCTGCGTGCGTCAGTCACGCAACATAACCACCGCTCTTGTAGGTGTTTTCCCCTCCATCAGCGGAGCTGAAGCCCGCCGATCCCTGCGTACACTGCGTTACACATTAGAGCATAGGGTAAGTGTTGGTATTACTGCGGATGCCCCGATTACTGCGGATATTCTAAAACAAATCATATTTAATGTTAGAAAGTACATAATCTCTTGAAAATTTATGATAAAATTATTTTAAACTCTATTACAAATAGTTATTAATAAATATGTACAGCAAAGTTATTATTAATTCTTTATGGCGGTCATGAACACCTACTTCAAAAACATTTATATTTTTGTTATTAATAGTAATACATGCAATGTAGCGTTATTGCTCGATAGAATAAGAGTTATTTTTTTCAGAAAAACAGTAAATCAGTCGTCTACATTTTAGTTTTAATTTTTATTTCTCACCGCAGTATTAGGTACAGTACTTTACACCATGTGCATGTATTACTGCGGACCGAAGACTGCGCCACCTAACCTTTCTTCCGACCGTATTCACTTCTGTCTACGTAACCTGCAAAGGTACTAAGGTTATGTTTTGCCTGACATCAGACCGCAGTAACACATGCGCAGTAACTGGTATTTCGTTAGTAACTGGCACGCAGTAATGCATGCATGTCCGCAGTAACTCCTGCAATGACATTGATCGACAAATCCTTGTGTTTTTAATTAACTGTGCTTATTACCCCGCCCTCATATTTTTTTATGGAATTATGAAGGTCCCACCTTTCTTTTAAAAAAAGAAGGAGGAATTTTCATTCATTTGAACGCCGTATCGAGGGTTCTAAAGTTAACCTACCTTGAAAGTCCGCAGTAATACCCACAGTTACCCTACTTCTTTCGTGCAGGGATACACTGTTGATCGGTAGTAAACCGGCAGGGAAAGTGCTACGACCAATCGCGTGTGTCAGATCCGTGGGAGCTGCGCAGATCAGTCGCAAATCGGTAGGGGCGTCGGTATGCTCTTATATGGAACGCAGTTTAGATGTAGCTCCCATGCCGTATTCCTTCAAGACTTCTCGATAGTAGGAGCTGTGCCAACCGCGCGGCAGAGATAGAGAGAACAGAAAATGTGGCAACTATGCATAAAAAATTCGTCTACATAGAGTACCTGGAGATGTCACCTCTGTACAACTTTTTTTTATCGATCGGAGTAGTTTCATTAGGGTCCGTCTGTTTACAAGGTACGCTTCGATCGATTCGGACCATAACAAAAATGAGACGGCAGCCTTAAGCGAATCGTAACAGATTGACATGGGAAGTGAAGAAATAGTATGTATATGACAAGTTCACTTTCCTTAATTTCATCCGATCTTTATGGAAATAATACGAATAGATTGGTAAGGGTCTCTCGATGAAAATGAGTTCAAACATGACATAAATGGGACTATTTTTAGAATTATTGATCGTTAAGTAGGAATGTTCCACCGTCGTACACAATCCTAAAAATAATTCGATTTATGTCCAGGGAAATGGATCAACGTTTAACCAGAAAAATTAATCAAAAAGTGCTGTTTTTAATGTATTATTGAAAAAAATGGAGTTTCCTGGAATCTGGTTGCGTAGCTGGATTCTTTATAAAAAAAAAAATATGTATCTCACCCTCGACTTTGAGGGCTGTTTTCAACCCTACAATGTGAATGTCGGCTGATAAAAAATACGTGTTAAATATGTTATTGGGAACTACATTTTTACGTAAAGTTCATCAAAATTGGTGATTGGCATTTTTCCCTTGGCATACCACCTTGTCCACCTAATATAAAATGGCTATTAAAACTAATACAGATATTACTTATTTTATCAGAACAAACCTAATATGTTCAAAATTTTATGCTGATTCAGAAAAACTGGTCGATATTTGCTTTAAGACAATATGTACTGTAAATCGGGTTGGAAACTGAAGTCATGACATCTGACCACCTCTCCCGACGTGCCGGGAGAAATGGTTTTCGTCGTTGGCAAGAGACCACTCACATAATTATTCATGGAAAATTAACAAAGGATAAAGCAAAATTATTTATGAGTGAATACAACTACAGATTCATTGATATTTAATTTGTTTCCACCAAACAAGCAAAGAACGCTTCAGAGAAAAAGTGAACTACCTACTAGCGATTAGGAAGGTAAATGAATACAAAAGTGAATAAATAAAATAAATAAACAAAAATAATAATAAGATAATAATAAAAAATAAAAAATAAACAAAAATATTAGAAAAATCATAACTCGACCATCTCTCCTTTCTGCAGCGAGAGATGATCTTCTCATTAGCTTTGAGAGGAAGAGTTAATATGGCTAAATACTTTGGCTGCATTGTCCCTCAATATCTCTACTATCTTATTATTCCCAAACATTAAACGAAAATAAACTTAGAAGTATATTTTAAATACGATTCTGTACACCGTTGCTTGACAAAAGAGGATAAATGTAACCTCAGTTTACCTTTTAAAGACTGTAAATCTAGAAAAACACAGAAGGAACCGAAGTGACGCTGTTCTATCAACTGTTTGGCTTCTAGAGAAGTAATTAGTCTGCACTTTAACGCATTTTTACGTATAGAGTCTGAAATATAGCGACTCGACCAACTCTCCGGCCCGACCGCGTCTCCTGGATTTACCCTATTCCATCGTGGCCTGAAACTGTCGGTCATTCTTGAGACCATAACTCAAAAACGGGAAATCTTCCTAAGGTTCGGCATGTGCAATCTGAAAGTGTATAGAATAAGCTACTTATACAGAGTTTATTGTAAAAATCAGGCGATACATTTTGGGAGAATTGCAGACTTCGTGAATTTTTTCGCCCTGCGAAAAACAGAGAAACTCGTAAAACTCACATTAAACAATCATTCAAGTGTATGAAAGTATATATTATTAGGAAGCCTGATTTTTTAGATCGTTTTGTTTAAGTTACAATTTTGATGTCTCTGTTTGGTTAAATGTTATGACCACCCGATATATTTCATCAAATTCGCACTTTGACACCCTCCCTCTCTCGCGCCTGAAGGCCTACAGAGGAACTGACATATGTAATGGGTGTCTCACTCATGGGTCTATTAATGTGCAAAATTTGAAAAAAATCTGTCGCGGGTAATTTCGGTTGATTTTGAATAGGGTCCTTTTAACCGGGCACTACTGTGTACGTATTAACATCGACGAAGTATAGAATAGACCTATCACTTTATGGGACTTCGTGTCACCACCCAAACTGTATTACCGACACATAACTCGAGGACTGAATTTAGCGGCCTCTGCTCATGAACAGCGTCCAACTTAGGAACTACTCTGAAATGTGTTGAAATTCTGAAAGATGTGCATGATTGTATACGTGTGACTTGTTTAGAGTGAGAGTTTGACAGAGGACAGGCTTTTGTTACGCTACGCTTTGGCTCGGTTTGTCAGCGACTCACGAGGATTCACGTGGATTTTTCTCCGAAAATCTATTTCGGTGATCTCTTCTTGAAAGCTTATACAAACTATAAATTGCAAGATGACATTGATTGTTAGTACTTTACGTGTAGTGGAACACTTAACTAACATTTTCGCGAGTCGTATGTCGAAAAATATTAAAAATTGACGCTGTTACTGACATTCCCACAAATCTCTGCACTCCGCGCATGTCTAAATAGACGGTGCCCATCCTACGACACGTATAAATCATTGAGAACAAGGAATCCAAACGTTTTTTTTAAATTTATATTCGTAGTTTTCGGCACCCGAGGACATTTTGCAATAGTTTATTTATTACTTGGGAACGATAGATTAGTAGTTAAAACTCTACGTTTCGTTACAAATTGATTGGGCCTTTCCTTATTAACTATTGTATGGATTTAAAAATTTAACGCTTGCGTTAAGGTCTGTTTTCATTATTCCTAGATATGTACATATGAGAACACAGTTATGGTATTTTTTAAAGCACACGTAAAAAAAGGTCCTGTTTTACGGACGTCGCGACTTGCGTGTGAGATAAAATGGGAGGGAAACGGCACGGAGGTCCTTTACGCGACAAACGATCATTCTGGCAGCGGCAACAAAGTATAATCCTACATTGTCTTCTTGCATTCTCCGTGCGTCTGATTTTCGCATTTCGATGTCGGTCCACGGACAAGCTAGGCTTCTAGATTTTACTTTCTTCTATAAATTCTGCAAAAGCCGTAATCAGTAGCTAAAAGCGGAAAACATGTATGTACACATGCTAAGCTAATCATAAGGTGAAATTTTTACATTCTCTGTTTCGGCTCGATTCGAGCATTTACGGCATATTAGTGAGATTTTTTTAATAAAAGGAAAATCAAATACGACGTGATTCGGGCAAGTAGGTATGTACATATGTAGAGTTGCTATACGTCCTGTATATACGGGACTGTCCCGTATTTCACTGTTCCCGTGAAATATTTTACAGAGTAAAATAAACCATTACCTACCCACTTTTTTCAAGTTTTATTTAATTAGCATTTAAATGTTCCGTATCAAAGCTTGACAATTATGGCAACCCTAAAAATAAATCACTACCTACCCACTTTTTTCATATTTTACTTGTTTAGCATTTAAACAAAATAAAAAATGGTAAAGATTCGTTAAGAGCAAACGCCTGATTTAGCGAGCTCTGCTTGCAAGACATTTCAAGTCGCATTGATTTTTGCCTTCAGGTGTATCGCGTTTCTGGATACGGCGTCTGTTTAAAAAAAAAGACGAACTTTTCGATGGCCTTGACCTCAACAATCGATGAGAAAAAGGCCGCACATCTACTGAACGTTCGCTATCGTATTATTTTCTGGATTTTAAAAAAATATGTTATTATTTTTCCTCTTTCTGTACCAATTTTTTGCCGTACCTTCCTCATACCAAACTGCGTCGTAATTGGTTTCATTTTAGTAGACAAATCTGACATACAATACAGATGTTTGCATAATGATAAAAATATTGAAAAATTATTTTTCCATTAGAGGATACTGCATATTAATGGCCCTGTATTCCTTCCAAGCGCCGACGAACATGTTGTTATAAAGAGTCGGTAGCTTCTGAACAATTTTAGAAATCTATGTAAACCTGATATCTATGTTTCCATATTTAGAAAAGTGATAGGAACTAGAGGAAATGCTGGATTGCGTTGTCTCAAGCGTAAATGTTGTAAAACGTTTATAAGACCGACTCGAAAAATCCGATCTTACCATATTTTATGGAAGAAAGAAAGTCAGAAAAGCATGTATTTAGCCGCGTAATATAACATTTTTAATAGTTTTCTTAGCAGGTTAGTCAATTGAATGTCAGGGTGGCTTAAAGTAATTATTTAAACATTTAAAGACAGTTCTTCGAAATATAAAAGAAATAATTACGGCTACAGTCCCTAGTAATAATCCCACTAAATATAAAGAATTTAATGAAATTTAATGAACTTTTTTCCCGCTTGGGACCGCAAGTCAAATTTTCCACGTACCCAAGCTCAGAAATATCGTTCCAGCTACCACTAATGTAGGGTGGGGAAAGTTCCCCTTTCATGCGGCCGCCCAGGCTACGGAAACTGCGCAGGCTGGATGCGCGTGATTATTATGTTGTTACGTTATCACTTGAACGTAGCCACGGAAATATATATAATTGATAGATAAAGCAGGAGCGAAATTTGAAAGCAGATGTATGCGCGTGATTGAGAAAGTATTATTAAGGATGTGCGATGCGGGTGGCGTACGTGGGAAAGATCTTGGGCAGAGCTCGAAAACAGGAAGAAGACACCAATTAACAGACCCCGAAACGAATCGCGAGTTTCTTCTAAATCACGTAATCTTTTGAGAAGGCCTTGTCCTTTGTTAGTCTTTAGGAGTGTCGATTGACTCCAGAAGTGTTGGCGACGTTGAGGAAGTCATAAATTTCCTTCAAGGGTTGTTTTCTCGATCCTCGGAGTAGAGCCTACTTTTTCTTCCCACGTGGGCACCCCGCTGTGTAACGGAAAGGCGCGTTTCCACCGAGTTTCCGCCACCACCCGAAGACGGAGGGAAAGATGGACGCCGATTCGCGGGGGCGTACGGACATCCGAAGGACGGCCTACCGCTTGGAGCTGATGCATCCTCCATCGTGATTGGACTACGAAGATCTATGGGAGGACTAGGAGGATTTGGCCAACGACTTCAGCGAGAACCTCGGAGGATACTTTGAAACGTTACATTCATTTTCTGTCTTTAACCAGCATCCCGAACAGTTGAATAAAACTCCAAAATTTAACTTATAAATAGTTTCTTGTATTGTGTTTTATTTGAAACTCCCGCACTCCGACGAGCAGAGCGGTTCAGCGCTCCACGGGCACCAACCCGCGTTCTGATTTTAAAATCACAGTAAAAATACGTAACAATGTAGTCCCCTTCTCGAAGTGACAGAAAATATAACCTATATGCTATATGACAGTAAATGTTTATTGGCTATTTCGTTCCTTTACGCTACATTTGTGAACTTTTTATAACTTAACATCCTTCCAAAATATCGTTGTTACGCCGTAACGGTATATTTATGAAATTGGGTACAGCATATAGGTTATAATTTCTGTCACTTTGAGGTAGAGGCGTGACTATTGAAATGTTATCGATATTTCGATATATCGATAATATGGTTAAGATATCGTTGACGCGAATAGACCCAGATAACACACGACTTATAGACGACGTGTGCTATCTGGGAAAGCAGCTGAGGTATACACGAAAAAAGGTCAGCACCGTAGAAAGCGTTGCTGGGCCCATACACGGCGCTATCCAGCACCGAAAAACACCGTTGTGAACGGACGAAAATATCGGTGCTGAGCCCATTCAGTGTTTTTCGGTGCTGGACAGCGCCGTGAATTCAAATACAAACAAATAGATTCTGATTGACTTTATTATACAATTAATGCGTTGCATTCTAAGCGGCAAAAGGTCTGTACCGTTGGCAACGGTGCTCGAAAAGTGAGCACCGTAAAAACCGGTGCTGGGCCCATTCACGGCGCTATCCAGCACCGAAGAACACCGTTGTGAATGGGCGAAAACATCGGTGCTGAGCCGCTGAGTATCGAAAGCGATATCTTTAAAAGTATGTAAATATGTATAAAATATGTATCGTTGCTTTACAATGTCTTTAAAATTGTTATTTGCATCGTTGCTGCAACAAAGTGTGTTATATTCTACCTCAGCCTCTTCTAGAAGAGGCGAATAGATCTATTCGTCTTAACGATATCTTAACGATATTGTCGATATATTGTTAAATATCAATATGATATCGATAATCTATCAATAATCGATAGTCACACCTCTAATCAAGCATAGAAATCTGTAAACATGAAAATTGATGCTAAAATCAAGTAGAGTCTAATAAAAGGCATGAATTTGGCAAACATAAACAAATTAAGCTAAAACTTATTATTTCGATGAAATGTACTCAAAAAATGACGTTATGAATAGGAAATTTTGATTTCTTAACCACGAATAATTACACTCATCGACTTCATAAATATATCGTTGAGGCGTAATAATAATATTTTGGAAGGATGTTAAGTCATAAAAAGTTCACAAATGTAGCCCAAAAAACGAAATATCCACTAAACCTTTATTATCCTGTAGCATATAGGTTAAGTATATTTTCTGTCACTTCGAGGACAGAAAATCCACTCTTCGAAGTGACCGAAAATATAACCTAACTAAGAGACTGTACAAATGTTTATTACGTGGTTGTATTTATATAATATTTCTAATCGAAATTTATGGAAATAAGTGCAAATTATGCTTCTATCAAAATGTATTAGTAAACGGAATTATGCAACATGTTTCTTGAAATTAGTCTTAACGTTCATGCCGTTTTAGATTTTAAACGTTTCCGATAAGATTTAATTTCAATTCCTACCACTCGTAGCATTGTAATCTTATTTTAGACTGAATCGATAACGTTGGGTGTGACACGAAAATGGTAAGGGGGCTCGCGAGCCCCCCGAGCGTGTGACACAAAATTACATTCCGTGATAGGTCTATTCTATACCTGGTTTGTGGTATTAACCACAAATATAGGTATAGTATAAACTTTGCATGCGTATGGGTAATGCAAAAAGATATTTCAATAATATAACAATAATTGCAACAGTTTAATAATGCAAAACTCATTTGCTTTATACATATAATGGTTCTCGCTATTGTGCCTATTTCTTCTTGTTCGATCACGTTTCATATTCCAAAGTTTTGGATCCGATTCTCCTGGATCTACGAATACAGATAAATCACGGAAGGTATGTACGTCTGAACGAGGAGTGAGCAGTTTTGCATCGATGTATGTAAGCGCCAGCAGGCGAACAGAGGGGACGAACGGAGGATGACGTTGCTGCCGGTGTCGACGTTAATGCTAATGCTAATGCTAATGTCGATGCTAATGGCGTTGATGTTGTCCTCTGACGATCTATGCCTGCGAATGGACCTACCAACAGACACGTACCATCTCGAGCTACTAAATTGATTATCACCGATTTATACGACCCTGATAAGCAGATCAATGGGACCTCATTGTACACTCATCTCCCATCCTCATTTTCAGATTCCGTATGCGTGGGGACATCGGAAATCCATCGGAAATTCCATCTCCATTTTTGGCATTAAAGAATTCGTCATACAGTATCTGCGGCATGTGCACTTTCGTAGATATAAACAGGAGAAATTCAAAATTCTAATTAGGGTATCGAAGCCCATGGAGTTCCTTCCTGATTTTCAATAGTTATTCATACATCTCACACGTGAGAATAGATCTATAAGAAAATCCTAACAGGCTTGCGAAACTTTGGATTGGTTTTCTCGAACTTACCCCCGCTCGTCCATTCTTTCCCTTTGCCAGCATGGAGGGAATATTGTAACTGCATTCAGAAGACAGTACACATATTTAAAAGTTTGATCCCTGTAAAGATCTTCATGTCTCCTTATGCACCGGTATCAAGTTCAAATTACGGAATGAATATCTTCTATAAGTAATTATTTCAAGCTGATTGTATAGTGGTTCTCTGCGAAATAGTTATGAAAAACTGTTTTCGGAATTACTGTTATGAAGAACCAAAATTTTTGAATATATCAAACTAGGGCTGTAATGAATATTCGAATATTCGAATACCAGAGAATTCGAATAATTTCTTCGAATATTCGAATGTTCGAATACTCTTGATCAAACCCAGATACGGTTCCTATGTTCTTGCACGGGTTCTATAATGGTGCCAGAACGGTTGTATTCTCAATTTTTTATAGTATGAAATGAAACTGTGAAACTTGTCTACTTCACAGCATTACGTAGTACATTTGGTGTAAATGTATAGTACTAAATTATGTAGATATTTTGTAAATAAAGATTTCGATTTCATGCTTGGAAGTTATACTGTATTTTCGATTATTTAATGTGCGAAATGTATGTCAAAATTTGAACAAAATTTCGTTATAATCAAAGCCTTTATAGTAAATGTGTTACATTTTTCAATATCTTCAATAAGTATTGCTAAAGCAGACGCAAGTAGTATATTCTTCAAAAACATCTGAAATATATTGACCCGTATGCATAAAAGCAAGTATAAGCTTTTACTAGTGATTTTTCAAGCAAATACTCAGTTCCGTATGCAATAAAGTATGAAGTATTTATTAGAAATAGTTTTCCAGTAAATACGTAAAATACGTATGCATAACACATAGTACTCACTGAAAACTGGAAGTAAATGCTAGTGTTATCTTAAATCTGCCAATCGTGTGTCTTAAATTATCTGCTCAATCGCAATCATGGCGTTGTACATGCAAATTCGTGTCCCCAAAGTTTACAAAAGTCGAAGAAACCATACCCAAGAGTACCGTGCCATGTTTAGATTCGAAGAACACCATGTGAACTGCCCGGCGGACACATTTGTAGATATCGTGAACAAACCCAGAGGTGGCGATCTTTCACGGAAAGAGAAAATGGAAGTATTTTTTAGATACATTGGTGATCCCGGGTTTCAAGTAGTCGAACAGTAACTGAAGTTGCCCGCATAATCTATAGCAAACGCCAAAACTAGATTAAATTTCCAAAAAACACAAATGAAGTAGAAAAAGCCAAAAGAGATTGGCAGACAAAATTCAATTTTCCGTGCTGTATAGGAAGTTTAGACTGTACACACGTGTAACGTTCCCGTGCGAGATGTTGCCGCGTGGTATAGGAAATATCCACAAGTAGAGCGGTGTACTCATGGAATTGTAAATAACGTGAGGTAAAAATTTTGTTTTAAGAAAAAAAACTTTCCCAAAAATGTTGTTAACGGAAGTTGTAGCGTTTATTGCACCATTAAACTTTTGTTTGAAACATTTTTTTCTTTCTGTTGTATCTTGGGAGTTATACGCGAAAAAGTGGAAGTGCTTATTTGAATTTGAGGTTAGTTCTCACCCCCTTAAAGGGCGATAGGGCCCGAATGAAACACACCTTTGTTCTTGTCTTGAGTCACTCTATAGACCCACAAAGTTGCGTTCCAATCGGTGAGTGGGAGTTCGCGGTGTTCCTTTGTAAGTAAATACTAATAGTATTTACTTAAAATTTTCCATCATTTACTATCTAGTACTAGTAGAAGATTATGCATACGAAATCCAGTATTTGCTGTTACTTATACTTATTACTTTCAAGCATTTCCTTATTTTTATACATACGGCCCATTGTCACATTAAGACATAAGACATTTGCTTCACTCCGATTCGATGGGTAGGGTAGCTGCCCGGTAGTATCGCTTGGAAGTGCCCAATTTAATGACAATACTGTCATCAACCACGCAATGCGCGAGCTCGAAACCATTCGAATGGATACGAATAACAGGAACAGTACTGCCCTCCTTAGTTAAACTGTCCTATCTAGCATTTTTTCATTTTTTGAGATATGCAGAAATATTCGAAGTTCCACATGTCTTTTACCTTTTAAGTAAAGTTAGAAAACTCTACGTGCTTCCTAAAGATTTATAAACAGTTTAATGTATTTAACCTAACTTTTTTCCAAATGGTTAAAATATCCTATCTAAAATAATTAATTAATTGGTACGTTAATAATACATTACCTACCGGTATACCTATTACAAAAAATTATATTAAGCTGTTACGGAATAATGATAACATTCTATAATGATAATGTTCTAATTTGAATGAAGAGAAATAAGGACGGTACAAAGTAAATGATAAAATTTCAGTTTTCTCAGTTGTTTCAAAATGCTAGATAGGACATTTTAACTAAAGATAATGCTTAACATTTAACGACTCATATTCAAGCCGATATCTCCTTTAGTTAATAATAATATCTCATGAAAATTTAGAATAATATAGTAAAATATATATCTTTTAGTATAAAAACAATGAGTATGATTTTCATTTATACTTTTCCCCAAAAACCGTGACCGAATCATATGTTACCGTAACATATGTTATCAAAGTCACTCTTCTAAATGACCTTCAAAAGGCTTTAGCCGTCGCTCGCTTGTTAACAAATTATAGGTTAGCTTCATTGTGTTTCCCATTTGGTCTCTAACTGGTAGTTGGGTGGGGACAGATCAGTTTCGCGGCCCCCGCGAGGGGCCGTCAAGTTGTGAGAGATTTAAGATAAAAAATGTGTTTCAGAAACATATCTTCCTGCAGGATAACATCCCAACAAGCAACATAGATACTCCTTCGACAGCGATAAATAGATAGACGGCACACGAGCAACATGCGGATGCGCAGTAATGGGGGGAGGGGGAGTGTGCTAAACAAATCTAGCCCAACCAACTACCAATCAGTGTAAAAAACTTACGTTCTATTTATAAAAGTTATGTGGTTAATAACTTTTTACGAAACAACGAGCGACGGCTGAAATCTTCTGAAGGTCACTCAGGAGGGTGTCTTTGATAACACACAGTGAGCCACGAAAGTATTCGAATGCCCTGAAATGAAAAGTTTGAGGCTTAAAAAATATGAGTCATATTGCGAATTATAAAATACTTTTATTTCTATAATAACGTCAACTAAGTGAACGCCATAAATGTATTCGAACGACTAAATTCAAAATAGATATTTTAAATATATGTAGTGTTTTAATATTTTGTCGGAATACCGCGAGCACTTATCACTTACGGTATTTTATTTTATCCGGTGCGTGAAGGTTTTATATGTACGATCCTTAACGTATTAACAATGTCGGACGGTGTTACTTGACTAAGCATAGGAACACCACTAAAAATTGCACTTCTTATTCTCAAGCTGCAGTCAAGGCAAAGAGTTTAGCTATTCAAGTCCACTTCCCCCACCACAAATCCCTCGAAACTCACCACTACCAGTTTTACACCGTATCCTCCCTTCAAACTCTCAAGCCTTACAAATAAACTATAACAAACGTGTACAAAATAATGACATTATCTAACACTATGTTAATTAAAAAAAAAAATAACAGTGTGAAGGAGTGAAAAAAATAAAAAAAATTTGTTGGTCGTATATATATGTACGCCTTTCGTATACTATATTGATGGAATTGTCAACGTATATATACGCCTTTCGCAAGCAGGATTAAGGTTTGAAACTGAAAAGTAAATGTCAAATCAACTAACCCCATCATATTTGTCTACTAAACCCACAGTCGGGGTTTGTTGACTTATTCGTCTCACTAATCTAAATATAATAGAAAGTACAACCTAAACTCAATTAAAAAGATTTTTAAAATTAAGCCTGCATACCTAACGAAATTTGTAAACTTTTGGTATGCAACAAGTCAACAAAATCCATTTGTAAAAATTAGAAATGTTAAAAATTAATTAACTAGCCCCGGTCTCCCCTACCTTTTATACATCGAGTTTCATGTTAGTATAGTTAACCGTAAAACTGTACATTGAAGATGCCTATTGTTATATTGGTAATTGAGGAATGTAATTCAAAAAGTTTATGACCGTGTATATTGTATTCTTGTTACATACAGTGTGTTAAAAAGTGATGGACACTGTTTTGAGAGGTGAATCTACACCTCTGGATCGGAGGACATTTGTAAAAAAACTTGCTGCAAAATTGTTTACAACATTGAAAGTTCCTGTTAACTTTTTTTTACATCAAAATATTCCGTTTGCTAAAAGAAGAAAAAGTCTAAAACGAACCATATGTCACAAATGCACCGTTTCCCAAAAAAATGATAAAGGTTTGGCATGGATGAAGTGATACATATATTTAGGTATCTGACGAAACCATTTCACATTTTTGAGAAAACGGTGCGTTTGCGCCATATGGTTCCATTGAAACTTTTTCTCCTTTCAACGAGTAGATTATGTCGAACCTTGTATTCAAGCACTGATATTCTTCTTCAGAAACTATATTTCTAATTTTGATTAAAAAATTTAATTGGACAATTTGATTCGTATCCTATTTTACGAGAGGAAAGGAGGAAGGGTATCAGGGCTGCGTCTCAAGTCGAAATGACGTCATCATCGTTGACGACGTCAACGTCAATTACTGCTACTACCTTTACTACCGTACTACATTTGCATAAACAGCCACGACTCAATCTCTATGCTAATCGACTTGCTGGAGTCCGAAAAGTACTTGTGCGAAGTACGAGTACGTGAATTCGGATATGCATATGCATATAGGTGTAGTAGTTGCCTTTCCTGTTTCTTGTTTTCACTTATGTCTTAATAAGGTCGTATTTCTTTTACGGTACAGATTATATGTATACCTATAAAATTATAACGTATTAAAAGAAGTGTGGATTATTTCTGGTTCTCATGTCCAACAAACTTTTGTTTCTTTAATTATAAGTGACTAGCTTTACTACTCGGTTTTGCCCGAAATTTAGATTCTGATTTTATAAAAAAAATTTATTTTTTCTTTGATGAAAATAGTCACATTCATCTAGATTAGCTAGGTATAATGAGTTGGGACACATTTCGTGACCCCAGAATTTATCATTCGAAAATTTTTAGGCGATAAACACACAAACACTTTTTGCTTTATATATTCAGATTTCTGAGATAGAAGCGAACACGCCTACATATGTACTTGCAACTTGACTTAAATCGTGTGACCTGAATCACATAAATTTCTTAATAGCATGAGTATTGTTTAATATTACGTACAATATGGTTTATAATACATTAAATACGGTGTACCATAATTATTTATATTATCAATGATTTTATGTTTCTAATATTATTCCTAAAGGTGTACGTGCTCTGAATGAAAATAGAGAGCCGATCGATGTACAATACTGTAGAGTGATTGCTTTCCTACAGGTGTTTTGGGGAATACAAAACATGTTAAGCATTATCGGATATACATATCTATGGTTACGAACTTTATTATGTTGATTTACGTGGAATCAATCATTAGAAAATGCGTTCCTGTGTACATAGAATTATGCCGTTTTTTATCAAAACTATTTTCATTTGTTAATGACAAAAGTTTTTCAGTTTTTTAAGTACGTGTATAAGCAAAGCATTATGTATATTCAAAAAGTGACATTTACATATATTATGATTCATACTTCAGATTTTTAATAATTGTAAGTACTTGACATTGCTTTCATAAAAATACATAAGGTTTATGTTAAATGATTATAGAATTCATGATTACACTTCTTTAAAAATTTTTAACTTGTATGAGTGAAATAATGTTGTAAGAAATTATGTAAATGGTAAACCAATATGGTAATACCTTAAAATCTTACCAACAACGCTGCATAATCTGTCTTTGATGTAAATCAGGTCTCCTTACGGTCAACGGCATACCACCTTTAGGAAATCAATACATTTCTTTGCATCTCATTGTTATACAGGGTGTTCAATTCATCATAGTCAGCGCAATCGAGCATGCCTAAACTTCAGTTACGCGCAAAAATTCCCTTTTTTTTTATTAACCCTCGTACAACGAATGCAGAGTCATTTTGATCCAACTTTGACAACGTCTATCATGATGTTATATTCGTGTTGGCAATGGCAAAATATAGTATAAAATGCCTAAATTACAGTAATATTATTTTTAAAAATCATACAGGAGATACACTTATTTTATGTATCAAATGTACATAAATAATGTTTTTTATGTATTTTTTATTAATAAATTTTAGTTCATTTTAGAAATTTTAATTATTTATGTCACTTTATATTCAATTTTTTCGTGTAACCCGTGTACCATAGAAATGTTGCTATGCGTCAAACTGACCCTGCATTCGTTTCACGCGACCATATCTACCATTCGTCTTCCGAGGGTTAAATACATCCGAGTATGAAGCGGTTCTGCCATAATAACTTTCTTTTAACAGAGCCACTGTAACGTAAAGATTACCCTCTCTTTTTCATCCAAACGGATTATCCAGATCATAAATCCTGAACTGTATTTTTAAATACGCTACAGTGGCGGCCGGTTAAATTTGAACAAATCATCCCCACCACTTTCTTTGTGCGACCGTCGTCAGCCTCATCCTTCATCACCTTGAGCTCACCGAATCATAACGGATTGACAACCATGTGAAGTGGGTAACTCGCCGATGGTATTTGTCTTGGAACAGCCAGAGTCGAATGGGATGTACGTGCACAATAAAAAATTGAATGTTTTGATAACGATTAGTTAGCGGATCTATGCATATTTATTAAGATTTTTCTGTTTGCTTTTGTGAGTTATACTGGCTAGGTAAGATCTTATCTATAATTATAAAAAAATGTATTGTTACGAGTACGGAGTATGCATGGCCAGAGCCTAGTCATGTCGTAATGGTTTTGAGAACATCGTCTTTTCCTGACAGAGGTCAACATTGATAAAACAGAACAGATCTAAAGCTTTACAGAAGTTGTGTTTGTATATGTAAACTGGCACAAGTGAGACATCGAGATGAAACAGTATAAATTATTCCAAATATAATAAAATCTGCTATCAATTTAGGCACAATCTACATGTTTCTCTTCAATGTATTTTTTTGTAATACGCTTCTCACTTTTGAAGATATGACGAAGAATTTTATTATCAATTCGCTGTTTTTAGATTCAACTATATTTTTACCCTTTTCTCCATGGTTTTGTTCCTTTTTTATATTTGTTGTTTCTGCTCATTGATCTACAGAAATATTTCTGCATTCGCTCACAACAGTGTTCGTTTCTTATTTGTTGTTCAACCTATTCTGTTAGTTTTTCTCTTTCTTCGCTTTTTCTATCTGTTTTTCCCTTAGTCGTATCTACTTGTTGCTGGCGTTTATTTCGTAAAATACCGCAAAGTGAATATGGCAGGAATACATGTAAAATTATGTGGAAGTTCCAGTGTTTTAGTATGTAAGACTATCTACAGAGTGTCCGACAAATTCGGACACAACCGACTTGAAGATGATTACACCTAAAAATGCAAGTAAAATATTTAGAATAAGTATATTGAATTTGTCATGGATTTTCTGAGACATATGACTGGACACAAAATTACTTTGCATTTGTTTAATTACTAAAGTGTAAGATAGGTATTTCTGACTTTCGACCTTAATATTTGTCACTTATGGGGCCACAATAAAACTACATTAACGTTGTTTACAAAGCAAAGGTACCAAATCCTGATCCATTAAACCAAAGGATTAGTCTGGCCTGCTGTGAAAATTGAAACCTGTTACAATTGTTCCATAAGAAATGTTTCTGCACTTGCGGATTATTTTAAAACTGTGCATTGATTTATTACATTAGATCTGTAGGGTAACTGTGCCAGTAGTCGGTCATTTAAGGGAAAGCGGAAATTCATGTTACGCGTTGTTATTATTAATATACTATTTTTTAAATGCGTTATTGGCAGTTAAATTCTTTAAAGTATCTATTTTTCAAATGTGTGGATGATTTTTTTAATAGTATAACAATTTTTATTTAAAATATCTAAAATACCCAGAAACGTCCTTTTTGCCAATAGCCAGCCAGTAAAATCCTAACTCCAGCTTTTCATATACCAGTAGTGAGCCACGTTCTTCTATCAGGTTATATATCTATCAGCCACTCTATAGTATGTTGATTGTTAATCGTCAGAATGTTAAGTGGTTCAAAATTCATGATGTGTACTCAAAATTTAAAAATTTCTTTCTTTTTCTGAAAATTCTAATTATTTAAATTATACCGGCCGACTACTAGACCAATCGTCTAGTTGTCAGCCATTTTGTGTTTTAGACGGCCGACCACTGGTCAAATTGGTGATTTCTTAATAATATCCGAGGCGGCTGACTATTGGTTTTCTTTATATTTTGAACGCCTCTAGTCGGCCACTTCAAAAATACTTACTAACCTCAGTTTAAATGCAATTATAATTTCACGAAAAGTTCATTCGAATGTTATTGTTTCATCCTTAGACGGAATTTGATATCTGGCGCCTTGAAAGAATTGAAGGCTCGGATGCACTAAGGGGTCGAGTGCTCAAAAATGCGAAAAAGTATTGTCCAAACGCTAAGAAAAATAGGAAAATTAAATTTGCTTAAACTGGATTTAAAAAATATAGTGTTATAAAGCTCGTCACGCATTTGTTCTATTTACAGTTTTTTTATCGAATCATTAGTATTCGAGATAAAAACTATAAACAAAAAAAATTTCTTTGACCAAAGTCAATATCTTTTTAAACATAAATTGCGATAACTTGAGTAAATATTAAGGGATCGTTATGAGACGTGAAACATAAAACTCAGAAAACTAGCGAAGCCGTAAAATATATGCACAAAACCCTTATGTTAAAAAATGTAATAATATTTAATTTAAAAGTAATACTGGACATAACCCATGTATCAATTTTTTTTAACCATGAGGCAATTTTGAGATACATATAACTTGCAGCGACAAAGTTTTTCTTAATATACAAGGAAGATTTTCACCAATTTTCACACTGATTAATAAATAATTGTAAAAGATGTGACGATATATATAAATCTCGCGCGCCACCAACAGGCAGCAGCTGCGTACTCTCGCGTTACACTGCAAAGACATGACTTTCTCATTATTATATGATTATATGTTACAAAAATATATTGCGATGTTATTTTCGAAATATTTATTAACATTTTTACTATAGTATTTACACGCAATATTTACAATATTTACACGTTGTAAGGTATCTACACCATGTTTCGGTTCTGCTCTTAGAACTTTTCTTTTTCTCCTTTTTTCTAGCTTTTCTTTTTCATTTTCTTTTTGCTTACCTTTTCTTCTTTACACACACATTATTTTTGACAGATGTCGTGCTTAAACTTTTTTGCCGAAATCTTACCTAAACTATTTTTTGCCTAAACTCTTTATTAAATAATAGTACCTATATATTTGTTTAATATAATAACAAATACAAAAAATTACGATTTAAAATATGTTCCGTTTTTACGGTTTTACCCCATGGCTTGGGTAAAACCGGGTACCATACTAAAAACTGGCCCTAGCACCTATAACAACGGAATTCGTCCAATTCTTCAGCCCCCCAAACAGTGCAGCCTTCGTGAGCCTACTTACAACAAGCTATACACTGCACCCAACCTTCATTCAATTTGGATGAACCATAGGATTCTTGGACATAAATGCAAATGTCTTCACCGTCTTCATCACCACTGCCCTATTAGCATTTGTTGTTGGCATACAGTTGGGCCACGCACATAATATTAGTTGGCCAACAGTTAGATTTGGCACTTTTTTCAGGTTGGGCCAACAACACATGGCCAAGGTAGGCTTTCTTACTGTTGCCCAATTATTTATAGGTTTTTTTCTAAAAGACGTTTTAAAGACGTCCAGAAGGCGTCTTAAAAAACTTCAAAAGACGTCGTAAACGCGTCTTTTCAGGTCTGGTTTAGGAAAAAAAAAATAATCGCGGTGAGGAGAATCGAATCCAAACTTTCCTCTTATGAAGCAACCGCTGTTTACACTTACCCAACACATTTCCTTGTACACACTTCTAATTTCTAGTTACATAATAGTATTAATTGTTTATAAAAACTGTGCAGTGACGCGAAATATTCTACAAAATATCATCATTCAACCTTTAGACTCATTCCTTAAAATTTCACATTCGTCTCAAGATAGACGTCCCCATTACGTATTTATAAATAAGAAAAGAAAAATCACAACTTCGAATATAATAACAGGTTTTTGGATATAGCAAATTTTCTGACGTTTATAAGATGACATTTAATCATCGTTGTAAATTGTAGGCCCAACATTGAATATTTATAGGCAAACTGTCGTAATTTTTTGTTAACCCATTTGCATCATGACTCTACTTAAGCTGCCGCGCTGAAACATCAGCGACGTTCAACTGACGACTGGCTCGTATCACCGCGCGTGATGGTAGACAGTCACGGCTCGCGGATTATTCCGCGCTTGGTGATACTAGACAGTCGCGGCTCGCGGATTATTCCGCGCTTGGTGATACTAGACAGTCGCGGCTCGCGGATTATTCCGCGCTTGGTGATACTAGACAGTCGCGGCTCGCGGAATATTCCGCGCTTGGATGCAAATGGGTTAATCAACCAACCAGAATAAGTGTAGGCCCAACATTGAATATTTGTTGGCAAACTGTCGTAACTTTTTTGCCGTAGGCCCCATATCGGGAATTTGTAGGCAAAAACACTAACTATATCCCAACTAGTACCCAACTGTTGGCTACCGTTGGCCAACCAAAAACGCTACTAGGGTGTTATCATTACCCTTCCATATTATGTTTAATTTTGTGGTTTTCCTTCTCTTTAGTTGTAGTCCTTTATTAAGATTTAGTTTAATGTTGATAATTTCCTCTTTTTCGTTTCTTTGTTATACACATTTTGTTCAAAACCGGGTATCCACTTTTACCTCGTACGGTTTTTCCCCAGCATATAATTTTGTAATTATTACGAATTATCAACAATACCAAGGCGAAGTACAAATAAACTCTCTTGGTTATTTACACTTTAATAAGCAACAATTAACATAATTCACACAAAAAAGTACTTACCTGAACACTGTCAAAAGTGTTGATGTTTCTTAACTATCGAAAATTAGATCAGAGCCTTCAAAAACACACAAGACGATAAGATCTTACTATGCACGATTATAAGACGATCGTCTTTTGTTGATGAAACAATGCACATCGTGACAATATTTCGCTGAAACGACGCGGGAAAATTTAAGGCCGTTTTAAAAATAATAGCACGTCCCGGTTTTACCCAGATACCCGGTTTTGTCCTAATTTTCCTTACAAGCAAATCGAACGGCAAGAAGGAACGTGTATGACGGCTTTAAGGGTTTTGTGCATATATTTTACGGCTTCGCTAGAATTTTCTGCGTTTTGTGTCAAGTCTCATAACGATCCGTTCATATTTACTCAAGTTATTGCAATTTATATTTAAAAAGATATTGACTTTGGTAGAAGAAATTTTTTTTGTTTATAATTTGTTCTCGAATACTATTGATTCGATAAAAAAACTGCAAATAGAACAAATGTGTGCCGTGAAGAGCTTTACAACACTATATTTGTTAAAATCCAGTTTAACAAAATTTAATTTTCCAATTTTTCTTAGCGTTTGGACAATACTTTTTCGCATTTTCAAGCGCTAGTCCAATCGCCAACACAATAAAGCTTTCTGCAGTTCATATTTTTACCGCTAAAGGCATGAACGTTCCCACATTCGAAGAAGAGAGTACACTGATCATTGTTTCATTTAAATGTATACATATAAATATATACATATAATATATACATATAATATATAAATATATACATTTTATTCTTAATTTCTTATTTCTAAGCAATTTATTTCCGAAAAGGCTGACTATTGGGTAGGGGCCAATATACGGCACACTTACCCTACAACAGGCCTGCACAGCTAGGCTGTGGCGAGCAAAAGCGCTCTCGATTGCTCGTGAGCAAACCGAAGAGCGACGCCGTGAGCAGTTCCCCACCCTGTGGCCAATAGCTGCCGTAGTATGCGTGTAAACTGTAAGGTGGGTTGTTGACATTCAGCGGCACACTTCACTCACGAACACTCCCCACCATGGCACTGTTGGTAATGAAGGCGTGGCTTAGCGCTTTACGATGGTCTTTCCGCACGCGTCCGAAAATTTTTGCCCGGCGGGCATTCAGCTGTGCACGCCTGCTCTACAACATGAAATTCATTACATTCAATTTTCACCTGGCAAAGCAATGATGCATCCATATACAAGGTGTCCCATTTGAAATTTCGCACAACTGTCTCCTGAACTACTCGTTATTGAAAAATATGTTTCAAGTAAAACTTATTTTGTTTCGAGGAGGACATCTTGTGATTGTTACAAATCTTATCTAGATGGACGTGCTTTCAAGCTTTCAAGGTAACCATTGTTGTTTTAAATGGAACTATATGTTCTTATTCTGATGGACGTGTAGCCTGTTCCGTGACGAAATCGTCGACCTATAATATCTTGGTGTTCGAAGGTCATTCAAGGTCATTCATTGCCGTTCAAAATTTACCTTCGTTGAACGTCCAGAAATTGTTCCTTATCTTCGGTATTCGAAATGATGATAGAAAGAGGAAGCATGATACCCATCTCACGAAAATTTTTTCTACCGGGGTTTCATAAAAGATCAAGTTTATTGGGAAGAACCCATTATCCGTGATAATGTGAGAAATCGTATTAGGGGTGCCTGCCAACAAATTACTTCTGCAACATTGGAGAAGGTGAATCTTTTAGGGACAGAGTAAATCAATGCATTGACATCCGAGGTCATCATTTTGATTACTGAATATCAGGAAAAATTTCTGAACGGCAATGAATGACCTTGGAACACCAGCATATTGTTGCGAGCACCCTATGTAGAGGATTCATGGCCCGCTGGTGCTCGCGACGAAGACAAGAGACAGCGAGAAGAAGGCGATCGGATCGATCGCCTGTCAAGCTGTCATTCGAAAGTCAGCCGCCAAAAATAGCAGACGTCTTGATATTGTATTCCTAACAGATTATATTCGTTACCTGTTCTTATATTATTCTTGTTACCCCTTGTTTAATGTTCTGTTATCGTTGCTGGTCAGTAAACTTATATTATGTCGAACGCAAAATGTAACACTGGTGTCAGAAGTGGGATGCCCACTCGTGCGTCCGCGGCCTCCGCGAACCCTTCTCCTGCAGCGACGGGTAATGCCTCTCTACAGGAGATGTTCACCTCTCTTCAATTAAGCATCGTAGGACAGATGCGAGAACAGAGGAAGGACGACGAAGCTCGCTGGCAAAGGGAGGATCGTCGCAGAGAAGAGAAGGACGCAGAGGACCGGCGAACACAGGCCGCCTTCGAGGCAAGCCTGTCGAACATGGAGGAGCGAATGCAGGTCGTAACCGCTTCGTTACAAAATGGCCATAGTTCGGTTGGTAGCGGCGCGAATCCTCGGGGTGGGGAGAATGTACATGTAAATGTACGGGAACTGCGACACGGCGGTTTTACATCGTTAAGGGCCGCCGTGACCAGGGCCCTCGAGATCGAGGCTGTCGAGACAATGTCTCGAGGTCCCGCGGTCGAATCGCGAGATCGCTATCCGGAAAAACGGAAGGCTAAATCCTCGAACAATTTTGAAAGACGACCTACTAAGAAAACCGAAGTGCTGGCTTTGCGAAAAAACGGGGCATATGCAAAAGGATTGTTTCAAGGCCAAGAACGTCCAAACAGGAGCAACTTCTACCAAAAAGTCCAATGAGGGAAACGGAAAGAGGACGGCGTAAGGGGGAGACGCCGGACCGCAAGGAACAGTCCCCCGGTCGTCAAAAGTGTGGCGATGCAGGAGGCGACTGCGCGGAATCCAACTGGAGAAATCTACGTATGTGGAACAATAAATCGAAAACCCTGTCCGATTATTTTAGATACAGGTTCTCCGATCAACCTTCTGGAGAAGGAGTTCTGCCCCACAAGGGACCTCGATAAGACGAAGGTCGACATTCGCTCCACCACAAGGGAGAAAATCAAAGTGTTTGGACAGAAAAGCGGAACTCAGCGTTGGAGAACTCTCGAGCATAGAAGACTTCTACGTTGTCGACATGGTGGAAAAGTGCATCTTGGGAGCGGCCTTCTTGAAGAAACACCGCTGCAGCATCGACCTATCTCGGAGAGTGCTGAGCCTACCCGGCAAATCGGATATTCGCTTTGGAGAGCCAAAGAGAGAAGAAGAAATCAGAAGAAGAAGGGGAAACAGTCGCCCCACAGCATTTGGAAGAGCTGTACACACGCTGTTCGTCAGGTTTGGCGGAAAGACAAAAGAAACTTTTTGCTGATTTACTCCGTGAATTTCAGGACGTTTTCGCCAAGGACTCGACTCAGATAGGAAATTGCGACCGGGTGAAGCACGTCGTCGACACTGGAGACTGCCCGCCCATAAAACAGGCACCGCGGAGGTTGCCTTTACACCGTCGAGCAGAAGTGAAAGAACTGCTCAGGAAGATGTTAGTACAGGGCGTAATCGAGGAATCGCGAAGCCCGTGGTCTTCTCCGATCGTCCTTGTCAAGAAGAAGGACGGCACCATAAGGTTCTGCGTGGATTTTCGACGCCTGAACGAGATAACGAAGAAGGACTCGTACCCTCTGCCCCGTATAGAGGATACTCTGGACGCTCTCACCGGATCTTCGTGGTTTTCAAACGTAGATCTACAGAGCGGATACTGGCAGATCTCTATGGACGAAAAGGATCGAGAGAAAACTGCGTTTTCAGTGGGAACAGGACTGTGGCAGTTTAAAGTGATGCCCTTTGGACTCTGCAACGCCCCTGCAACATTCGAGCGTCTGATGGAAGACGTACTTCGAGGCCTGACCTGGAAAACCTGCTTGGTTTACTTGGACGACATCATCATCTACGGAAAGGACTTTGAACAGGAGCTCGAACGCCTTCGAACGGTGTTTTCGCGTCTACGTCAAGCCGGACTATTGATGAGCCCCAAGAAATGCTCCTTCTTCTGTCGGGAAGTGAAGTATCTGGGCCACATCGTCACAGAGAGCGGAGTCAAGACGGACCCGGAGAAGGTTAAAGCGATTTCGGAATGGCCACAACCGAAGAACGTGACGGAATTAAGAAGTTTCTTAGGATTATGCACCTACTATAGGAAATTTGTGAAGGATTTCTCCAGGATCGCCAAACCCCTGCATCGCCTCACCGAGGCCAAACAAAATTTCCAATGGACCGAAGGATGTCAAGAAGTTTTTCAAGAATTAAAGAAGAGGCTAACCGGAACACCGGTGCTGGCCTATCCGGTGATGGACAAGGATTTCATCCTGGATACGGATGCCTCCGACCTCGCCATAGGCGGTGTCCTCTCGCAGGAACACGAAGGCCAAGAGCAGGTTGTAGCCTACTTCTCCAAAACCTTAGGTAAAGCCGAAAGGAACTACTGCGTGACTCGGAGGGAGTTACTAGCAGTGGTAAAGTCTATCGAGCATTTCCACCACTACCTCTACGGAAGGAGATTTCTCGTGAGGACGGACCATGCAGCGCTCCGTTGGCTGCTGAGCTTCAAGAACACCGAAGGACAAGTTGCCCGTTGGATTGAACGTTTACAAGAATACGACTTCGAGATTCGACACCGGGAAGGAAGAGCCCACGGAAACGCCGATGGACTTTCTAGAAGACCTTGCATCGAAGAAGATTGTAAGAAATGCGACCGACTGGATAAAAAGGAGACACAAGAGGAAATACACTCTACGAAGAAGATTCACCGGATATTCTGTGACGAAAGGAAGAACAAATGGAAACGAAGCCAAGAAAAAGATGAAGAGATTGGCTTCATCTTGAAAAAGAAGGGAGAAGGAGAGAAGCCCGTCTGGCAGGACGTTGCTCGTTTCTCCCCACAACTGAAATATTACTGGTCAATCTGGGACTCGCTGGAGATTCATGAAGGTTTGCTTTTCAGGAAATGGGAGTCTCACGATGGTGTGACGACCTCATGGCTTTTGGTAGTACCGCGCGAGAGGGTCGCAGAGGTACTGAGGGAATTCCATGATGCGCCAACAGCTGGACACTTTGGAGTGAACAAGACCTTGGCGAAGATCCGCCAACAGTTCTTCTGGTCTACGTGTCAACAGGACGTTCAAGAGTGGTGCCGGCGGTGTGACACCTGTGCGGCGAAGAAGGGACCACGTCAGAGAGGAGCAGGGAATCTGAAAGTATACAACGTGGGAGCTCCGTTCGAGAGGCTTGCCCTGGACGTTGTGGGTCCGCTCCCGAGGTCCCAGGCCGGGAACAGGTTTATGCTGGTCGTGGCGGACTACTTTACCCGGTGGCCGGAAGTAATCGCGATGCCAGACCAGCGAGCTGTCACAGTGGCAAGAGCTCTTCTGCACAACGTGGTTTGTCGTCATGGTGTACCATTGGAGATACACACGGACCAAGGAAGAAATTTTGAATCCTCCGTGTTCAAGGAATTGATGAAGCTGTTGGGAATCAGGAAAACACGAACAACTCCCCTACATCCTCAATCCGACGGGATGGTAGAACGTTTGAATAGAACATTGCTCCAATATCACGCAATGTTTGTTTCAGAGCACCAACGAGATTGGGACGAGTGGATTCCCATGTTCCTCCTCGCTTATAGATCAGCGCGACATGAGGCTACCCAACTAACGCCAGCGATGATCCTGTATGGTCAAGAACTTCGTTTACCCGCGCAACTTTGGAGAGGACTGCCTCCGGAAGTGGAACAAGACGAGGACGTCGAGCAGGGATACTCGGAATGGATCCGAGGAAAAATGAAGAGGATTCACGACTTTGTTCGACGCAGTCTGGATATCTACAGCTCAAAGATGAAGTCCTGGTACGATAGTCACGTTAGGACGGTGGAGTTCCAGCCCGGAGAACGAGTGTGGTTATTCCAACCACAAAGAATGAAAGGGAAGTGCCCAAAACTGCAGTCCGACTGGGAAGGACCTTACACGGTGGTAAACAAGATCAACGACGTTGTCTACAGGATTCAACGCTCGCCTAGGAAGAAGTGCAAGGTGGTCCACGTACGACGCCTTGCGAAATATGAGGGACAATTGCAAGAGGAATGAAGACTTCCGAGAGAAGGGATGCAACATGCAGAGAAGACTCAAGAAAGAAGCTTAGTTTAAGCTAATCCGGTGGACTGGGCTGCGGAGGTTGCCTTCGTAGTCCGACCCCCGCTCTTGAGTCTGTTACAGATACACGATACCCCACGACGAGGGACAAGGTGTCGGGGGACTGGTACCGCGGCTTGGATGCGGTCCCGAATTCCCCGAATGTGCCACAACAGCGTGGCGGTCCGCAGCGGGGTGCGGACATACGTGGAACCACCCCGCTACCCTCCTGGCTGGGATCCTGGCAGCGTCCCCGGTACAGTGTCTACCAAGGGGTCCCTTCCTACGAGGTGGACAGCAAACGGGAAATGGTGTCCCCAATCACCGGACGGACGTGCGACGCAGTCGCACGGATCGGTCGGGGGGGGGGGGGCATCGCGGAGACGGGACCACTGACGAGCTGCACCGAGACGGTCCCCTGGAACAGCACCAGATGCCACGAAGAGGAATGGGGCCATAAAAAAAAAGCCACGGATTGGAGTACTGGAGGAGATTAGAAGAAAGAAGAGGAAGACGAGCTGGGAGTCCGGGGAAGATTGATCGGGGAGCGGGCCGGTGACAGGCTCATGAGTTGTGACCCCCTGTTGTCGTGGCCGTCTCGGCTTTTCGTCTCCCTGACTCTGTTCGGCTCCACCGTTCCCCGTGAGAAGAAGAGAAAATTAATGCATACAATATTTTTCTGCAAGGGACTGTTAGAGTTCCGGGGACGGAAGAGAGGAGGTTCGTCGCTTGACTTCCACCGAGGGACTGTTGGAGTTCCGGAGACGTCGTGGGACAATAAGCTGGAGTCCAGAAGAGCGTCGTCGCTGGACTTCCGCCGAGGGAACACAAAGAACTAAGCGTTGGACGAGCCCGACCATAAAAAGGACCGGACCTCTCGCCAGTCTCTACCCAAGAAGAAGATGCGCAATCGAAGAAGATGAAGCCCATACAAGAAAGAAGTACACAAGGCCGAAGACGCAAGTGGAGGGTAGAGACGCGAAGAGCCATGCACCCACGCCTTGCCCAGGGTTTTTGGGGTGGTTTTTCCCTGGGCGTGAAGGTGAATACCGAGGCGACGGACGGAAGAGGCCACATAGCGTCCTTCTCACTCTTCCGAGCCAGGGTGCAGCTGCAGTCAACAGAGAATCTGCAGCGGTCGGGACGACCGCTCCTCGAAGAGGGGGAGCAGTGTTGCGAGCACCCTATGTAGAGGATTCATGGCCCGCTGGTGCTCGCGACGAAGACAAGAGACAGCGAGAAGAAGGCGATCGGATCGATCGCCTGTCAAGCTGTCATTCGAAAGTCAGCCGCCAAAAATAGCAGACGTCTCGATATTGTATTCCTAACAGATTATATTCGTTACCTGTTCTTACATTATTCTTGTTACCCCTTGTTTAATGTTCTGTTATCGTTGCTGTTCAGTAAATTTATATTATGTCGAACGCAAAACGTAACAATATTTACGTCGACGAATTCATCACGGAACAGGCTACACGTCCATCAGAATAAAAACATACAGTTCCGTTTAAAAAAACAAAGTTCACCTTGAAATCTCGAAGGCACGTCCACCAAGATAAGATTTGTGACGATCACAAGATGGCCCCCTCGAAACTAAGTAGATAAGTTTTAGATGAAACATTTTTTTAATAACAAATAGTTTAGGAGATAACTGCGTGCGAAACTTCAAATGGTACACCCTGTAATATACCTACATATGTATATACTTATGTACAACGTAAGCACAGGTAACCTTGATGAGAAACACGGCGAGCGGCTTAAAAGAGCAATTAATTTAAAATTTAAAAGCAAACTGTTAATCGTCCACTTGCTGGACCTTATTACAGTACTATATTATTTGGTTTATTGATTAACCGAAGTGCATAAAATACATTTAATTCTATAATGATATATACGCTCGACAAGCTTTATGAAATAATCAACAAACAGTAATAATTCGCGCGGAAAATTAGATTCTGCAGATATTACGTTCGTTGATAAATTATGGAGCAGAAATAAGCGTAAAAACATAACTAGGTATATACCATTAAAATATCTTCATATCAAACAATTCTGTGTATGCTATTGAAAGTTAATATACATATGTTAAATATTGCCTTCAATTAATTTAGTTAGCTGAAAGCTGATGTCAGAATATCTCATTTATATACCTGTTCAGTACTTCCCAGACAATAAAAAAATTATTCTTTAGGTCTTGGTACATATAGGATTTGGATTTAATGTTAACATGCAGAAATTTTTATCCCCATAATGACCTTATTATCAATTATCCAAGTTCCGAGTTGTGCAAATATATTTAGCCAATTTGAAACAAAATATTGCATGAAAAATGATTTCGAAAAATATGTTGCAAAGATTTGCAAAAATAAATTCGCTAATTCTGTTGGATGGTCAGTCTTCAATGATACATAGTCAGTCAGGGCATTACTCGCCCTGAGTCACAGAACGGTCAGAATCTTAAAACATGTTACACATCGTGATAGGGAGGTTGACAGAGCTTGATTTTCATCTCATCCAGTGACTAAATACGTCCCTATCCAATACAGATTTGTTTCCAAACAAGATGACGATTCGGGACCGAAGGTGACCTTCTTTCGAGGCAGGGAGGCAACTGGTTCCCGGCTTACCTGTTTTACCTTATCGCGTACACTGAAGGTGCGTCTCCACCAGCCTTCGCGAACTATTCACAAACAGTATGGAAATTGAATTTCCTAGAAATCGTCTGTTCGCGAACTGTTCGCTAGTGAGGACGCACCTTTACACGAGCAATGGTTATAAAAAGTTTGCGAACAACTTGCGAGCATTGTTTGCGAACAGTGTTCGCGAACTGTTCGCTAGTGAGGACGCACCTTGAGAGGGACTAAGGCGGCGGTAACCCACACCACCGGGAACGCTCTGCGCTGTTGACAATTCGTCTGTCACGATGGGAACCAAATATGATGGCATTCTGTCTATGTATCTCGCTTATTCGCCGTGACAACAACAGAGCAAGTGGAGGGGATAGCGATCACGTTATTCCAACGCAGACCCCCGTCCTTGTTTCTGGGAAGTACTGTCGTTTGCAAAAATGTTGCCAGCAGAAACTTGGTGGTCCGATCGAGTGTATGCTCATAGGCCCACGTTCTGTAGCACAGCGGTAGATGTAAATGTAAGGCACACGTATTGTCGCAATTGGCCGACTCGTCATGTCAACAAATCGGTCAGCAGCACCGCGAGACGAAGAGAGCGAGCGGGGGAATTAGGGAGTTTCGCGGCAGAGAGTGGGGCGGTGCGAGCAACGTAGCCCCCTTGCCCCACTCAGCATCCGGACGCCAACATTTTCGCAAACCATAGTAGGTATTGCGAAGTTTTGAGCCAATAATTTGACTTTTGTCGTGCTCTAACAGAAATATTTTACCAGCACTTCTGATTTCTATTTTATAAGCTTTTAATTAGCTTCACTTGTGAGTTCGTTAGTTTGTGAGGTTGAAATCTTTTAAACTAATTTTGATCCACTCCCACATACCCGATCGACTTGAAACTTCCCACACATATGTACTTCCGACGACAATACAATATTTTCACTAAAAAGCATAAAATAATTTACTGAAAATTTTTTTTTAAAAAATAAGCTTTTGTGGAATTTAATGTACATAATAAAGATTACAATTTTTGAAGACTAAAAAGCATATATAATCAATAGTAAATTTTTTTTTAGAAACAAGCTTTTACTAACCCCTCAGAAAAGAGGAGATATAATAAGAGGTGTCACTCCGGATGGAACCTTTGAAGTCCTTTACTTGACCTTGGCATTTAAATTGGTTGTCTATTCGAGCGGGGTATTCGAATCGACTAAATATATCTTACCGCAGTTGGCTGATTATTGCTGAAGTTTACCTACCACTGCCGGATGGGCATTTAAATTGGTTGTCTAGTGATTTCCCTAGTTTATTTCTGTCCTTGTCGAGTGACGCCTCTTATTGGGTGTGTTTCAATTCACGCATTATGCGCATAGACTGCAGAGAAAACCGTTCCGTTTCAGTCTATGCGTGCATTGTTTGCGTTGGTGGCACATAGGATTCCCTAGAATTCTCCCACTTCTGGCGCATGAAGCGTGCAGTTCATGCGCGCATACGTATTTGTCTCTTTACGCACGCTTTGAAAAACATACAGCAAATTATGTGGTCCCATCTTCAGAGTGACAGAAAATATAACCTACATATACGCTACATGACAATAAATGTTTATTGGATATTTCGTTCTTTTACGCTACATTTGTCAACTTTTTATAACTTAACATCCTTCCAAAATATTATTGTTACGCCGCAATGGTATCTTTATGAAATCGGGTATAAGGTCAATGTCCCTATTTCTAATCATGTAAGAGTTTTGCTATCGTAAAAATAGATTTTTATTATTTATTTACGCAACAATCGACAAAAAACTTATTAGACGTAATATTTAACTTTCCCTTTACACATAAAATAAACAAGAAGTATTTTTAAAAACATTTAAGTATAAAATGTCTATTTCTGCTCAGCGTAAATGAAAATGCAGTTTCTGCTTACATATCCACGTGCGATTTATCTTCTAATTGAAATATCTATGTATAATTATATTTTGGATAACACAAATAACCAAAATTATTTAACGTTTTAAAATGTCCTTTATTTACAAAAGTATAAAATATTTATCCTCTGGATAAATAAGGAATACTCAGCTGGAATATAGAAGCACACATAATGCGACAAATACGCATGCGCTTAAGGGGGTAGACACGTCACGTGACCTGGCCGATTTGGTAGGTCGGTATTACAGCAGATGTTTTCTGCACAGAAATGGTAATACCCATAGATACGCGGCTGCCTGGTGCACGCCAGAGGGAGCTGTTTGCTATTTCCGTATTCTATTCTGAATAAGGAAACAAATTCTCAGCTGTTGCGTTGTACTTGTAAATATTTAAACGGAAGGTCTGCTGATAGAGCAAACGTAGAAAATGCATTGTACATTTTAATTACTTAAAATGTGCTTATACTATAATATGCTACGTTGGCAGTAAGGAATTATAAGTGAAAAGGAAAAATAAATGAGGGAATGTCCCCAGAAAATGAAGTTTGTTAGGTTAGACATTTTTTTATTAGCAAAACACTGAAACAGAACATGAAACACACTTTTTACAGCAGAAAGCAGTTATGAACAAACATAATATATAAAATTATGTTGGATGTTGAATTGAGCTAGTGAAAATGCGCAGGCTGGATGCGTGTGATTATTGTGGTCCCCTCATCGAAGTGACAGAAAATATAACCTATGTATATGCTATATGACAATAAATGTTTAACGGCTATTTCGTTCTTTTACGCTAGATTTGTGAACTTTTTATCATTCTTCCGAAACAGTATTATTACGCCGCAACAGTATCTTTAGGAAATCGAGTATAGCATATAGGTTATATTTTCTGTCACTTCCAGGACAGAAAATCCGCTCCTCCAAGTGACAGAAAATTCGCTCCTCCTAGCCCGGTCGGCGTCATGGAAGGGGTACCTCCTCCACCCCGCATTTGTGATAGTTGCACCGATATTCCTAAGCCCAGTGTACATATGTACACTCTGGTTTGATCTGCAAAAATAAATCAATTTAATCAAAATTACTTTTTGTGTTTATACCACTTGAATGTAAAAACTGATATTTACACTTTCTGAAGAATCCATTATTATTATTTGCTGTTGGCCATAAATATTTTCTTGCAATGGCGACCCCTTTCGATTAATGTTAATTTCCATAGAACCTGCAATAAAAAGTTAGAACGAGTTGTAATTGATCTGAATGCAGTAAAAATGTATATGTATGTATGTTATTTACTTATCTTTATACTTGCGGAGAAGACTGCCTTCCTTTCCTCGCTTCATACTAGTTGCTGGAAATATCTAAAGCAAATTCATATATATGAGAGAAATATTCATGATGATTTCCAATTAATTCAATTATTTGCATAACAAAAGTATGTGTCATACTTACGCTTTTATACGTGTCATTTCCACTTGATATGAAAGAATACAGGTACTTATTATTAGGAGAGTGTGTAAAGGCCCACCACCACCCCCGTCATAGACGGTCCTATTCATTCTCCGTATGTATTTTCTACATATTTTCTTACTTACATTTTGGAACATTGCTTATTCGACAGCTCTTGATATGCGCTGGATGCACTCGCCGGTGCAATAGTGACCTTGAATAGCAATTGCTTATTCCACAGCTCTTGATATGCGCTGGATGCACTCGCCGGTGCAATAGTCACTTTAGATTGCAATTGCTTATTCCACAGCTCTTGATATGCGCTGGATGCACTCGCCGGTGCAATAGTCACTTTAGATTGCAATTGCTCATTCCACAGCTCTTGATATACGCTGGATGCACTCGCCGGTGCAATAGTGACCTTGAATAGCAATTGCTTATTCCATAGCTCTTGATATGCGCTGGATGCACTCGCCGGTGCAATAGTGACCTTGAATATTAATTGCTTATTCGACAGCTCTTCATATGCGGCTGGATGCACTCGTCGGTGCTATTGCGATGTTTTGTGTACTTTCTTGTGTACTCGTACCTGCTCCTCCTGTTTTTATGTACGGAGGTTCTCTAATCGGCTGTTGTCGATTGTATCTACTATCTATCATTTCTGGCAACATGCAGTCCTCATAGAACTTGCTGAGTTTTTCCTCCATCTCTGTTGCCCAGAATTGATCATCTCTTGTTACTGTTGTAACCTTCATTCCTTTCGGCGTCCATAAACAAAAATAAACCCGTTGCCTTTTCGTTATATGCAATTGTCCTTGCACTTGATAATATAAATGATGATTTTTATTCATTTCATTACCCTGGAAAATACGCCGTATTGTAGGAAGGTTCTTTATTGCTTCAGCAGGCGATAAATCCTTCGCCGATTCAGGACGCATTACTTCGACGATTTTATCAAGGTCCACGAGGCCGTCATGAGTTGCACCTAAGTGAGGCACAGTGTCATCGATGAAGAGGCCACACGGTAGAATATGGATTCCTAATTCTTCTTCCATTTGTTTCAAGGCGTTTGCCTCATTTTCCCTTCCGTATTCGAGAGAACGTAAATTTTGGAGTTGCGGGTACATTATACTCTTCACAGTATTTGCCCGTGGTGTAGTCTTTCGTAATCGGCATACCTTGCCGAAATTGGATGCAGTTAATAACTTCTTCCTATAACTTGTTCATTTTTCACTATTCGCCTGATCACGAGTTTCCACTTCGATCTCCTCTCGCATCCTTTGCCAGTGAAGGAGTATATCCGCGTGCCTTTTACACTCGAAAGAGTATACTGTCTCTTTCATATCTGGTTTTGCTGCATTGGGGCCGTAATCCTGGTCGCACGATTGTTTCTTATTTCGGAAGGAGGATGCTTTCGCTTCTTTTTTATATTCCCCTGCTTTTTCTGCTGCGCGCTTCCGACGTCCTTCCAGCTTTCTTACTATAGTTGGCGGCTCTTTATTCATTGCCGTACTCAATCTGCTGAACGCCTCTTTTGTGTTATATTGGACGACTGCAGCGGAGACTCTACCCTGATACGAGCCCCCTCGTCCAAAGTTTATCCTTTTGCCTCCGAGGAATTTAGCAATTATATTATTAAAACTTTCAACAGCATTGTTATTTAAACCGCACAGCAAACTGTCAGCTTTAACGAAAAGTTGCTGCATCGCTTCTTCGATACTTTGATAAATACCAGCTTCTCTCAGTCGTGGAACGTAGTCTACTCGGTTGGGATCAGAGTATTTTTTACAGAAGTATGCTAATTTCTGACACTCCTTGTGTTGACCGAAAACGTGACTCGGTACATTTGTCAAGTCTTGCTTCAAATTTTGTATTCGTTCCTCGAGTGATATTTCTTCTCGCAACCGGTATTCCGCAGCTTTTTTTATACCAGTACGCAGGCGGAGAGCATTATTCTGTACGACAGCTCTTAGATCTTTATTGCGGCCTTTTGTTCCGATTTCGTTTATTTTTTTACTGAAATTGCGTAACAGGTGATTGGTGCATTCGATCTTTTGTACCTGCACCATATACTTTTCATATGGATTACTGTCCAATATCTTCTTGTACACACTGCTATCGCTATCGGCAACTAATATAGAGTATATTAGGCCGTGCATATCTATGCTGCAATTGAAGCCTTCGACAATAGCAACACTCTCCATGCCAGTTGAACTCTGATTACGACCCCAGTTCTTGAAGCAACGATGCTCGCGCGGTTCTTCCTTCTTCCTAGATGCGATTTGGCAAGTCATGCAGAATTTATTCTTCACGCTGATGTACAGCATTTTCTTCGTGTGGTATCCCACGCTGGCTGCTACGCCAAAAAGAGAATTCTAATCTCCTCCGCGGTATGACCTTTTCATCCAGCTGCCATCCGCGACAACTGGGATAAACGGTAGATTGGATTCTGCATGTACGTCGCCTCTTGCTATAGCTAATGTTTTTTCCTCTTTTCCAGTATCTTCCATTTCGCGTTGTGCGGCCACATCGAGGGCATTGATTAGGTCACTCTGACAGTTCTCGTAGATCCTTTTCGTCATACAGAACACGTTCATGGCAGTCAATATGTCCTCCAGTTGATTATATCCGCTGCCCGTCGTCATTGTTGCGGCAACAGCGGCGTGGTTTATATCCATAGTGGCATCACTCTCCCGAAGACAGGATATGCGCTTTGTGTATTTGCACATTTTGCACTCTACATAATACGCATTTTCTATTCCATTCCGTTGACATCTAACTATTTCAAAATGTTCGATGCCGCAGCCAGTAGTCGAATGTTTTCGAAGATGCTTTATTTGTTCGAAAACATGCGGAAAATCAACAAAGTCTATTCCTTCTGAAATTGGATTTTCCGGCTGTTCTGGTTCTGCATTCTCCACCACCCAGTAATCGGCATCACTTCCAACATCTTGATTCGTTTCTTCGTTGATGTCTCTTACGGAATGTATCTCGTCCCAGTCTGTGTCGAAATTTATTTCTTGTACAATTTCTTCTTCGTTCGACTCGAAATGCACTTCTTCTACAATTTCCTCTTCGACCGCATTGAAAAGTATTTCTTCTTCAATATCTTCCGCGTCCGTATCGAAATGTACTTGTTCTACAATTCCTTCGATAATTGGGAAGTCTTGAAAATTTCCTACGTCTTCTTCGTGTATTCCGTCCGTAGCAAAATTATACGCAGCAGAAGTACTTGGAAGCGTTTCGTCGTACGAGGTACCTGCACGCGTACCTGCTTCCGCCACGGTGCCCTGACCTACCGTGAGGCACGCTGCTGTTTTTAATCGTTGCCTGCACGTAAAGAGTCAATAATCAGTAACACGTGGTACATACATAGAAATAAGAAAAACATACAGCAGAAAAGAAAAGCAAGCATAGTAAAAGAAGATATACAGCAAAGTCTCGATGTAAGCGAAAGCCTCGGAACGAAGCAAGTTTAAATACCCGTCTACATGTGAGATAATACTAACGCAATCAAAATTTAAGATTAAAACTTTTGTATTTTTGGTTCCATTTTCATGAAACTTCTACCAACATGTTTGTTAGAATCTCCTGATTAAAATGATACCAAATACGACATAAATAAATCGGATAACTTTTACTTATCGTGGATACGAATCGTTTATATTTATATAATTGTCCAAACCATATCGTGTTTCGTGTCATTTTAATCAGAAAATCCTCACAAATATGTGGGTAAAAAATTTATAAAAAAGAACAAAAAATAAAATACAATTGTGAACCTCGTTGTCTCTCACCGATTTTTGATTTCAGAATGGGTAACACGATCAGGGCACGAGCCATATTACACGCTTCACTGGTTCCAAGGGGGACCACCCTAACTAGGGGTGATAGAAATTAACACTAATGTTACATAGTCACAATTTTGAACTCTAATCGAGATTTTACTGTAGATCCTATATTTTTAGAAGTTTGTCGACAGTCTTGAACGTAGGAGAAGAGAGCGAGTGGAAAAAAGGACTGCCGATTGTCTCCATCTTTTTCATTCGCTATTCTTCTCTGTGGCCGAAACTTATTACCACTAAATATGTATCATCCAAATTATACCTTGTTTGGTGTAATTAATCATTACAGAAACATCACAAATGTTACGATGTTTTATTTATGAAAATATTATTATTATTATTGCATTACTGTGAACATCATTCTAATATATCTTGGTGATACGAAGAGAGACGTAACGTGATACAAATGTTCCTCTTAGACAACGTGATTCCCTCGCTATGCAAACCGAAGGAAATGCACATTTGGGCCGTTTTCTTTTCACATGCACACATCTACACAACCGTCTCCGCTACTCGCAAGCGAAGGCAGCCACAAGCAGACATGTCTGTGTTGCGATACGCGGCTGTGTGAGTATACAGGAACGCGTGCACTTGACCGCGTGTGAAAAGAATACTCTTCGCATTTCAATCCTGGATCATTCCACGTGAATTCGGACACTATTCGGAGTAACATTGTAGTATTTCTAATATTTAGAAATATTAGAAATCTTTAATATGTAGTATTTCAAAGGATTTTTCAAAATTGTGAAAATTGACTTTTTTTCATTAAATTATAATGTTGAACTAAGAGACAGATAAGAATGAGCTTTTGAGTGCTTACACTAGGGAAGTAACAGTACCTAATAAAAATTATGTCACTTAAAAAAAAAAACAATTCACGCATTGGGCGTTATGACTTCCTTACATATTTGTAACGTTGTATCTCTTAAAATTCAACGAGGGGCTGCAGCGTGGTATTTCGCTTTATGGAACGTTGTAAAATAACGAAGAAACGAAGGGTCCGATAAACACGTGCCGTGTGCCTTTCGTGAAGTAAACCCTACTTGACCGTGCCGGTAACAGAAATCAGACCCACTCCATTGTTAGAAACATTTTCTGCAAGCAGTTTTTCGAACTGTTCACAATTGTGTAAGGAAGTCATAACGCCCATTGCGGGAATATTGAAAACAGCTCTGGGTATCGCTCGCCGTCTTGGAAGGCGAGGCCCAGGAGGATGCATAAGGTATACAATGTTGTTTCGACGCACAAGGAAGGCCGATGACGCCAGGGTCATCGACGAGGGTTTGAAAGGGATTCGTTTCGACGATTCTGCGTAGCACGCATCGGAAGTCAAAGCCATTGCTTACAATCAGAGTTGGGCGTTATTTGAATATAATATCGAATACATTTTTCGAATAAATTCTGCTTCGAATAATATTCGAATAAACGTTACGAATAAAATGAAGTTATTCGAGAATAACGAATAAACGTTTATTCGAACAAGAATTTATTGGAATAAATCGCCGAATAAAAGATGGCCGCTAAACAGGCAATCTGCTAACATTAAAAAACTAGGGGTTTCTTAGAATGCAGAAAGCGAATATGAACTGTGTTTTTTAGAGGAAGATTATTTACGACCACGTTATTTAGAATGAATTATACATTTTAGCTCCTAACATCATCATTTTTGGAGATAGAATTATTTTAATTATGTATAAAAATTATGTAGATTTGCAAATATTTGCCGCTATAACTTTTGAATATGTATTCTATAAAGCAAATAGAACAAATGGCACAAAAATTTTCAGGTTCCATGAGGTTTCTGGATATCTAGAGCTTTTCGAACGAAAATTATTGAAAAATTCCATCATTTTTATGATTATATTTTAATTGTGTTCGTTGGAAATTAAAATACTCATGGCTGAAGCTTGATTTACTACTTATTTGTACCTCTGCAATCCATTATTCCAAATACTAACAATAATCGCGATACAATTGAGCACTTTTGATATATAGCTGATACTGACGCATTCTAAGAATTTGGGTTACTATGTAAGCGGCCGACTCGCGCTCGCCAAGTCGACTCGCCGAGCCTGAGCGAGCCGAGCCGACTCGCCGTCTGACTTCACCTAAAGACTGGGCTTTTCAATGAGACACTTTCGCTAAAGGTACACATATGGACGTGCATATTGCGGTCAAAAATCCACAAAAGAAGAATCAATGTGTACATATTTCATATTCAACAAGTAACTGCATATGCTCAACATCGAATCGCAAAGCATCGATGACTGTTGCTAATTTTAAACATTATCTTCTACATTACAGAAATAAAATTTGAATTACATTTTTTATCCATTGAAAACTACGTACAACGATTGAAATAATCACAACTGCATTATAAAGGAAGCATATCTAACGAAACGCGTATATGTAGTTTGAACGTTTTATAATAACAAAACGCATATAGTTTGTATAACATATATAACGAAATTTAAAATTCCTACATTTCGTCTCATCGGCACGAAAGTTGCAGGAACGTGCTGCTGACATTTTTCACATGAAAATCAGTCCAAACACGGTATACATCGGATTATTAATTGATTAAATAATGATGAACATACGAATTGGAAAAGAATGAGTGGGACAAGAGGGGTAAAGTAATGACATGCGCCGCGGTGCGCATAGCATCGAATATGTGTACGTAAAGTGTCAAAGATAGCTGTTGATATACATATTTGAAGAATATGAATAATATTGTATTATACACAACAAAATACCTTGCAGCTACTACTACATCACAAACTGTAACTGTATACAAATCTGTATTATAAAACATAACTTACATTTCTCGACGCTTTTTATTTTTTGACAAACGCTTTGCAGATAATTTGGGCCGCTTCGCTTTTGCATCACCCTTCAAATAGCGATTGTTCCTTGCATCTGCGGCTTCCTTCTTTGATTCCATGACAATGCAATGATCACACACACTTATCAACACTACAGTAATGAACCACGCAGGAATGGAACAATTCACAAATTATGAATATTCCATATGTATCAATATCTGCGCAGTAAATAAGAACCCGATTGCTTTCTGCTTCTTCACCGTAGTGCAAACGGCAGAAAACTGATCAGCTAGCGTTGTCGCTGCATTAGTTACAGATGCTGAGAAGCAGAACAAAAGTTAGTGGGAAAAGGACGGATATATGCGTTCTGTTCCTCTCTTTCTCATTAGGATTGGTATATGCTGATACATTTACATAGAGTATGTACTTCCGGGAATACTTCTTGGTGCAGAAATGTGCACAGGAAAGGATTTTTGATTATCCTGTGCATATACTTTTGACGTATCACCTTTGCGCGTTTGAACCTTTACGCGGGCCGAGACGTGTCGCTCGGTCCTTGGTGCAAGTGAAATACAAAATATTGAGTGAGTGAGAAAGACAGTTTAGGCCCTGTCCAGCGGTTTCAGGAAAGAATCGCAAGTTGTGTAGTAGGATCACCTACATTAGTGGTGGTAATGTGTGCGTGAACCGCGCCAGCAATTGTTTTCTGGCAACGCTGGCCCTCGAGGCCAACAAAGCGTCGATCGTCAGAAACACGAGTGACTGCGAGCAGTAAAGATCGTAAGTACCTTCACGCTTACTACCCCTGCCTTTTTCACTATACGTGCCTGTTATTATAAAAATGGTCTAAGTTCAAAATTTTCGTTTACATTTGACTTATTATTTACGTATTATATCAACATGATACGAAATAAACGTGAAGTTCAATTTCTTTATTCTTTCGACTGACGCCATTTTTATACTAACTGACACACTTCTACATTTTACTTCCAACCCAAGACTGTATTTAGACATATTCCGGGTGAAGTTTCATTACCGTCATAGTATTGTTGTAATATTTTATGCAAAATCTATCGTGTCAACTGTAATTGTCGAGTGTCCGCGTGTTTCTCAAGTTGCGTATCGACATTGCGAGGCTGTCTCGCGAGGCACACCTCGCGGAGTGGAAAATCTGGAGACTACCTCGACCATGATTACTATACGAGGCATCAGCCGTCGATTTTTCGATGTGCTTAAAGGTGCCTCGCGGCCCCAAGATCAAAAATCATATGGCTCGGGCGACGCAAATATCATGCTGGAGGTAACGCGAGACTGTCGCACCAGACTGCCTCGCAAAGTGATCATGATCGAGGTAGTCTCCAGACTTTCCACTCCGCAAAGCGTGCCTCGCGCGGCAGCCTGGCAATGTCGATACGCAGCTTCACGCTCAGAGATTCGTGTATTCATTTTCACGTAGAATAAGAAAGTTATGTTATAATTTACCCGTGAAATGTGTAGAAAAGGTATATACATTCGGGTGCAATGTAGGCTTCCTTTAGTTGAAACTGAAGACAAGTGATGTAAATTTCCAGAATTTCTAAAATTTCAGTTTCTAAACATCAGAAGTGAAAAAATCGAAAATTTTAAAATTACAAATGTTTGATATTTGAAAATACAGATATTCTGTAACTTAATAAACCTTATAATTACAAATTTTGGAAATGTTTGAATTTCAACGCTTTCAAACTTGGAAATTCCATCATTTAGAAATGTGAAGATTCCCCTCCTGCGCTAAATCTGGGCTAAAGGAAGCCTATACTGTACCCAAATGTACCAATTTGATAAACGTGTACTCTTCTCAGAGTTGGGCAAAATGTAATTTAATTACAAATTAATGTAATTGTGTAATTGATTACACATTTGTTTTTGTAATCGTTAGTTTAGGTAGTTGACCACAATTTTGTCAACTATCGAAATTAACGATTGCAGGAAATAATGTGTAATCAATTTGTAATTAGATTACATTTTGCCCAACTCTGACTCTTCTACTGCACTTTCAAATCCATTTTCATTACGTTCAATAGTTTCATCGTTTCTTCGACTCGTTTTTAGATGACCGACAAAGAGCCGACCCAGGCAATAGAGATGGAAGTCGGGAGGACAGAGCAGGGGGGCCAAGCTTCCCTCTTACGAAAGTTGAAGCAGAGTTTGTAGCGCCTCCTGCCTACTAGGTGCGTACTAAACTGTGAATGTGTGAATCGGGACGTATGTGTATGTGTATACGTGTAATGCACCGCTTACTTTAAAACCTGTCCACGGATCGTCGCGCCAGCGACACGTATGCAGCAGATAGAAGGATAAACATTGAAACTGAATATTTCTTCTTTTCTTAGGAAAAGAAAATATATTCAATTTCTTTGTATATCCTTCTATCTGCTGCATACGCGTCACTGATGCGACGATCCATGGTCAGACGGCCTTAGAAAAGGTAAACCAGGGAAAGTGAGGACGCCATTTGAAGGATTTCTGGTCATTCCAAAATTTAATCTTTTAAATTTTATTTTAGAAATGACAGGGGTCCTTTGAGTCACGTCCGTACTTCCTCCGATTTACCTTCTGAAAATATAAATATAATTAAAAGTAAAAGTATAATTAGATACATAAATATATGTTAAATGATATAAAAATTCTTTATTAATTTTAAATAATATTAGTCATTACAATTATTACAATAACAATGATCATATTAAATTCAACAATAATATTACAAAATTGATACAACTCCTAAAATATTTTACTTTATTTCCCAAATTGCTTCAATTCGTTGACATCAATAGAATCTGCAAAATAATTAAATTGTTTACAAAATTTTTTTTTCTTTAGGTTGTTTTTACGAGGGAAAACAGCGGGAATCTTCAAAAGACGCCTAGTAGGATCCGCACTACTAGGCAGTGTCGGATTTATACCGACTAAAACCGCTAACCCCATGCGCATACAAAACACTCATTTCCACTCCTACATGCAATATAAAAAGTCAAACACTCATGCAATATAAAAAATGAAACGCACATGCAATATAAAAAATTAAACACACATGCAACAGTCCGACAGCCAAACATATATACATAATAAAAAACGCATTACACACTCATACTGCAATCGCATACATGCAAAAAGACTTAAAAGTAGATTCGAATATACAAAAACACAATTAGAACCTTTGCTTCCCATGTGATCTGCCATACGTCAAAGCACATAATGACAAACCAGACATTGGAATCATAGGTTCTTCCGAACAATTTAGTAGCCTATTGGTGGAAGAAATACATTTCTTTAATACATGATCGACATAGTTGTCGGTCAAATACACTTTGAGATGCCCTAAAGGGCAATCGCTCAGGTTGACATCAACTGAAAGGCTTAGGCACTTCATGCAATTAATAAAAAAACTTACAGTATCTCAAAGACGCTATATTACAAAAATTACTTATCTTATGTGCTGACTGATCCACGTGGGTTATGGTGGGTTACACTTCCTCGTGTCCGCGCCAAACATTTAAAAATGACGACGGTCGTCATGGTAACATTTCATCAACGTCGAAAGGTTGTGTGTCGTGCTCACTGATACACCTAAGTATGTGTGTGTGATGTACCTAGCGCCTCCTACCTACTTGGTGCTAACTAAACGGGAACTTCGGCCAATCCCAGACGGCTTGGTCCCCCTGGGACGGAGTCTACCTGCTGCGGGTGGCAGCAGGGACAAAATACTGACTCCGTCCTCCCGGAGCTCGCGGCGGAGCTCGCGACGCAGCCCGCGACGGAGCCCGCGGAGGGAACAGACTCCGTCCTCGCGACGAATAAAAGAAACAAACTGGATGGAGATGGCGTTTCAGTATAAAAAGCAGGTATGTAAATACGTAGGCGATCTCACGCAAAAATTTCTTAAATTTTCATAAAAGTGTGAAAACCTCTAGACATTATTGCAGTAATTAACATATAATTTATGTTTATTTTTCATATTACAGTACAGCGAGCTCAGGAAGGAGTTTAGAAAAATACAGCATGGAGGAGGAAGAGGAGGAAGAGGAGGAAAGAGAGGAAGAGGAGGAAGGGGGGAAGGGGAGGCAGAGGAGGAAGAGGGGCAAAATATTTTCTTTACTTTAATTGATAAATAATAAATAAATGTATATCATATATTTAATCAATCATTTTTTCATTTCAAGGCCTTTCATCCCTCGGCCATGAATAATTTTCTCGTATTTATTCGTACTTTAGTCGAGAATTATATATTTAGTCGAGAATGTACGAATAAATTCGAAAAAATTATTCATGGCCGACAATTGAATTCTCCACGCTTCAAATAAAAATTGGTTCGGGTTATTTAGTAATGCTCATCTCTGGTATTTTATCATATCATTGAGGCAGTGAGAGAAACAACGGACTGACCCACATTTTTTTCGAAATTGAGTTAGTAGCAATAACGTATTCCAATAGGCTCTACTAATCACATAAAATAGGAAATTTTTTTTTTAATGTGGGTTAGTCCGTTGTTGCTCTCACTGCCTCAATTATAACATAAATTCGACAGAGATTTGAAGAGATGTATGTATGTGTCACGGTAAAAGCGTTAATTTAGTAAATGTATACAGTTCCTAGCAGTTCCTAGTCAATGTGTGCCTAAACTGCATATAACCTAACCTACAATCGTATCAATACATTGACTGCATCACGCTTTTACTGTGAGTGACAAGTATCCAACTAACGCTTCAGTTTTGCTATGATTCCACGTTGGCAGTCCTCCCGAGTAGGCGCCATCTCGTATCCACTAGCTCAACTAAATTTGTCACGTGACTTGCTCTGTATTATCGCCAATATGGCGGAATTCGTATTTGGGAATGCAGTCACGAAATTACGTTGTTTGTCCTTATATGAGCAGATTTTGGGCTGGGTGAAGTCTCATTCGAAAGAGAAAGGTTCAGTGCAGCGCGCTCTGGTCATCGTTTGGGTCACAAAACTCTTTTAGTGACCTAAAAATACTTGGATTCATGCGGGTGTATTTTGTCGACTTTTGCTCTACTTTGAACACTCATATTATTAGATATCCTTCCTCTTTCGAATGAGACCTCACCCAGCCCAAAATCTGCTCATATAAGGACAAACAACGTAATTTCCCAAACCCATGTTTCGGGCCAGATTGTGTCGGTATACAGCGCGCTGCATTACCCGTGTCTACCCCCTTAATATGCGCACTGGCTGCCCATGGTTTGATTTTCTGCACTTGCTGCACGCATTATGAGCTAGAAGTTGGAGGATTCTAGGGAATTCTACGAATCAGGTTATGCTGTCTTTGCACTCGCTGCATGAATCGCAACCAACGGAACGGACTCACTGTCGAAGCGAACAATACATCCCTAGAAGGTTTTAGGCAGGATCGAAACGGAAGATGAGGAAGGAAGCAAATACGTGGCGTGCATTGTTATTTCTTAAATGCTTTTACTGCTAAGTTTTTCGAACGTGTTCTTATAATGCTAACTTTACAGCTGTACTCTAATCCAGAAGACGTACGGGAGCCTGCGATTGTATTCAATAACCTTCAAAACCTTCAACTTACCACGGGCGCGGATAATAAATAACTTCATTTTTCCTTTACACATCTGCTTACCAAATTACGCTGGGTAAGCAGCAGTTCGTCCTGTAAAACTCATAAAATATGGTCTTCGCTTTCAATAATTGTCGCTGTTCAAGAAGAATAGAAAAACTCGGGTTGAGAAAAACCACGAACCAATAGAGTCATCAAATTTCGTTAGGAGTCGGTTCCCGATCCTTAGGACGAAGTAACCGATGTAGTTAGGAAGCGTGCTTTCACCACCGTCCAAAAGTCTCGAATTAAATTAACCGTAATCCATCCAACTGCATAGCTAATTGAAAGTAAGTTTGAACATTTCCGCGCAACCTCATGAGCATCAAACGTATCGAAAACCATTCCGTTTCGTTACTGCGGTTCATGCGCTGCTCGAAACGGAACGCTATGAATGCGCGCAGCGACTGCGCTGCAGTCTATGCGTGAATTAAAACACAGCCATTATATCTCCTTTAATACTGTGGTATCAGCGAGAGCTAAATCCACACAAACACTATATATATATCTCCTCTTTGCCCTCAGTGTGGTATGACGAGCAGGACTCGTCATGGCAAAATTGCTCTCAACGGCGCACAGTGGTTCGAGTATACTATATGCTAGCTGGACAAAATTATTTTTTCGCGGTATTGGGTTTATATGGGGTTCAAATTGTTAGAAAACAAACCTGATTCATATCACAGTTTATTATGTCACTAAAAATATTAATAGAATAAAAATATAACTAATTCAATAAAGGAAAAGAAACCAAAACGACAGTATTATAGTTTAATTATAACTATAAGTGTGTCTTATAACTATTAATTTCTTGTTAATTACAATACACGCTAATCTTATTCACTACTTGAATTATCCGAAGAACATTCAGTAGAATGTGGTAATATCTCATCTTCATCAAGCGGCATGGTGCTGGCAACTTCTCTTTGCAGAGTAATTTCAGTGGAATTATTTGTTAACAACTCAATTATTTCTAGAGTTAGTGAGCTGAGCTTTTTTGGGGGCATTTACGTATAGGGTCTGAAATATAACAACTGTGCTATCTCTCCTGACGAGTGTCGCACTCGAAAACGATTCACAAAACATAGTTTTGCAAATTTTTGCAGATCGATAATTTGATTAAAAAAAATTAGAAAGTCTCTACTTTCCGCACATTCAACCCTTGTTGCGTGGAACGCCGTGGAACATATAGTAAAACACTGTTTTAATAGTGATGCAGAGAAAGCTGATTTCAAAAACCAGGTTTTAAACTTAAAAACTCAGAAATTACAGGAATTTACATAATGTTATAACTGATAATTATAGTTACAGTACAATACTGTCGTTTTGTTCTTTTTCCTTTATTGAATTAGTCATATTTTTATTTTATTGATATTTTTAGTGAAATATTAAACTTTGATACGAATCAGGTTTGTTTTCTATTTTGAACTCCATATTAACCCAAACCCACGAAAAAATAATTTTGTCCAGCTAGCATATAGTATACTCGAACCACTGTGCGGCGGTATGATGAGCACCCGTCATGGGACGTGAAGCGAAGGCGTAGCGAGTAGGGCTTGGGACCAAGGTCTATTGGACACCGGAATTAGAAGCGTGCTATGCTTTTCTCATATACATAGTGTAGGCCTAGAGAAGGAAGTATTGACTTCTTTACAAATATCTTTCATTGCTGTATAGAGTTTAACAGTTTGCTTAAGCACTATAGTGCTAAAGTCACTAAAAAATAATTCTTTCTTTGTACTACAATTTCGATGGTGATATACTACGAACGCCTGCAAGGTTTTAGTTTTAATATGCGTACATACGTGACGGATCATTTCTCGATAAATTGTGTATTTTCGGCAATCGCGAAGCGTCTCCAACGGAGCAACCTTTTGTCGTTTTCGTAAAGATCGCGAGTGGCTGATTTCAAGTCATTTGGATTTGTGGTTATGGGTTATATTTATTGATGACTGGTTAATTTTTTCACCCGCTCGGGGTTAATTTTTTTTTTAAATATTGTATTGTCATCCAAACTATGCACGCCTGCAAAGTTTCAAGACAATTGGATAGTTGGAAGTGGGTTAAATTTGAGTTGCCAAATTTGAACCATACAAACAAACAAACAAACATACAGAGGATCGAAGCTGAATAAAATCTTTTAATTAATAAATATTATATATAAGTACATATAAAAAGGATATTTCAATATTTACGCCACACACTTTTGTTTTTAGTCATATGACGGAATTCTTCTAAGGCGGTCATTTAGGCCGGTATCGAAGTTATTTTTTCCTTTTAGTACATTTTGTTAAAAGCTTGTTTTGTAGAAAAAATTTGATTACAACTTCTAGATTCACTCTCTCTTTGAATATAACCCAGCGATACAACTACCTCGAACTCAATGATTACTAAGGCAAACGCTTGCTGTTACTACTGTTATGAAGTGAAATGAAATTCCGTAGGTTCACTTAATACACTTTATTATAAGAAAAGGGAACTTAACACAGAATACACTATTAATATCAGCAGGACAAGAGAATCCCCAGATACACTGCTGAAGAATAATTACTAATAACCGAAAATGGTTATTATACTCGTATTAACAAGTTTTTAGAACTGACCCGATTCGCATTTCGGGGTTACAATATAGTGTGTCTATATTGGTAGTAGGGTACAGGGTGACACGTCCGCGGTGGCGTGTCCACTGTGACGAAAACCGTATAGGGTAAGACGGGAAGAGATGGCCCACTTTTTTTAAAACAATCAGTATACCGTAAATTTAGTGGTTTTATAAAGGACAAAAATATATTTGCAAAAGGAACTACATTTAGATAAATAATATAAAGTGGAATTAAAAAAATAATCATACATAAAAAATAAAATAAAATTGCAGTCTATGGGAAAGGCCATTTCACCCGGATTGTATGGGTGAAATGAACCATATAAAAGATAACATGTTATGAGGTTAATAAGATGAAAAATTATTTCTTTTCCTTGTACAGAACTTTTCCACACTCATTGTATAAGTTCAAAAATTTTGAACATCCTTCGTGAAACCATTTTTTACAGATTTTACAGCGAACCCAGTCATCGGATTTCGATGTACAACTGTACTGCTCCCCACAACCCACCTATTTTGCCACTTTGGACTACTTCTATGGTTTTCAACAATGCCTCGTTTGTCCATAACTTCCTACGTTGATTATATCTTCGTTTATATTTCGTTGGCATGTTCTACGAAAACATTTACTAGCTATTATGCATGATTTTATGATGGGTCAACTATCTCCGAAAAAATCATCCCAACTAACCCGAGAGTCAAAAATCGCTGACTCGTTTGTTTTTTCAATAATGCTACGACAATATGTCATCACAAGAACGTAAATATAACCTCTAAACATTATATTAACGCAGTGCATTCAGAAAAGTCATTACTTTTTCGTAAGTAAATTATAATTTAATTTACGTAATGTCAGTAAATTATAATTTAAAGAACACGTAGAAAATTTTCGAGAATAGTCCATTTTGAAATTAGGAATAACTTACCTGATTTCACAGCTAAAAGCAAATAGAAAACACGATTAATGCGACGTGTGAGCGACGCGCAATATACCACTAAAAGCAACTGAAAATTGCAATGTTCTAGAACATAAATATGATCGAGCCATCTCACCCGCAAGGTCATCTCATCCAGAATTACCCTAGGAACCCCTTGGTATGGCGTTGGAGTTATGAGCAAACCTGAACAGTTTGTCACCGAACAACTCACTGTAAATATAAGTAGGCAGCTGATAACACTACCGCGGGTTAGATAATGACATTTTTCATAATGCTAAAAGGACCTTCGCATAGAAAAACCTGAAAGGCTGGCTGAATAAATGACTGGACCTCGTACCTCGCGTAGCTGGGCACACGTAGATGTGTCATGGGTCATCTCACTCAGACGCTGCGTTATACAAGTTTAATGATAAAATTCAAGGAGCTTGAGTATATTGTCGGAAGTCATACCCAAATGTTACTATTATGCAGCTAAGAAATTGTACTTTTGTGAACAAACATTCATTAATACTTCTATAATAGCGGAACACAATTGAGGCATTTGATGGAAAAAGGACACAGGTCTATGTGCCCTTTTTCCTTAAATCGTTTAAATTGACTCAGGTATATGTTATATATAAAGGATATTACTTCTCTCGCGTTCAGATTAGCTAAATGCTGCTTTATTACGTAGCGTGATCGACACGAAGTAAGTAAACAAAATTTAATGTAAATAACTAAACATAGAAGCAATTTTGTTACGAATTTACCGCATTTACGGAAAAAGGGCACATAAACCACTTGCTTAAAACTTATAAATAAAGACACATATCATTCTCAAATCATGATTTCTGTTTTCAGAATGTTTGAACGACACGGTAACTACACTCTTAAAAAAATGGTTTTAATTGCATTACATTGTATTAAGTTATACTATAATGAAAACTTTGAAATCGATTTTCTTGAAATGGCATTTTGGCGCATGTGCCTTTTTTCTATCAAATGCCTCAATTATATTCGAAATTGACTTGAAATCACTAAAATTTCAAAACATTAACTCACCCATTACGGCACGGGTTCCCGTTATCCAATCACTCTAAACTTTTGTAGGTATCATTTTTTCATTTTTAACATTTACAGTAAGGTGCAAAAGTGAATACATTCCCTTTAAAACAGAATAACTATTTTAAAATAGGTCCAACCGATTTGAGTTTTCTTGAGAAGGCGTTTCGTCGTTTTGGAAAAAATTGCAATTGGTTGGAATAGCAAAAAAATAGTAAAGGTCTCTTTTTCAACTTTTTTATCTGAGCTACAAACGCTGAAAGATCGCGAAATTCCCGAAATCAGCGATTTTTGACCTTATTTGCGATCTTTAAGCGTTTACTCAAAGCAACGTTAACCGATTTTGATGAAATTCTAGGCATTTATACAACTTACTTCAGTGGCCACAGGTTTTTTTTTAATTTTCATTATAGGCTCAAATAAAAAAGTTGAAAAAGCGACTTTCACAATTTTCATTTTTGCTATTCCGACCAATTGCAATTTTTTCCAAACGACAAAACACGTCACGTAGGAAACTAATCCTTCTACTTTCTCACAAAACCTCAAGTTGGTTGGACCCATTATAAAAAAGTTATTCTGTTTTAAAGGGAGTGTATTCACTTTTGCACATTGCTGTATAACCAAGGGTTACCCTAATCACCACACACTTCTTTCATTTTTATTCCATCAAATTCAGTTATTATTTACCTCAGTCCACACTTTGTACTCGAGCAGAGTATAGGTAGTACCTATGTGTACTTTCTACTTAACATACCCGCACAAAAAGAAATCTAGGAGTGTGAGGTCAGGAGCTCATGGCAGTCAAAACTGGACCTGATTGTCCAATCCAACGATTTCCATAATATTCACTTAAATATATTCTATTGGAAGAACATACTTTTTATGCCTAGTGGTACATTTTCCAAAAGACTCCACCACTCGGCCACTCGTTTCGCAACAGTTGTTAACACGTTGTAGCCGTTAATCCCTGACCAAACGTTGACATTCTATCAATGTTCGAAAGTGCAATTTCTTCTTCTATGTGGATTTTCATAACTGCACACTGGAAAAGTGCTTTCGTGCGTCTATAGAATTTTGTACAAAAATGGGTCGCCTTCTTGTTTCCACATCAACCATGTGCAGAATGTCACTCTCGCTGGCAGGGCAGTGGCTCATACGCAGTGGTACGGATATTGCCTTTCTTGTAGAATGCGGTGTGCGGTTGAGTGTGCGGTATCCCAGTTAGTCGTGGAACTTGCCATACACTCGTTCATTCGCATTAGAACGCATACTTTTTGGTTTTCCTGTTCGCGTATAATTAGGTGCAAACACACCGTAAATTTGTACTGTAAATTTCAAATATGAGCATGCCGTGAAAGACACTTTTTTAAAAATCGGTTTATGACAGGTAATATTGTAAGCAGCACACCAGATGTCCGTGGACCAGGTTCGGGCTCAATTTGTTGCTGTTAGATATGAGGCTCGAGATTGCGAATCACCGGAGGCGCGGACCTGGAAAAACCCAAGGTTTCCTTCCGTGATTGACGTGTGTACCTATTTCCGCCCGACTTCCGCGCTGTTAAAAAAGGGGGCCAATCGGAATGGTCTATTTTCACCTCCGCTTTTCTGTAAGAAGTCAATAGAATACGTTTACTGTTTTCTTGCGAAGAGAACTTTCGCGCCAAGAGCAGATAGACACAAGCTTTCGAACAAATATTTGTACACATATTTTGGTAACCTCAGTTCAAGTTTCTGGTTCTCTTTAAAAATATATATTTCATATTTGTTACTCTTGTTAAGGGAGGAGGCCTACCTAGAATGGTCAAAACAACATGCTTCTTTGGGATTTTTTCTAGAAAAACCGATAAACTTTTATTATTAAACATTAACCCATTGGTAAGAGTACATCTTACGGATATTTCAGTGTTTTTTGTGGTAAAAAGTATTGAAAGGTTTGTGAGTTATAGGCGATGCCCAAGACGTCCTTTTTTTAGGCGCTTTGCGGTGATAATCGTAGCTCGGTGCAGGATCATCTAAAATTGAAAATTCGATTTTTCTAGATAATATATGAAATTATCTAGGTGCTATCGCGACCGAATTTGGAAACATTATTTTGAGACAAAATGGCGGCAGTACAAAGTTGAGGCATCGATATTTGGCAAAACATCGCTTGTTTTCCGAGTGTAAAGAAAATGTAGGCCAAATAATTGAAAAGCTTCCGGTAACGGTTAGATTTTTAACCCTAAAATAAGCCTGCAAAGCCTCGAGTAAATCGGTTTATTAATTTTTTAGTTATGTGTGTTACCGACTTTGAAAACATGATTTTGAAGAAAACGTGTTTAAAGTGTTCGGTCTGAGCGCTACATCGAGGAACACCTACCCACCTACTGTCATTTGCAAAAATGTTGCCGGCAGAAACTTGGTGATCCGATCGAGTGTATCCTCATAGGCCCACGATCTCTAACACAGTGGTAGATGTAAATGTAAGGCACACGTATCGTCGCTATTGGCCGACGCGTCACGACACGACTCGGTCAGCAGCACCGCGAGACGAAGAGAGCGAGCAGGGGAAGTGGGGAGTTCCGCGGCAGAGAGTGGGGCGGCGCGAACGAGGTAGCCCCTTTGCCCCGCTCAGCATCCGGACGCCAACATTTTTGCAAACCACAGTACACGCGTATAGCTTTGTCAATCTTGGTCAGCTTAACTTGACACTTTCAAGAAAAATTTTCAAGATGTACTTCAAGAAAATATAAAAATCGAAAAAACGATTTTTCGAAAATTTCTATATAGGCCTCCCTCCTTAAGTACGAATATTTTCTTCTACATTATTAAAATAACTCTCTAGAGCTGTTCGAGTACTCGAATATTCGAGTAGCTCGAAATACGGGTCGAGCCGGGACTCGGTTTCCGAGTTCAGCCGAATGCTCGATTAAAGCGAGCAGCTGAAAACAATTGGGTGGCTCGAACGATCCACATGTTTCGTTCGTCAATCGCTACCTTCACTATGCAATCTATTCCAAATTTATAACCTGAGTCGCTCGCTTTAATCGAGGCGCTCGCTTTAATCGAGGCGCTCGCTTTAATCGAGGCGCTCGCTTTAATCGAGGCGCTCGCTTTAATCGAGGCGCTCGCTTTAATCGAGGCGCTCGCTTTTTAATCGAGCCGCTCGCTTCTTTCGAGCGCTCAGCTCGGATCGGTTATTCGAACCGAATATAGGGTGACCTGTCCAGTGAATGAACACTTAAGCTGCATGTCTGTTAAAATTAGTATTCAAAAGTCGTTATTTAATTCCCTGAATGTTATTTCTGCAAGCAAGCTGTTTTATTACGAAAGTCAGACATCCCGGAACACAATTCTAGCAATGTTTGATAGTTATAATTTTCATTAAAAGTCTGGCAGAGGATTATATAAAAAATGGGCCAATGACCAGTGAATGAACATAAATTTCTAATGAATGAACAGGGGTACCCCAGTGAATGAACGGGATAATAGCAGAGATTAGGTTTCCAATGTATTTAGACGATTTTTTGTGTAAATAATTTTTTATTCTCTAATTGTAATAATATTATTGATTTGATACTTTACTAGTCTTATAAGATCATAATCATGCATAGCTGAAATTTATTTTCTGGGGTGGGTTAACTTAATCTTCACACTGGCGGCGAAAGTGTCAACAAAAAAAAAGACAGGTTAAGTTGGTTCATTCATTGGTAAAGTAAGAAATGTCCGCGTTTGCCAGTGAATGAACGGCCGTGGAGTCAACTGTTGAATAAACGGAATTAATGCCGTGTAAGTTAGAAGTAAAAAGAAAAACGCCTTTGCGAGACGTCTGTGGGTGTCCACTGTAAATTTCGGTGTAAGTTTCAACGTGAAATGCGCGCGATAGGCGTTAATTTTTCGTATTACATAAGCAACGTTCATTCAGTGGGGGGTGTTCATTCACTGGACAGGTCACCCTATCCCAGCTCGCTTGTTCCGAGTTCACAAAGTTAAATGGGCGTGGAAGATAGGTGTAACAGTTTAGCAATGACGTATTCCAGTACACGCGGATGCATCAATCCGCATTAGTATTTTCTGCGTTGTAGGTTGTCTATTTAGACATTTCTAAAGCTGTACAAATGTACATGCAGTGTGAATAACCCAAGACCAGCCACCTGAATAACTTCTACAGTTTTTGAGATAGGAAGAAATGTTTGAGACAAACGTTGTTTGGTTCTGAGGAACCATTACGTGGTGGACAGAACTTTTTTGCAGGTGTAAAACCACGAAACACGTTACATAGTAAGCTAATCCTTCTAGCTTCTAAAAAAAGCTCAAGTAATTCCGGCACTGTATATGTCTTTTCTTGGACATTTATTTTTTACTTAATGTATAGATAATCATATATTCAGCAAAAAATATGAAGGAATAGGAGGTTGACTCTGTTCCCCTATTAAAACACACAATAGTTCAGACTTGAGTCTCTTTATTTCAATGTCTTATAACGGATAAGACGTTTGTCCTTGTCGAGATGTGAGCGAAGACTAGCGTCTGCCGGACGCACAATTTTCCGGCAAGACGCGAGCGACAAGAAACACCTCCTAATTGGTTGACCCGATGCCGGTGTCAACCAATCAGTACTTTTCATGTCCAAAATCACGCCACCTATTTCGCGCGTCTTCGGCGCGCTTTACCGTAACGGGGGTGAGATTTGGCGGGAGAAATACTCCTGGTAATGCAGTGGGATTTCCCCCAGGCCCCGAGGCGCGTGACGTGGTCGGTCGCAGGCCACCCGGCCTCGCATCATGGGCCCTTCGGAAACTCGAGGTTTATAATACCCGCAATAACTATTGAGGCCGTAAACGAAAGTCTCGAAGGAAAACATGCTTTGTTCAAAATTCAATCATGTAAGGAACGAAAAGCGGCTTACTCAAAAATAGCTTTGCTGGCGCGCGTGTCATAAACCATGCCGACCATCTGCACGCCAAATGTCCGTATTTGGTCATGCCGATGGCCGCTACAAATAGTGTCGAGCAGTATGAAAGACAAAGTGTACCGCGATGCTTCAACAACGGTGGAACATGTGTATGCGGCAGCGGATCATAGATGCGTGTTCAACATTAAATAAAATAAAAAGCGAACTTCGAGCTCGGCTTGTTTGCACAGTGAGCATTTAGGGACTCTTGGACATAAATCCTCTCAAAACTTTCCAGAACACATAGACGTGAAAACACGCCAAAACGTGTATAAGATACAAATCCCTCAGCCAAGAATCAAGATTGCAAATGTTTTTTTAAATATACACTTAAGCTGAATAGAATAATAAGTTACTTGATGTAAAGTGTTCGGTGAACATTGACATTCTGACAAGAGAACATCCCGAACCCGAAAATTAAAAAAATTTTGTAACTTCGTGAATATGTAGGAGATTTCCTCCTGATTACAACGCAATTTTTTTGTATTGTCTAAATTCAGTCTAAGGCGGTGGAATCATTAACCCCTGAAAATCCGCTTATATTCTAATTTTGTGTTATAACTCGTGAATTGTAAAATAATTTTTACCAAATGATAGATCTAATTAAAAGAAGTAACTTTTGTCTATTAAAAAAATCTATATAAACTTTTTTTCTATCTCTTACAGTTCGCGAGTTATAACAGAAAATCGGAAAATCGCCATATTTTCAGTGGTTAATTTTCACCTCCTTCGAGTGAATTTGGGCAGTAAACAAAAATTGCGTTGTAATCAGGATGGAATCCCCTACATATTCACAAAGTTTCAGAATTTTTTGAATTTCTGGGTTCGGGATGTTCCTTGTCAGAGTGTTAATGTTCACCGAACACTTTACATCAATAACTTAGTATTGTACCTATTGAGCTTAAGTGGAATATATAAAAAAACATTTACAGTCTTAATTTAAAGTTGTCACATATCTGAGGAATGTAAAAACTCTCAAAATAAAACTTACATATTTATAGATTATAATATTTCTAAATAGTCAATGTATTTCAGCTGCGTACTCCATGTTTACTGTGTTTAAAAATAACTATTTCAATAAACCTTTGGAATCAAATCCAAGTGTAGCTCGCAACCAGTGAGATCTACATTGCAACGGCATTCGCAGATACATATCGTTTTCATAGATATCTGTCGCCCTCTTTTCTGTCAGGGAGCAACCAGTACTACATATAGCCTTTCAAAAATTCGTTTTCTCTGTAATATTGTCTACAATTCAATACGATTCTTTTCATTTATACCTGAGAGATTTCGGTGGATTTCACTTACAATTAGGCAATGTTGGAATTACTGATATCAAAGGAAGCCAAACTTTGAATATTAACAATTTTTTACAATTACGTTCTGTATTTCACGTGTGCTTCGTAAATGTGTGAACTTTTAACCCGATTTTTTAGGTAAAAAATATGGATTATAAAATATGTATAGCTAATTAAAAACGTAGTCAGCATGAATAGGAATCAAATAGGAATATTAACTAATTAATCAATAGTCGAGTTGAAACAAAACACTTCGAATTGGTATTGCAGGTACATATTTCTATTCCATAACCGTAATTACTAATTGTAAAGCTGATAAAATGCTTATTTTTAATGAACGAAACTAACGACGTTAGTTAAAATCAATCTTTATGTTGCAACTTTATTGTTCTAATTTCTTATTTTAAGGGGGAAAGCCACTGTGACGGTCGAAAATGAAGGCTATTTTCAAGGCATTCTTTTATAAAGAAATGTAACTTTTTACGAAAAAACTTTATTACCAACTGAAAATACATATATTTAACTAATATTTTATGCTTCTAGATTGTAAAAATTTTGGGTAGCATAGGCACAGCATGCGATAACATTAGGCTCTGCAAAAATAATTTACAAAACGGGCGGTTGTGTAACTTTACAGCGTTTGCTCTGAATTGAAAAATTCGAAGGTTTTCTTAAAGTATATTGCAACTATTCAGTTAAGCATACAGATATAAAAAAATATTAATTTCTTAAGAAATGGCAAACTTTGGAAGAAAATGTATAAAAGATCAACATGTTTCATCAAATCAAAACACTTGTAAGCTTAACTGAAGATAATTTTATTACGAATATTCCCTGAAAATTTCAAGTAAATCCGATAAAAATTGACTGAGTTATTAATCCGCCCGTTTGAAAAATGCTGTTTCGAGATAATCACGTTTAAAGTTTTGACAGTAGTTATTTTCTGCAACTCAATGATCGCAGCTGTAGGTATACGGTCTCATCATGGTCAGTGATTCTCTACCTAGTTTTAAACAATATATAAGTTCATAATTCCTCTTATTAGATATATTTGCATTCTTGCACATAAACTTTTCGATTGACACTAAGTTACCTATGCGTGCACTCGATTAAGAGCGCTACGCTACCTATATACAACGTACCTAGCTCCCGGAATTTTTCGAGATTTACTTTGAAATTGTGCAGGTATAATTTTGACACCCCAAATATTATGAAAATGCACAAAAAGAAAAATCGGGAAAAAATTCACAGTGGCTTCCCCCTTAAGCAAAGCTTCATGATAAGTCTTGCATTAAATATGTATTTCTCTCCGTGTTAAAAATAGCACGACTTGTAAGACGATCGGGGTATCGACAACTTTTGACAAAGAAAAATCTTTCCTTTCCCGTTGGGTTCTGTCTGAAGTATACATACATATATGTATGTATCATATTGAGAATTCGAAAGTTTATCGATCTATGGCTACATATACGCAGATTGTAAACTGGGATCGACTTTGATATCGAAAAATGGGACGGCCGCTAAGCTAGGATTCACGATTTATATTTGATGGAACTCGAGTGCAGATCCCAATGCGGTCAATCCCAGTGCGAGTACCTCCACGAAGTCAGGTTCCCGGCAATAATTCGAGAAAGATCTTCCTGACGACACTGACGGCTCCTTCGGGAATGGATCCCTCAGATAAATGAAGAGCCGCAGTATTGGAACATTTTTCTTTCTCTTTCATAATTGGACAAAACGTTATAGCGCTACAGCGCGCGGCCTTTGTTCCATCACATTCATAAAGAGTTCTAAGAACCCATTATAAGGTTGGTTTGATAAAATTAACAAGGTGAATGTAAAATTATTGACAAGTAGTGGAATGGAATCTCAAACAAAAACGACAAGGATGTCATGCCTGTATCTCGATAGAATTTTATAAAAATAGTTATATAATTGTGTAAAATACTTATGTTTCAAAAACTGTTACTTTAGGCTGTTGACCACAATCTTTATACAAGTGCAAAACTGTAACTAGAAAATGAAATAAATGTTTGAAGTAACATCATATATCTTTCTTTGGATTCCATATCAAAACTATGCAATACAATATAACACATGCAATTTAGCACACATCAGAATAGTGCACAGGAGATAGTACACATACAATTTAGAACACATGCAGCTTAACACACATTTTATTTAGTGTACAACAGGATAGCACGGTAAACTTGCCGATGAACGAGGCCCTCGCCGATTTCGATGACCTTGACATATGTTGTCAAGATCGTCATTCTGAACTACATTTCCCTTTAAACTTTCTGGCAGTCGGCCTTAGATTCGGAGATATTAATAAAAAAACTTTCAGCATAATATATTGAAAGCTACCTCTTCACCGATTTCAATGATCTTGACATATGTTGTCAAAAACATATGAAAACTTTCGGCATAATATATTGAAATCTGTTTCACAGCTGATGGTATTAGTATTGGTTGGGGTTAGATTAGGGCGGGGGGCGCGCGCCCGCTCGCGGGCGCGTAAAGCATGGTAGCGAACCGATGTGAGTATGTATTAAACTCGGTAATTGTAATGTTATGTTAAGTTTTTCGCGAATATCTCGTAAACCAAAGCCGACCACCAGAAAGTTTAAAGGAAAATGTTCAGAATGATGACTTTGACTTGTAACCGCAGTTTCATTTTGAACATCCCCAAAGTCACATCGGTTCGCTACCATGCATTAGGCGCCCGCGAGCGGGCGCGCGGCCCTCGCCCTAATCTAGCCTCAACCAATACTAATACCATTGGCTGTGAAACAGTCGACGGCGACGAGATGGTTGTGCGTGAAATCTTGCTGTGCGCTATCCTGATGTGCACTAAGAAAATGTGCGTTAAATTACATGTGTTCTAAATTGTATGTGCACTATGATATGTGCACTATCTTGTGTATGAAAACTTGCTGTGCGCTATTCTGATGTGCACTAAAAAAAATGTGCGTTAAAATGCATATATTCGAAATTGTATGTGTACTATATTCTGTGTCCTAAATCGTATGTGTCCTAAATTGTATGTGTACTATGAATCGCATGTGTTCTAAATTGTATGTGCACTATCTTTTGTGCGAAACTTTGCTGTGCGCTATCCTGATGTGCACCAAAAAAAATGTACGTAAAACTGCATGTGTTTTAAATTGTATGTGCACTATCTTCTGTGCAGTATTCTGATGTGTGTTAAATTGCATGTGTAATATTGTACTGTGCAGTTTTGATATGGAGCCCTTTCTTTGCATAAGCTAATTGGTGGAAAACATGTCTAACATTGCGTTTAAGAAACAAAAACAAAGTGCACAAAAATTAATAAGATCGTCTAAAAGAAGAAATTGAAGCACTAATTGTAATATATTTTCATATGAAAATTCAGTAGTGTATACAATACGGGATGTTCCGTTTCCGGTGTTACAAGCGGAAGTGTGACGATTCTGTAATACATAAAAAAAAATAAGTAAAAATTCACAATAATATTTTATCATAGTTCGCTTAGTTTTCTAGAAAATTGATTTTGAATTTTGGCTAGGTACGCATGCACCAAAGTATAGTTTTTGGCGCTCGAGAGTTCTCGCTTACTGTGGCAAGAAGCGTTCCCCTTACCTCAGCGTGTCTCTTGATCTATGTAGATCCTAGAGTCTTAAAGACAAAACCAGCAATAGACCATTGAGTAATGAAAATACTAATGTCTATATTTCGTATTAGATCTTCACAGAAGTGTCGGCAATGCATTACTGGGTGTTTTTCTAATGCAAATGAGACCAACCATGATAGAACTCTGATTATCTTAATATATAAAGCCGAAAATGTTTGTGCTTGTTTGTCGTCTAAAAACATTCAAATGGTAAACTCTGGGGTTACGAAATGTGTCTCAGCTTATTATGTCTAGCTAATCCAGATGAATGTGACTATTTTCACAAAAAATAAAAAATTTTTTTTATAAAATCAGAACCTAAATTTCGGACGAAGCCGAGTAGTAATGTTAGTTTTTAATAATTGTAACGGGCCAGAGCAGGCCTGCTGTATAGAGTTCGGATACCTCTGAATAATCGTCTGTGATATACGATCCCGGGCCTTAATGCATTAATTGTAGCAGTATATATTCATGTTCGCAATATGAAAATTGTTGTTCAACGTAATGATACTACTTTGTCAATTTCTCTCCTGCTCCCTGGCTCAACTGTCGCCGAAAAAATATTGTGCTCGTAAAGTTAGAGGGAACTATTTTCGTTCTGTCTGTAATGATAAAATTATAGGCTCCATTTTCAAAATTATAGGCGCATACTGATATAACACTCGCGTCGTTCTACATGAATATCTCATCGTAACTCCAGGTGGGCCATTTCGTTGAAATTTAATGTCATTTGGAGGATCTTTCAGAAAGTTATTTTTGATTACGTCGTTTCAGCGGAAAACGATGTCATAATATGCTCGATGCGATTTAGCGATGAAGCTGCGTGTTCTGTAATTTCTGACGAGTAATGTCATCGTTTGTTAATAGGATATTTTTAATTATTTTTCAATAGCTCTGAGGAATTCATATTGTTGCTCATTAATTCAAAAAAATTCCTGTCTATTTTCCCATCGGTCTTGTCTGTCACTCTATCCGCTCATCATTTGTTAGGAATATAACCCCTTTGCAGCCGACTAACAGCAAACTTGTATCCGGCAATGATTCGCTTATAGCTCACTTTAAAGGGAATGAGCCCCAGTTAGTGACTGTGTTTGACGTTCCTTCACGAGGTTTATTTTTTCGCCTGTATTTTCTATTTTTCCTTGAGAATTTCTAATTTTTTAGGGGATTCACTGGTTTAGTGTGTGCTGGGTGTTTTATGACCTATGGTACAAACGAAAAAGTAGTCATCCTATACGAAAAAATAAGTGAAAAATATACAATACAATTTTGTCATAGTTCGCTTCGTTTTCGAGAAAATTGACTTTAAAGTTTTAGGCATCCGAGGATCACATTGAGATTGGGGGAACGGTATTGTAGGTCCATACGAGACTGCTTCGATAGCCTACCACTGATTCAAATGCTTTCCTGTCAATGTATATGTGCGATAAAAAAGATAAAAAAATTCTGACAATGAGTATTACTTCAAACATACCTTAATATGCACATAAAACGCCAGATAGTAGAAACTTATAGTTTTTGTTAAATAAATTCCCGAAGATGGCGTTGGAATACGGGCAGTTACGGGCAGTTACACATGGCAGTCGTTTTTGTCGAAAATGAAGCATGTATTTTTCAATTAATTACAAAAAGAAATAAATTGAAGCTGAGACTTGGTCTTTGACACGATTTTTATTAACATCATAATGTGTAAAAAAAACCTTCTGGTTTCACCCAAAATATGCATTATAAATGACGCTACAGATGGATCATTAAAGAGGCTTTTTAAAAAAGTTTCTTTTGTTTTGCAGCGATTTTGACGAAACGAAATTCAGCAACTAGCTTGTAAATTCTGCTGCATACAGAGTTGGGCATTATTCGGCTAAATTTTCATTCGAATAAGTATTCGAATAAATTTGTGCGACTAAGTTTTTATTCGAATAATCTTCGAATAAAAAATTCGAATAAAATGAAGTTATTCGTCAATAACGAATGATTTTTTATTTGACTGAAAATTTTTTCGAATAATTTCTTATTCGAATAGACATTTAGTCGACTCAACGGACGAATAAACTGATCACGTGATTTCGGCGATGTATGGTTACACCACTGACTGACACCCATAAGACCTAATGTTTTAGGTTAAGTAACTCTTGTCATAGCTCGCACTTTGCAGGAAGATGTATGACCGCGGTACTACATAGAGTGGCGTTTTGATTTATTTTAAATAAAAGTTACACACGTCAATCCATTTAAACTAATGAAAAAGTCAATCTTTGCAAATTATAAGCGTTCATTGAACGTTTTTGAATACATACAAATAATCATGCGAATATTCACATATGCATATATTCAAAGTTAGTTATAGAGCAACTTATGCTATGTTTTTTGGCTAATTACTAAATTGTAAACAAGTTACTGATAAGTGAATTATATTAGAAGGATTAGGAAAAAAATATACACTATTTTCATAAAATGTGTTTTTAGATTGTATCTTTATTCAACAAATTTGCTTTTAATACCACTCTGCTCAAATAATGCATCGCTTAGTCGATTTGCTTTTCCTGAATTTATGATTGTGGCAAAGGAAAATAATCGTTCCACCGGTGTGCTGATGTACATGACACGAAGTAACCTTAAAATGACATAAACTGTATTAGGTTAGCTGGCAGTAATTGGGGTGTCACTAATTCAGTCAAATACATGTGAAGGGCGTCATATAAATATATTTTTGAAATTGATGAATTTATACATAAAAATCCCAGGTTTAAGATCCACCAAATTTTTTTCATCAAGTAAACATATTAAACAATAATAAAATACTTCTTTAAGGCGGGATTTCTCGGGATCTCCTCGGCGTCAAGACGCACCCGGCCAACACACACGTCCAGACTACTCCAGACACACACGTCCAAACGTATGTTGGACACAGTACAGACTTCCATCGATAGATGTCGGGTATAACATTTATTAGTTGTTCAATCAGGTCGAATAACGAATAAATTCTTATTTAACTGAATCTGGCTAGAATAACGGTACAGATTTATTCGTGAATAACGAATAATTTTTTCGTCGAATGAAATCGTCATTTGTTATTCGCGAATAAATCTTGAGGATTTATACTATTCCGTATTCGAATGAACATTTAGCCGAATAATGCCGAACTCTGGCTGCAGAATACCTTTGGTTCTGCACTGAACCTATAACAGAAGAAAATTATTAAAATGATAGCTACAAAATGGCGATTTTGAAAAAAAAGTGCGTTTTTTTAGACAAAGATGAGGTTTCAGTTTCTTTTCATAAAAAATACAAGTTTTTATTAATTCAATTTAAGTTCAGGCCAAAACTACACATTTTGTGAACATGGTCAAATTTGATTTGAATGAACTGGGGCCTCCATTTTTGAGTTATCACTCCAAAACTTTTTTTTAAAAAAAAAACCCTTTACTGATCTATCTGTAGCGTTATATATAATGCACATTTTTGACTAAACAAACATGTTTTTTTTCAAGCTTACGGTGTTAATAAACGTTGTGTCAAAGGACAAGTCTCAACTTAAATTTATTTCTTTGTAATTAATTGAAACAGAAACGCATCATTTTCGACAAAAACGACTGCCTAGTACCCTTAAGGGGGGCGATTAGGATTTTAATAACATGAAATTGCACATGATTACCCAACAAAGTTCGTTAATTGTGAAGAACTGTAAACGCATACGCAGATTTTCTTATAACAATAAAATATTTTTTATATCCATTATGTGAATAACATTGGTCAAACTGCAACCTTAGAATGCTCGGAATAGTCATAACTATCGTAAAACACAATATTGCGTTGCGGCAATGTGATCCTAAACGTCAGGAGATAACTGTGTGGAAAGATTAAAATAGGACATCCTGTATATGGCAGGGGGCGGTTGGAATAATTTGATAGAGCTAAGGGAGCGGTGGTCTAGAAATAGTTTGAGAAACACAGCTCTAAAGTCCCATTACCATTTCCGTATCAGCCGTAACATCGCCCTGCTATCATAGTACTGAAACAGACTATAGCGCTTATTATGGTGGTAATTGAAATTTCAGCGAATTTCAATATAGCGTCCTATTTTTAACAGGGTGGGTACATTGATACGCGATTCCCTGCCAAATCAATCATTTTTTGGGCTTAATTCTCTGGCTTTAAATACGTTTAAAAAGCACGACGCGACAAAGTTGCTGATTTTTGCCTTTTTCCACGAAAACAGGTTGTATAAATAAAGTTTTATTTGTGAAATAAATGTATCATTGCTTTAAAACTAAATTATATGCTAGGAGCGTGTTCTATCTGTTTATCCCGACTAACATCAAATACGGTATAAGCAAAAAATGTACAGTAAAAATTTGTAGAATTTTTTATTTTTAATAAAGAGGTTAAAGCTACTACCAATGCTCTGTCCAACAGAAGTATAGCCTTCATGGGCGTAGCTAGGATTTCATTCAGGGGGGAGGGGGGCAATAAATGGTGAAACAATTTTTGTTATTACATCCTACGTACAAAGTATAATTAGATACACAAAATAATCTATACACAAGAAAAACACTTATGCTAAATTTAACTTAACGCTAGCTTCCGAGGGTTCTCACTAAACCTTCTCAATACTTGTTCTTCTATCTTCTTCCTTCTCTCACGCACCATTTGTTTGTGCACACTCAGCATACAAAGTCCACTGAGTCGATTCTCCGACATTGTTGAACGCAACCAGGTTTTCACCCTCCGCAATGTACTGAAGGACCTTTCAATCGTACATGTTGTGCATGGTTGCGCAAGGGAAATTAGCAGAGCTGATTTCGTTGCTGGATAAAAAGTCTGAGTTTCTTTTACCAGTGCTCCTATTTCCACCTCTTTAAGTACATCTTTTACAATTTTTTTATCCTTCCAGAGGTTGTACCATAGTTCAGCTTCAGTGGAAAAGTTGTTCAAATTGTAATAATGGGAGAAACTTTCTGCTTTTTCAATAAAATCTCCTATTGTCATGCCCAACATAATATACAGGTGCAGAATTAATAATGAGAATGCAGGTATCTCCTGTAGTGAAGATATTAAAGAATCTAAATAAGGAATAAAGAGGGACCTATTCCAGAATTCGGCAGGGCTTTGCGTTGGATGATTTGAACGGTACCGTTGTCGTGCCACAACCCTTGGCAGTTGTAAGACAATTCCAAGATTCTCAGCGATTGTATTGGCATCAGCTAGAATATCTTGGCTTACGATGTCCGCAGTTTCACGGTGACCTTTCACAAGACCTAATATTCTTTTTATATGTTTCATACATTGCAGCATGTCAATACTTTTTGACTGTAAAGCATTTGCCACAGGTTGCAACAGTGCAGAATACTTTGCTATGAGACCGACGCAGATAATGAATTCCGACTTTGTAGCAACACAATGCAGTTGAAAAGCATTTTTTCTGTTTGCTGTGTCACCATCCTTCGATAGTGTTTCAAGCCCTTTGACAATACTCACATAATGTTCCTTGAATATGGCGATACTTTTGTATTTCTGAGACCAACGTGTCTCACAGAACACTGGGATATTTGGTGCATACTTTCTACGTAGAACCGATTCACGAAAGAATTTAATTATTTCCTTAACTGTTGAAATCGTGTTTCGTATTTCTGGGAGAGAATTCAAATCGTTCACAACTAAGTTCAGTTTGTGGCTAGCACAATGAAAGTACAAGGCTTTCTTATACTTCTCGCGCAGAAATTTCTGAACACCACCATCCTTCCCTGCCATGGTTGAACATCCATCGTCACCTTGTCCAACATACTTGTCTGCATCAAGACCTTCATTTTCTAAAAAGTTGTCTATTGCAGTGGCAATAGTTTGAGCGTCCATAGCAGCCAATTCCACAAACCCTAGAAATTCCTCACGGACTATCATTTTTTCTTGGTCAAAAAATCCAATACCAATTGACAGTTGCTCCTTTCCTGATATATCACTAGTTTCATCTGCCAGCACGCTATAGGCGTAAGCCTTCTTTACATCTGTAATGATTTCATCTTTAATAACCGCCCCACTTAAATCAATTAATTCATTTTGAATCTGCGGAGATATGTAGGTGGCATTTTTCTTGCCCTTCTCCATATGTTGTTTTAAAATTTGATCACCGGCTTCAATCTTGAGTACCACAAAAGATTACAGTCGAAATGATTGATGTTACGACATTTCTGTTGGCTTCTACTTCTTTCTTGTGCGCAGAATCCATCATGACATGCACAGGCACATTCTCCGTGAAACTCTTTGCGGCTGTGATTGCTGTTTTGTGCCATTGAGTTGAAACATGGTTTTTGGAGTATTCGTGCATGTCTTTATAGCGGGTAAAAGGCCTTACTATGAATGAACCCAAAACGCTTTGTACTGTAGTTGGTGGAAACAGCACACAGTACAAGCACAATGCGCCCTTCAGTCGTTTCGAATATGCAAGCCAAGGAGCATAATCCTGCAGCCAACTATATTTAAATTTTTTTTTTAAATGTGTGGCGTCGTCAGCAAAGTTATAGCTTTCTGGGGGTGACCAGCAGCGTTTTAGGATTTCCATTTTCTGGGATGTTGTCATAGAAGAAGATCTTCCGACCCATTTGCCAAGGTCATTATCGCAGCAGGTTTTAAGTTCAGATTCAGATGCGGATACAACTTGAGGTACAAAAGTACAGGTAATAGGTGCAGCGTCCCTTTCTTCTTCGCTTTCACTTTCACCACTGTTTTTCTCTCGATGTTTCCTTTTCTGCGACACTGAAACGAAATTATCACTATCATGCTTTCTGCAATGTACAATGGGAAATGAACCCATCTGCAATGCTTTATGCAATGCTTACATCTATCGTAGTAACGGGCATAATACAGGGCATCATCTTTTTACGACGGACAGAAATTTATAAAATTCATCCACAAATAAATTAACTTTACGAATAGCGAGATTAATGCCTGCAGACCGTGCAGTTATACACTTACAATTACAGAGCACAAACAGAGTCATTTAATAGGGTAGTATTTTGAGTCACCTCCTACTGGAGTCGATCAAATAAAAACCGGCCAAGTGAGAATACCAATCTAAAATATCTTGTTCAAACAGATCCGGAATTTCCGGACCGGAAACAGAGGTATGGGACAGACAGACAGACACCGGAAGGAGACTGTAATTCCGTTTTGTTACAGTAGTTCCTCGTTAATTGTCGCCTTCAAAACCCTAAGAATTGTCGCCAAGTACCCCCCCCCCCCCCCCCACACAATTTATATTTATTTAAGCTTTGGGAACACGTGTGAGCGACGCTCGATGTTCGGCGCTCGAGAACAAGTGGGCCATAAAATACAAGAAGAGAAAGTGAAGTAGCTATTAAGAAGTGGAAACGTCAAGTTCCACACTTCTCATCAGATTTTTACGGAAGTGACGCCAATCAAATAGATTCCTTATGCTGTTCCGATGAAAATAACAGCAAAACCGACATAATGCGGACAATAATTAATTAAGTAACTTGGTAACATGAAAAAATGATTTGCATAATGTAAAGCTAACTTCGTTAAAAATAGTCCGATTTTCATGGCATATGATATGAATTTAATCAGGAGAACGCCAGGAATCCATCGGTATCACTTCCATATTGATACGATAAAGAATAAAAAGTTTCGAAAAAGTTGCGACAAATACGTTCGATTGCGCGGCGCCGTTTCATCTTCACCGAGCGCCAATATCGAGTTGCTCACTGCTGATCTCAAGCTGCGAGCTTGTAACGAATAGGTAAATACTGTATTTTTACTTTGTAGGGACTTGTTCTCGAGCGTTGAAAGCCATAAAGCTCATTGTCAGTGAGGCATGAAATCGGAGGTGTGAGTTTTGTTTCTTAGCCTTGCCGATTGTCGCGGGCCGGTCCGGTTGACAATTGTCAATTGGCGAGGAGCTACTGTACTATAAATTAATATCTAATAAAAACGTGCAGTGAAACTTACCTCCAAAAAATCGTCTAATATCCATTTTCGATTTTATACCTAAATAATTCGATCTCGAATACACGATTTGACGACACAATCTCACGATCCGAGTAGATACACAACACGATGCGGAGACAGTAGACGATCGCTCGCCTTGCCTCGCGGCCTCGCCACGGCGCGACAATTGCGCCGCAACTTCTTTTTGCACTCATATCTAGGCTCACGTCGCCTCAGTTTTTCCTTTCCTGAAGTTATCTGAGCTTGTCTCGGTTCATGTGTTTGGTCAAATGCTCAGAGAATCTCTTTCTGTGCAGTCGTCAATTAAGTAGGCTCACACTACGCCTCGCCTCGGCTCACCTCGCCTCTCTTCCTCAAAATATTCTCGAGAAAAAATCCGCTGCTTGGAGTCGCGCCGAGGCGCAGTGTGAGTTAAATTGTCAAACTCCATAGGCTAAGCATAGGAAGAATAAAATGAGGCGAGGCGAGACGTAGTGAGAGCCTACCTTAACAGCTCCGCACTCAGCACCGGCTCGGCTTCTGGAGCCACAGAGTCCTCCGGCTTCCAATTCGGCCAATGTGTGCACTGAATTTTGAATTTATGTACATAGGTAGGAATCAATATAACCGGGGTCGTGTAATGCGCAATTACTTCACAATTGAATTTATTTTTATTTTGTAATAAACTAATTTAATTTTGGACGAACGTTTAATTTATTTTTTTTCCGGTCAGGGGGGGGGGGCAAGTGCCCACCCCTGCTCCCCCTTGACTACGCCCATGAGAGCCTTTGTAAACAGAATTATGAGGAACAAAAAATATACATTTAGATATTGTATGTCAGTCAGACAATTGTATAGGAAAAATTAATTTTCAAATGTTTTCCATTTGAAGGATTTTTAACATTCTTAAAGTGTTTACAGCTTCTTAGGCTGCAGCACACCCTTCAATAAACCATTTTTGCTTACTTAGGACGTGAGAGCCTTTGCAATCAAGCGATCGACATCCGAGAACAATGGGGCGCATAAAAAAACTTGACTTTTTGTAAAACTAATAATACATTTGAAGTTTGCCGGCTTCGATGCACACGTGTGCTTACGCTTGCTCATTGTCAGCCGATTTTTTCAAAAAATCAAATTCTTTATATTTCATCATATCAATATGAAAGCAACACCAATAGATTCCCAGAGTTCAGACTATTTTTAACGAAGTTGGCTATAAATTCTGTAAATTAATTTTATATATTACTTCGTTAATTACAGCCCGAATTATGTCGGGTTTGTTATAATTTTTATCAGGAAAACACGAGGAATCGATTGATGTCACTTTTATCAAGATTCGATGAGAAATGTGGAACTTGAAATTTTTTCGTACTTAACGGCTTCTTGTCTTTTATGGTCCCATTGTTCTCCAACATCATGCGGTCAGTTGCGAAGGTTTTCGCATCCTAATTAAATAAAAAATGGTATTGGGATGATTTTGTATAAGCTTAACAGGGGTGAAATTATAAACTTAACCGAGGCACTACTGTATAGTCTAACTTAGTGTAAATACCTAATGCGTTAGACGCGAAGAAGAATTGTTATATTTCGTTCGTCTTTTCTTCAGGTAATTATTCTTCAGTAAAGTAATCGTTAATGAATTTGCAGGTAATTGTGTAGAAAGTTAATGTCGAGCAAACTCGGAGAACCATAATACTTTCGCTGTATGCGATCAACAACCTACAACACGTTGGCCAATTGTATTCACAAGTATGTACGTCCAATAATTCAAGCAAATCCGTTTTTAGTTTTGTCTAACAGTACATAAACAAAATTGAAGTTATTTGTATCAGAAATAATATTGACCCGTTTTAGAGATTAATATTAGATATTATTATTAGAAATAATAGTACAGCAGATTAATGTTACTAGACTGCGGTTGGTAAGAGTTAGGTAAGGTTAGGTAATGCACGTTTTAAAACAATGGCTGAGTCTTGACTGAGTTGGTGGTCGAGAAGAGCGTCATCTATTCCAATAAAAATACTTCACAGTGTTACTGTGGCGCGAATGCAACTGTGTTTTAGACAGAATACATTAATAGCCAATGCACTGTGGTGTTGTGAATAATATTATTGAAATGTTTATAACGTAACTTTATACTTCCATTAGTGATTTTCACAACATATTGGGTCTTTGTATCGAGTGTTTGATTAGCTTGTTTTGTCGTTAAAGATTTTCGTGGTGTCTGCAAATATTGATAGTTTACCTACAAATTCTTCTTCTCTAATTTATCCGTGCAATTTTGGAAGCCACGATAATAATAATAATAATAATAATAATAATAATTCGTCTTTATTTACCACAATTACAAAAAAAACTTATGTGATAAAAAGGCGAGGTTCGGCATACATGCCGTTTTACAACCTAACCCAAAAACAATAACAAACAAAATAAAGCTAGCGAAACAACAGATGAGCGAGAAAGAGGACCACATGACAAGGGGAGTTAGGGATATTGAGCAAGAATAAAAAAACGGGCAGCACATTTAAAAGCGGGAAAAGAGGTCAGAGAACGAATATCCAAGGGAAGAGAATTATAGTAAAAGGATGATAAATAAGAGAAAGATGCCGTAAACTTGACCGTACAATGAGCAGGCACAGACAGGTCAGCACCACGCCTAGTAGATGGTGCATAAACAGAGTGCAAAGATGAATTACTACATAGTAATTCACTTATATAGCTAGGCGTTTCAGATTTCAAAGCCTTATGCACGATGCAGCACAGGTGTAAAATCCACCTCTGTCTGACTTTGAGCCAGCCAGAGCGAAGAAAAAACGGCGAAATATGATCAAACTTACGGACATTATAGGAATAGCGAAGACACGAATTCTGGATACGTTGAGCTATTGACGAGAGACGAGTAGAGAGACAAGGGCCATACACAACATCGGCGTAATCAAAGAGAGAAATAACAAGTGACTGACATAGAGAGAGCTTGGTGTGGGTGGACAAAATACGACGAGAAGGATACAGGAACCGTAGACGAGCAAAAGCAGAGCGACACAAAACAGCTACATGCTGGTCAAAACACCAAGGAGGATCAAAAGTAACATCGAGGATTTTAACAGTAGGTTGCATGGAAAGAGATGCAGAGCCCCAGGAAATGACAAAAGAAGACAGCTGTTGACGTAAAGCAGGAGAGCCCACCACTAATAAAGAAGATTTAGCAGGATTTAACTGCAAACCGTGAGAGTCAGCCCAAGCCGTGAGGCGTAGCAGGTCAGACGCCATCTCGCATTTAGCAGACTCAGTACTGCCAATAGCAAAATCCTTAACAAGCTGAGTGTCATCCGCGTACATATAAACCCGACAGTTATGACACATCGAGGGCAGATCCCTTACGTAGATACTAAAAAGTAGCGGCCCAAGTACAGAGCCTTGAGGTACTCCACGTTTAACCTCGCGAGTAGATGAGACCGTAGGCATGAACTGGTTAAGCATAACCTGCTGAGAGCGAGAAGAGAGATAGGATTCAAGGAAAGACAGGACATTAGAGGACAAACCAGTATGTCGAAGTTTAGCCATCAGCAGGTTATGATCAATCGTATCAAATGCCTTAGAAAAGTCTAAGGAGATAATGGCAGTTAGGCGTCTAGAATCAAAGCTCCGCAATACGGTATCCGACAAATGCAGCAAAGATGTAGTAGTGCTATGACCACGTCGAAAACCAGACTGAAAAACTGGAACAGCATTGGTGGAGGTGAAAAACCTCTGAAGCTGTGAGATGCAAAGTTTCTCCAGCACCTTAGATAAAAAAGGAGTAAGAGAGATAGGACGAAGGGAATTAAGGGCGGTTACATGAGGTGTTTTGGGAATAGGAACTACAAAGGAGTGCTTTAATACATGAGGAAATACACCATCGGAAATAGCAGCATTGAAGATATGTAGGAGAGAGTCAAAACAGTAAGGAAGGCAATTAAGGACCATACCGCCAGAAATATCGTAAGGATTAGAGGACGTAAGCTTAATAGTTTTAAAGACAGCAAGGAGATACTCAGGAGTAAAGGGCACAAAAGAGAAGGTAGGAGAGTCAGGATCAAGATTAAGCAAGGATGCATAATTATGTATACGGTTAGGAGAGGCAGAACAAGCAGGAAGAGAGTCAATGAAATGATTATTAATTAAAGTAGGATCAGGAAAAGAATCAATGCAAGACGAGGCCCTAGACGATCGGTAAAATCCGGCCAAGGATAGGAAATCCCAGAGCCTTCTAGAGGAACACGAATGAAAGCTTTTAAAAAACGCCCTCTTCTCAGCACGGATGACCGATTTAGCAACATTACGAAGATGCTTATAATAATCCCAAGCACCAGCTGTCCCAGACCTTCTGTATTTCGTGAGTGCCCGATTGCGAAGCCTTATGAATCTCCTCACAGTCTGCGTAAGCCAAGGTGCAGAGGGCCTAGAGACACGCACTAGTCTTATAGGCGCAAACTGATCGTATAATGAGACCAACAAAGATTCAAACACAGCAAATTTGGAATCGACCGTATCACAGTCACCAATCCGATGAAAATCAAATCGTGCCAAATTTAATTAGTGGAAGGTTGCTAAATTTAGTTAGTGGAAGGCTAAATTTATCACAATTTGAAAATCAAGTCGTGCCAAATTTAATTAGTGGAAGGTTGCTAAATTTAGTTAGTAGAAGGCTAAATTTATCACAATTTGAAAATCAAATCGTATTACAAATTTAATTAGTGGAAGGTTGCTAAATTTAGTTAGTGGAAGGCTAAATTTATCACAATTTGAAAATCAAATCGTGCCAAATTTAATTAGTGGAAGGTTGTTGAATATGGTTAATGAGGTTGAAAAATTTAAATTGTGTCAAATTTAGTTAGTAGAAGGCTAAATTTATTACAATTTGAAAATCAAATCGTGCCAAATTTAATTAGTGGAAGGTTGCTAAATTTAGTTAGTAGAAGGTTAAATTTATCACAATTTGAAAATCAAATCGTGTCAAATTTAATTAGGCTTAAGCCCTCAGCCTCACGACGGAATTGCTCCTCAGGTAAATCCTTAAAATTACGTCGCAAAATGAAACGTTGGCGGCCCGTCGATTTAGGAATATTAAGTATCGAGTAAACAAGACAGTGATCACTAATATGGCTTACATCAAGAGAACCCGCGGATACAATATCCACGTCATCACTTATAAATATTAAATCCAACAAAGTTGAAGATAGCGCAGTAATTCGGGTAGGCACAGATATAGTTTGGAATAAAGAAAGCGATGACATAAAGTGCCTAACAAGAGGCAAACCCGGATCGCATACATTATTGTAATCAATATTAAAGTCACCCATACATATAATATAAGTAGCAGTGCAAGAAACTTCAACAAGGAACAGTTCCAGATCATTCATACAAGACAAAGGACAATTAGGCGGACGATAAACAGACAGAGCCACAATGCGCGCATGTTTAATAGTAAAAAGAACGCCAGCTACATCTAAAAGGCTATCACGAAAATACTTATCAGTAATAACATCAAAGATGTTTACACAATGTAAACTGGATTTGACATACAAAGCCGCACCCCCACCACGAGAGAGGAACCGAGAACAGCGGTCGGCACGATAGAGATAATAGTCACGCAGCAAAAGGGACCCAGAGTCGTGCTCAGTACGCAACCAGGTTTCGGTAAGAGCCAACACGTCAAACTTATAACAGCGTACTAAATCAGCTAGATCCGAGAAATGACAAATAAGTGACCGAATATTTAAGTGAGCAGCAGAGAAGGATTTAGAATGCGCACGCAGCTTACAAGAAAGCGAGGTAGAGAACGTAGAAGACGCATGTTCAGAAGTGGGAGAAGAGAGCTCCAGCAAAGCAGAAGTCGCGGAGGAATATGTACTGCCAGAAGTAGAAACCAGCCCATCTATCCCATCCAGGGAAGGCGGGCGGAGAGCTTCGGAGCCCGGGTGTAGGCTCGGGTCAAGTCACCGACTCCCATCCATAGGATGAAGAACTTGAACTGGGGAGCCTTGCAGAACAGGAGGCTGCGTAGACAATTCCTCCAAGAAGTCGGCAGAAGATGTAAACCGCCGGACCGGAGCACCATCATCCTTCCTTAAGTCGATAATTCCACGTTTCATCCATACAAACTTAAAATTATAGTCCTTCGCAAGCCTCTTGGCCTCCAGCAAACTGCTACGCTCACTAGCAGTTGAACGTTCATTAATATATATATAAGTGAGTCAGGCCATGACGGAACAACCTCACTAGCACGAAGATCCTTTTTGGCTCTCTTTTTGGCAATCCACTCATCCCGAGTAAACGTAGAGGTGAATCGGATGACGAGAGGCTTAAACTTTGCGTTGGTATGACGAAGTCTAAGCGCAGAGGCTACATGCGACTGCGACAAAGGTACATTAATGGCGTCCGCAACACTTTTAATAGTCGGTAGTAGCCCCGAATTTGAATTATCAGGCAGCGCGGATATAACGACTTCAAAGTCTCTAGTAGAACGCTCCATACGTTCAAATCTCTGGGTGACCTCAGCAAGAGGCACCGAGCCAGCCACAGCAGACGCCCTCCCACCAGTAAAACGCTGCTCCAGCGAAGTCATACGTCGGTCCAAAGAGGCTTGGTCAACGGCTAGACTATCCACCCGTTCAGCAACATCTGACATCATGGTGTGCAAAGAGTTAACACGCGCTACCAGATCATCCAGCGAACTTAGTTTGAGTTTGATATCTTGAAGGCAGCCATGGATAGCCCTTAGATCTGGTGAGGCGTCAGAACTTGATCTTGAGGACGGGGTGGAGGGTCCAGACAGAGATAGGGCATTATTGCAGTCAAAAACACCGATGCCAGGAAAATTATTGTTCATATCACAGCCTGTGCATTTACCAGACTTAGGTAGAAATTTGGAGCATCCTCGACAGTGGGCCATACCGACAGTACACCGACAGTAGTGTTTTGAACTCCTCAATAGATGTCATTAATTACTAATTAGCCTTACACGAGGCACACCAGAGTTTGTAATCACGATGACGACGTCGAGGACAAAGTCAAACAAAAACAGGCGGAAGAAAACCACAAGCTGAGCAAGCCACAACCGAATACCGAGAATTAACGGCGGATTACTCGGAAAGTAAAGGCACTAAGCGAACAGCGCTGCGGCACCACAAAGATATGCACAGTATCCACAAGTGGATACAAGACCGAACAAATCAGACTCAGATTAACACTGCCAAATCGAAAAGAATACAGAGTAAGATCGACACACGTCAAGACAGTTGAACGCCCTTGTCCAGTCTCGATCAACAACAAATATATACCTTAGTACTCCAAACTTGACCTATGTACAGGGTGATCCTCCCGTGGGTGGATTCAAAGAGATGGGGCCCGGCAGCCTGTGGTGAAAACACCCTGCGAAGAAATGTTCAAACTCCGCATTTTCTCATCAGATCTTTGCGAAAACAACGCCAATCGATTCCTTATATTTGTCCGATGACGATAACACCAATAACGCCGTGATTTGGACCATAATGAAGGAAATTATATGAAAAATTGATTTGCGTAATTTCAAGCTGACTTCGTTAAAAATAGACCAATTTACATGACATTCGCTATGATTTTCATCGGAAAAACACAAGGAATCGATTGGCGTTATTTTCGCAAAGATCTGATGAGAAATGTGGAACTTGATATTTCTCACGTCTTACTTGGTATTCTTGCCTCTTCGAGGATTGAAAGTAGCTATAATACTCGGCGAGGCATCGCGGGGTGTGGTTTTCGTCACGATGTGCTGGGCGGCATCTCTTTGAGGAGGGTTGCAAGAGAATCAGCCTGTATAGTTTTATCCCGTTACGGATACGGCGCTCGAGGGAGAAACCGCCCCCTTAGCGAAACAGTATTACTTTTAGTAATATGATGCCGCTCCCATCTTGAACCAAATTTATGATTTGTCACTATCGCGCGCCCTCTCGTTCATTGTCAGTCTCTCGCACTCGCCGCCGCCACTCAAAAAAAAAAAAAAAATGGTGATAGAAATGTTCTCTTAATGGATAGGAAGAATCGTACCCATGACGGGACAATACTGTATTCGAAACCTTGCGATACTCAAAGTATTGACATCAAAGTAACAAACCCTAGTCAACTAACTTACTTAGACTAATACAGTACTTTCAGGTACTTTCAGTACCGCTATTACTTAGACTAATACAATACATTCCGGTTATGGGCTCGCGACCGGTCACGACCTCGTGAACCCTTAACCGGGGTAAGGCAACGAATTTATCAACGTTTGACTGGATTTTACGGGAGAATCTTTCCACGAGGAAACCGAATCCAGAGTAATTGAGACAGGGCAACGTGCAGCCGGTGACCGAGAGCCGGAAGCAATAGCTCCAGCTCTCAGAATAAGTCATGTAGTACTGAAATTCTCTGGTTTTTTACTTTTCGTTGCATCTTTATGGAAGTGATACTAATTGATACCTGAGATTTCCTTGGCAAAAATAAGTCTCAAGACAACGTTATTTGGACTATTATTTAATGCCACAGGATGCAAAAGCTAATTTACAGAATGTATAAATCATTCCATCGGTTATCGTTAAAATAGTTTAAATAACGTATTTGCTATGATTTTCATCAGTAGAACTTCAGCAGTTTATTCATATCACTCTTATGAAAATGTAATGAAAAACATGAAATTTTTATTTTTCATTAATTCATAAGTCATCGTGCGATCGGCCCCTCGAATACGTGCGATTTGAGGTTGGGAGCCGACAAACATTGACAATGCGTTACAAAGTCTGGAGTTAGAAAAGGTGGGTATTCGCGCACTGTGTCACTCATTACTTCAAATGTTCAAATTCTTATATTTTTTATTGCACCTTTATAGAAGTACTAGCAAAATACCCCCGCGTTTCGGTTCGGGCCTAAGAGATGATATTCAGGACTCCATGAAAACACACTTCACCCCTTTTCACTACCCCGCTTGTGGGTTGATTAGAGCAAACAACCTGAAAATTGGTTTTTTGGCATTTATCTGGATAAACTTTGTGAGTAAGAACTATGTTTATATCTAATCCGGCCTAAGAGATATTAGGGAATAGGGAGCCCGAGAAAATACATTTTACCCCTTTTCACCCCCTCTGGGGATGGAATTTCCAAAAATCCTTCCTTAGTGGGTGCCTACCGATCGAGCTCTCAGCAATTATTCTCGTCGCGGTCGCGTCACAAATTACTATTATTTAAAAATCATTAAATAAAAATGTGAGAACCTTCCTCTCGTCAAGACGAACAAAGTGATGTAACACACATGTGGCTACAATTCATATTTACTGAGAAACCGTATTTCAAAGTATGCAACTTCAATTTTATATAGGGTAAATCCGGGAGACGCGGTCGGGTCGGAGAGTTGGTCAAGTCGCTATATTTCATACTCTATACGTAAAAACGCGTTAAATTGCAGCCCAATTACTTCTCTAAAAGCCAAACAATTGAATGAATAGCGTCACTTCGGTTCCTTCTGTGTTTTTTTTTTAGATTTACAGGCTATAAAAGGTAAACTAAGGTTACATTAAACCTCTTTTGTCAAACAACGGTGTACAGAATCGTATTTAAAATATAGTTCTAAGTTTATTTTTGTTTAATGTTTGGGAATAATAAGACAGTAGAGATATTGAGGGACAATACAGCCAAAGTATTTAGCCATATTAACTCTTCCTCTCAAAACTAACGAGAAGACCATCTCTCGCTGCAGAAAGGAGAGATAGTCGAGTTATGATTTTTTATTATTTTTTATTTTTTATTATTATTTTATTATTATTTTTGTATATTTAGTTTATTTATTCACTTTTGCATTCATTTGCCTTGCTAATCGCCATTAGGTAGTTAACTTTTTCTTTTATGTGTTCTTTACTTATTTAGCGTAAACAACTTAAATATCAATGAATCTGTAGTTGTATTCACTCATAAATAATTTTGCTTTATCCTTTGTTAATTTTCCATGAATAATTATGTAAGTGGTCTCTGCCAACGACGAAAACCATTTCTCCCGGCACCTCGGGAGATTTACAGTAAATATTGTCTTAAATTATATACTAATATTAGGTTTGTTTTGATAAAATAAGTAATTTCTATATTAGTTTTAATAGCCATTTTATACTAAGTCGACCGCGTCTCCCGGATTTACCCTAATAGTATAGATTACCAATGCATTCCTGAAATTTCTTAGTGAAAATGAGTTAAAACACGGCATTATACTTCTATTTTTAACGATACTGTAGTGGAATAACTTCTACATTGTGCAGATCATTAACAAAAATCAGATTAATGTTTTGTTTGGACCCATTCTGATCACAAAAATCTCGGGAATCCATTGAAACCGTTTTCATGAAGACGCAATGATAAATAGACAACTTGAAATTTCAGTACTGCATGACTCACTACAAACGTTGAGTTTATCATTTCTGATTCTCGGAAGTCGAAAGCTTGGGTCTCTGATGTGCGTAAACGAAAAATTCAAGGGGCGGGGGTTTGATCTCCAAGCCCTTAAACTGGTAAAAAGCGCTAGCCCTTAACTGAGCAGTACTGTACACTTCAATTAAATTAATTAAACTAATTAACTTGTAAGGAGAGGCGTTCAAAATGACCTGCTGAAAACGTGGGAAAAGTTTGTTGATGCATTGTGGGACGCTCTGTAATGTAGGATATCGTACAACGAGTAATAGAAAATGAAATGGGTGTTTCGACGTAACAAAATAAGACGAAAATCAAGAGTAATGAAATCGCGAAAAGGTTTCATTGTTCAGTTATTAATGTTTAAAAACTCGGGTCAGAAATGTTTGAACCATGGCAGTTCGGCGTCAGCGGGTCACGTTAAGTAGGTCAGTAGAGTCGTGTATAGTTGCCGTAAAAAAGTAACGTCGCATTTATTACTACTTTTACAAGATAAGCTGCTACTCCATGCGTCTTTATTTTTTGGCGGCGACGGTACGCGGATCTACTGACCTACACAACGCAAGTCGCTACTTAGTCGCCGAATTGCCGTACTTCAGGCGTTTCTGACCCGAGTATTTAAACATTAATAACTACAAAACGAAGGCTCTGCTGCAATTTTGTTACTCTCGATTTTCGTCTTATATTATCGCGTAGAATCAACCACTTCATTTTCTACTCTGTGTTGCCAAACACCCTATATTTAGACACCGGGCTATTTCGTACTTTATCTTATTGATTTCTGTGCTGTAACGTTTGTGTACATTAAAGACATGTTTATACTGTTAATAAGCTTTCTCGCATTTCAATTTCCGACATGGTAAATTCCTTTTTTGACTCTTATTCCGAGTTTGAAATATAATTCCGGTAGTTCGTTCTGTGGCTGTTTCTTCACATTTTTTAAACATTATACTGATAAGCTGCGTATTAATCTTTCGGGAAGTTTCTAGTCTGAGAATTTCTTTGTCGATTAATGGTCGATGCTGTTCCCAATTAACTTTTTGGAATTTCCATCTAGACGTAGGTATATTTGCGTTACTTATATTATGTTTCACATGAATTATAATTGACATTGGGAAATGGTCACTATCAAAACGTTTTGTGGAAGCCTGCCATTATAGCAAGTCAGGCTGTTTCAGGAGTGTAGACTAGTGTTAAAGTCACCCACAATGATGAACGGTTTAGGAAGTTGGTTGAATAAAGTAGACAGTTCTCTGTGCTGTAGTTTGTAACTTTTCGTAGATAAGTGTAATGCCATTGCTATTGCTTCTAAATCAGTATTCATTATTAGTCTGTGGCTTTGTCTGCCACTGTTCTATCCCTCGCCTGACTCCTTCCGCGTGCACCGGTATTGTTAGGCGGTTTGCCGGCTTCAGGCGGAGTATGCCAAATTTTTAAACGTTTATAATTAGAAAATGGAGGCTCAACCGCAATTTCGTTATTCTTGATTAAATTTCCTCCCACATGTAGTCGAATACCCCGTACATAAGATATTGGCCTCTTGATCTACTGCAGGCTCTTGAAAATATTCATAATGTAACCTGAAACCATTTACGTTCCATTGGTTTATTTTGTGGCTCATGTCTATCGCTTATCTCATAAAAGGTTTTTGTCCTCTTCTTATGATATGGAGAAAATAATTCAATCGTATGTGATTTATTAAGTTCAATTAATTTTTTCAAAGTTCGTATGTTTATAGATTCATGTGCGGGTCATCGATTTTCGATGTTAATTTTCCTATCCGGTTTTAAAATCAAGAGGGTAGGGGATGAAAGTGCACATTTTACATATACGATGACGGCTGTAACTTCGGATTGAATAAGTATATCAAATCACGACTTGCACCAAAAAATTGAGTTTTCCGGTCAGACGCACTTTTATATACTTGATGTCTAATTACTGCAAGTTTCGTGAATTTTTAATGCTTTTCTTTGCCTAATACAAGAAGATTATTGTATACTCTTTCAAATAATACAAATGAAATCGCGGGGAACGTTCATTTTCAAAGTATAGCACTAAATTCGAAGAGAAGTTTAAGTGGCGGGTGAAGTGCTCGAACCATATAAATAAATGTTTCGGATAGCAAGTAATGTATCAACCTTATTTCTGAATTCTGAATTCTATAACAATTATATTTATACATTAATATTATCTGTCACTATTCATCACCCTGGCCTTTGCCTGTGTCTTTGGATAGTGGTTTCAAATTAGAGAAATGAGAGTTTAAAACCGCTGCAGAAGTTGACAAATTGTCCATATATCGTCCAACTCCCGCGTAGCAAATAATCATTAACACGTGAATACAAGAACCAACCAATTGCTCCATTTGGGTATTGATAGTATCTTATAACAAAGTAACTTCGATTGGTATGATAAATATTGGTGATTGGAGGTTTAGGCTGCATTTGTTAAAATCTGGAAAATAGGTTTCTTTGCTTACGAGGAATTTTTATTTCCCAGAAAATAAATGATCCGTAATATAAGATTCAGATACAAATATACGAAGTTTGAAACAAATCGATGTGGGTTACAATGCTGTCTCGAAAAGCAGCGGTGTATTCTATCTCGAAAAACAACCGCGTCTTTTGGCTCGAAAAGAAGCCGCCACTTTCCTCGCTATTTCTTTTGTAGCTGCCGCGGCGAGTGCTCCTGGATCCACTCCGAGGCGAACACGAACAAAAACACAGCGTAAAAACGTTATCCCTGTGTCCACACTCGTAATAAGTGCTAATTTACAAAAGATATTATCACGCGGCTTTCCTACGACGATACTTCGTATGATTTTGGCAATTGCAATCAGGAATGTTTTGCATCAGCCAAGAACACATCCGTTCTCAACAACAGTCCGCAGCGAACTGTTCCTCTTGGACAATAAACATGCCAAAACTGTGCACAGGATTGAAAATATGCCGGCGCCACTCAAAGTGCTAATTATAGTACTTACAATTACATTTATTTGAAATTTCATTATGCTAAACGCATGTGACTTGTATTTTTAAAAGAATTTCATAAAGTACTAGGTGTTTAAAACTTTTGCAATTTTATATTTCGCAAATTTTTGGCCTGTGTTATGTATTAAAATTTTGTTACAATTTCGATAATAGTTTTTGTTTTAATTAAAAGAAATTCTTATAAGTGAATTATGCTAATATTAATTATGTTAATTTAATTAATGTTACATTAAAGAAATATGTAGCTTTTTCAATCCTTGTAAAATAATTCCTTTAGCACAAGTGAGTGTAATGTAATTAGTCACACAATATAATGCTTTTGAGGAGCCAGAATAATTTATTAGTTTCGTCATTTACTTTTTAATATTAAGAGATTTCAGAAAAAGCATAGTAAACACATTATGTATTAAATCTAATTCAATTTGAAATTTCATCACAAAAAATCACTCTGAAACTACCTACCGACAGACAACGTTGGAATTTAGAACAGGAAAGAATTTTTATACATTCTGTCTCTGTTTCTTAAATTCCATACTCCTTGTACTCCTTTTATTATTTCTCGTGCGCTACTCCGGAGTGTTAATCCCGGCGCAGAAGAGAAACAAGAAACAGGAACAGTTGGATGTGTCGCTTATTACACTGCAAAACTTTTCTCATTTCGACCTGCTTCGCAGGAAAATACGATACGATTGCACCGCGTATTGAACTAACTAATCGAGATAAAGCCATGAGTTGTAGTGAAAGAGCGGATGAACTCTTAATTATGCGCTTAGTTGATACGAATTGTAAAACAACGAACATCGTTATTGGCAATTTTCGTTGTTTTAGATTCGCGAATCGCGAAATATGTAGTTGCATAGGTACTTACATACTTGGCGGTGTACTTCATTTTAGCTTTGTGGTGATTTAGAGATTCAGGGATTACTGGATGTATGTATTTCTCAGGTGATAAACTGGTTACCAATGAATCTATCGTTGCATTGGTCGAATAAAAGAACAAATTGAATTAATCAAATTTGTTAATAGAAAACAACGCTAATATAGTTATAGTTCACAACGAAACGTGTGAAATCACTCAGGTTTTAGTAGACGTATGTTTAGTTGCTACTTCGTGTTTGGCAAACACATACGTGACTAGATCTTGTACTCGCAATCAGACAGACATAAATCTCTAATATACAAATTCAGCGACTAAGTTGTTTATTAATGTGTGCTTTTCAAGGTATTCTGTCTGTATTATTTATATTTTAATTATAAATCAATTTGCTCGATAGTAGGTATGTCAAAATTCAGCTGTAATAATATTCAATAAAATATATCCACGATAGAGTTATTTCGAAACTCGAAACATTCGGATATGTAGCTTGAAATTCGAACCGAGCAAGATTCGATTTTTCGAACCGAGCCAAGACCCGAACGGATTCGGGTATAGTACCTCCCCGAGATACAGCGACTAAGGGCAGACCCACTCCAGTGCTGTGCAATGGATACCATTGAGGCTACAAGCCGCCAAATGTGCCTTTTGTTACATGTTACGGAGCTGTACTCATTTGGTTATATCCGCTCAGGGCCGCATTTAGTACCACAAGGCGAACTAGACACCTCACAAACAACAATATAAAAAAACAGCCTAGTTATAGTCAGTCTAGTTGTAAAATAAATTTTTTTGTATATTTACATTATGATATAAAAACTAAGTAGAGGAAGCTAAAAAATTAGTAAGGCCTTCCACCTCCGTTTGAAATATGTACATCGTTTTTTCCTTAGAATATAAAACTAACAGGAACTGGTGTATTCCATAAAATTCACGTACGTGAGCGTACCATCAACGACGCAAAAAGCTATTGGGATAATAGCTACTTTGTTCCCTATATCTACATATTTCACACAACAGTAGAAATAGACTTGTTCTTTTGAGCAAAAGTATAAATGCGGCCCTGCATGTGCTTTCTTGTACTACACACCTAACATACTTTTTTACAGTCTTCACATTTAATTTTTTTTTATATAATGTAAAACTATTTAAGAAGATAAGAAATATATATATTCAGCTCCAAGTGCAGATGTGATTTTTTGTTTAAAAATGAATATTAAACTTTTGGAATACTGCTTATAGGATTTCTGTAGAATTAGGAATAAAAAATATTTTGCAGAATTAAGCATTTGTCTGCTTTAGTATCTCTAGGACCTTAAACAACTAATACCCAATAAGTACACTGAATACGTATCTAGGTGTTTGATTTGTCACCGAAAAATCGGAGGCATTACGTTCGCGAGCCCCTGCTGCGTTTACGAAGTCGCTATATCTCGGGGTGGCACTATAACTCGTTGTAAAGAGTTCTCCGGCTCGCAATTCGGCTCTTTGTGCACACCTGAGCTAGATCAGTGTTTCTCAACCTTTTTCAGACCACGGCCCCCTGAGTACTGTAAATAGAGAAGAACGAAACATATGGTACAGGCGGTATACAGGGTGGGCCAGAACGAATGGTACAACCGGGCAGGAGATTATTCTACATGCAAAGATAAGTCAAAAATGTAGAATAAATTTTTTTTCGTGTGATATTCTTCGTTTTCGAGATAATCGAATTTAAAAATTTGTGGGGTACGCGTGCAATTGGTTATCTCCGTCTTATTTCGGCATGTAGTGGCCGAAATGTCCGGGCGTAGCTCCATCCAAGTTTTCGACAGCTACTCGGGTTATAATACCATGGTCGTGTTGCAAGATATCTGGACTTGGACTACTGCGGTAGTCGAAACTGGTATTTTTACCAATGAAGTTAAGGTGGACAACTTCAAAGTGTCCAGGTTTATAGCCATTTTTTATAAAAAAAAGTCCTATGGTGTGTGTGTATCGTCCTCAACATTTTTAATCAGGTTTCACTCATTACTGCCTTCGATCCTGCCCTCGCCAGTACTACAGTGTTACGGTACAACCATATTCAACAAAAGACTGTTGGATATGTTCACAAATACGAATAGTAGTTATAAAACTACCTTGTGAATATAAATAGCAGATTAATTCTAATGTAAATGTTTTACTTTTGATTTCAGGTGAGTTCACAAATGATGCTAGAAATCAAATCATACCCGATGTATGTATTCGGAGTTTATAACCAGAAAAATACTGTATCAAGACATCAGTTTCGTAAGAATTCACTACTCAAACAATCTTCATTTGTATTCATCATTGAAATCACTCCTATATAGCGCACATCATCTTAAGACGGATCCTGACCAAACGCACTGTGCCGCGCGACGTCACTCTGCGCAGGTGATATGGATGGTAAAGGCGGGCTCTCCTAACGGTACAGCGCGTTTGGTCTGGAAGCACCTTTAGGCCGCAGTCACATTGCTGCGCACCGCACACATTTTTTTAGGGTACGTAGGCTTATTTACCAGAGAAAGACGTTCCCACTGGTGCAACCACGCGCCGCGCACGAGTCCTTTTGACGAAAACCGGTTTTCGAATTCCAGTATTCCAAAAATCCCGGATAAAACCAGTTTTTGAATTTTTACAACAAACTTACACTGTTTTGATTTTACTAACTAAAACAAGAATAATAACAAATGCTAACATAAACTATTAAACTTCCTATTCCTGTTTGTGATCAAACTCAAGTGAACGAAGCTTTCGGGGCGCGCTGTGTAAGGGCGCGTACAGATTTGAGCACGAACGCGAATGAGGCAAGCCGAGGCAGACCCGAATGCCTCGGGCTGGACAAATTGAGATTTTTCGTTCTGTGCGCACCGCACGAGGCAAGCCGAGGCAAGCCGAGGCAAGCTAAGGCAAACTGAGCAAACTTTTATAACATCATAGAGGATACATTTTATTTATAATAACGTAAAGTAAAGAATAAATTTTTATGTAATTCATGATATTCGTTGAAACGACTCCGATCGGGCCCGCCGCCCGCAGCAAAAGTGTTAAAAGTGGAAGGAATGTTTTCAGGACAATTTTCTCTAAATTATGTGACTCCTCTTTCATGAAAAATAAAAAATATATATAAAAAAATTTTATTTTAAACGATTTTATTAAAAATGCACTAAAAACTAAAAAATAATTATTTCCTTGTACTACAATTTCGATGGTGATATACTACGAACGCCTGCAGTTTTAGTTTTACTATTCGTACATACATGATGGATCATTTCTCGATAAATTGTGTATTTTCTGTAATCGCGATGCGACTAGCGTCCTGAACGCTGCGGCTTTTTGTCGTTTTCGTGAAGAATGCGAGTGGCTGATTTCAAGTCTTTCGGATTTGTGGTTATGGGTTATATTTATTGATGATTGGGTAATTTTTTCACTCCCTCGGAGTTAATTCTTTTTAAAAATATTGTATTGTCATCGAAAGGAGGCTCGTCTTCCCCTTGCTTTCGCCGCGTGCCTCGGGCCGATCCAAAGTTGTCGGATCGGCCCGAGGCATGTGAACGAATGGCGCCGCGGCACGTCCTGCCTCGGAACGACATCCGCATCGAGCACGAATTAATTTTTTTCGACCGATAGCGTGCGACGAACGGCCCCCGAGCAATTCACCGACGTGCAACACTTGCATAGGCATTCTGCTTCGGCTTGCCTCATTCGCGATCGTGCTCAAGTCTGTACGCCGCCTAAAGGTCGATTTACACTATACGGCACGGACCGGCACGTACCGGCAACGGCGCGGTCCGTCACCGACACGTAATATTATGCATGCATCTACACTGCTCCGGCAACAGTCCGGCAGTTCACGTTTAGAAGTCGAAATGAGCGGATCAGATAGTGACGAGGAATTGGTTCTCCTAGCCTTACTTTTAGACGAAGAGGATGCCGCAGCAAAAAGGGGAAAAAAGCGAAATAGAATTTGGGTACACCCAATATTGAAAAAGAGAAAAGTCGATGGGGAGTATTGGGCTTTATTCAATGAATTATTAAAATACGATGATAAGTTTTATCAGTACTTCAGAATGTCGCAATGCAAATTTTTTGAATTGCTGAAATGCATTGAACCTGGGTTACAAAAACAAGATACGTCGTTCCGTGAAGCAATTTCGCCCACAGAAAGACTTGCAGTTTGTTTAAGGTAATGATTTTTTATTGTACATATTTACATTTTCATATACTCTGTATATGGTGTTTGCTCGTTCAAATGTGGGTGTGAAATTGTCGCTGGAAAATCATAAACTGATGGTGATGGTGTTGGAGTTGGGACCATTAATGGTGAAGGACTTGGAGTTGGTGTTGTAGATGACGATAGAAACGGCGATCGTGATGGTGATGGTGATGGTGATGGTGAAGGATGTGGTACAGTGTATGACCCAGTGGGACATGATTCCCGAGATTGCAGGGGAATTGGTTTTCGCGTTAATGCAGAGTGTTGACGTTGTGTGGGTGTGTTGAGTACAAAAAACGGTTGCTCTTGCATAATCTGTTTCATTTCGAGTTCACTGATGATGGAGAATATCTGGGACTTCGCTATATTCTGATAATAGGGAGAAAAATTGTTGACCGTTGTTGCAATACTCGAAAAGAAGCTGTCTATTGCACTGGGTTGTGGAGTCGGTGGAGTTGTTCGTGCATTAGCAGTTCTTTTTTCTAACAAATATTTCACCATCACTGCTGATGCCGATTCCGATTGCGTGTGACATTTATTGCCACTATTCCTAGCTACTTTGGTGATAACTTTTCTTTTGATTTCTTTCTGTTTCTTCTTTTTTTCATCCTCAATAAGTGATTCATTCACATCTTCACCATCAATACCATCATCCTTGTCATCGTCTTTATCATCGCTTCGGTCATCACCTCCCTCTTCGTTTTTATCGTCATATTCTTTTTCATTTGGTCCATCTTCATTAACATCATCACTGATGTCTATCAAATTAGTACACGTGTCCCTTTCTTGCATGTATGGTACCACGAACGACATCTCGTCCTCAAACTTCCATTTTTTAATTTTTAAAGCAGCCTGTCCACTTTTTGTTTCGCGCCCTTTTTTCAACGCTCTTCTAAAAGAGTCTCTAAGACCGGTCCACGTTTTCTTACAAAGAGACACTGGAAAAAGGCAATAATATTTGTAGCGAAATTGGCAAAATATGAATGCTATAATTTATACGAATAAAAAAAGTTTTCAAAAATTGAAAGCGGTAAATAATTAGTTTTCATTGCCTTCTGTAAAAAATTCAATGAGTGATATAACGATTTTATCCTCAGCTCTGCAGCACAATTTTTTAAAAGGTTACACTCACAAAATTTATATTTCGTAGGTTCTTAGCTACTGGTGATTCGTTTAGCACAATAGCTACCAGCTATCGACTCGGGCATTCAACAGTGCAAAAAATTGTCATTCAAGTATGCGAAGCAGTAATAGAAAATTTGATGTCCGTAACAATGCCACAGCCTACAACGGATCAATGGGAAAAAATTGCCAAAGAATTTTGGGATATTTGGAATTTTCCAAACTGTATAGGCGCTCTCGATGGGAAACACGTTGTGATTCAAGCTCCCGCAAACAGTGGCTCTAAATTTTTTAACTATAAGAAAACGTTTTCCATTGTCCTGTTAGCATTAGTAGATGCACATTACAGATTTATCGCAGTAGACATAGGCGGGTATGGTAGGAATAGCGATGGAGGCCTATTTGCCACTTCTACATTGGGCAAAGCACTCGAAAGAGATAAATTGAATATACCGAAAGACAATACGCTTCCTAATACGCAAAACATTATGCCTTATGTCATAGTTGCCGATGAGGCATTTCCCTTAAAAAAATATTTATTGAGACCATATCCTGGTTCGCAAATTCAGGGAGACAGGTCAAAAAGGATTTTCAATTATCGCCTCTCACGCGCCCGAAGAGTGTCTGAAAATGTTTTCGGAATACTGGGTCAAAAATTTCAGCTTTACAATCGAAGACTGAAGTTAATGCCAGAAAATGTCGATAAAATCATTTTGACTACGTGCATTTTGCATAATTATCTGCGAGATCACAATATTAATGTACAAGACAATGCTCAGACTCAGAGTAATGTCACTGGTTTGCAAAACTTGCCACGACAAGGGGGCAGTGCAGTAAGTGCTGCATTTAATGTTCGAGACGCATTTAAAGAATTTTTTATTACGGAACAAGGCCGTGTTGAATGGCAAGACACAATTATGTAAAAACTAGGTTAGAAATACAATAAGTTATTCATCTTACCTGACTGATTCAGTTCCTTCCCAATTTGCCTCCAAGCATTGTCCTTGTATACACTATCGCTGTACTTGGGATTGTCCGTAGCATACAACGGCACATACACCTTGACATGTTCTATTAATTTATCGCAATCCATCCTGTGCTGCATGCGGTCTCTGCCGTTTACTGGTTTACACTGTCAGACACGCGACGAAACGTTCCGACGCGGACCGTTACGAACCGGCAAAACATTCTTCGCGACAATGTCGGCTGGCGTCGGTTCGTGCCGTAGACGGAACGTTGCCGGTCGGTGCCGGATAGTGTAAACAGTCCCATTTAAAACGCATGTTACAATGTTTTGTCGTGCCGGTGACGGACCGCGCCGTGCCGGTCCGTGCCGTATAGTGTAAATCGACCTTAATGCGTAGTACGGTTAGTATGCAGGAGTAAACTAAAGTAGCGGTCTGAAGTTGTTTCGTGAACAGCGATCGGGGGAAAATCGGCCGCCTCCAGTGAATCTGCTCCTTTTTTTAACGTTCTCGTTCTCTCTCCCTCGTGCAACGTCATGAATACTCACTGGAGGGGGTCGATTTCTCCTCGATCGCTGTTAGCGAAACAACGTCAGGCCGGCCAACATATCTGACCTCTAACATAGTCTGGTGTGGTGAAATGGACATGAGCAACACAGCTTATGTCATCGGTCAGTCTGTGTGCTGCCACATACAATAGCATATCTAATAGAATGAGTTTGTGGATTTTCATGTCAAACATTCGTCTGATTCATGAAGATTAGTTTTACAGTAAACTTTTACTACAATATGCTTGTACCCGAGGCGATTTCAAGTCAAAATGTTAACCTTTTTAATTAAATAATTCAGTCATTTTTGTATACTAATTCTAGTATCAAAAAACGGTTTTGTAAATTTAGAAACCGGTTTTCGAATTTTCCAAATTTATCCAAAAAACTGTTTTTTAATCCCGATTTTTAGAACCGAAAATCCCTACTTTTGATTGCTTTAGAATATTTGAAACAGTTACTTTTTGCGACCAGGCACGTGTTGGAGCGCTATGCCAAGAATTCACTGCCACCCTGTGCACGCGAACCCAGACCTACTCGAGAGTTCAAATAATCCTTGATTTTAAGACTCAACTACTCCTGATTATAGAAACTATTCCAATGCTAAGTGCGAGTTCAAATTCGCTACTCCGAAGATATTTCGAGACAGCTGTGAATAGAGGTGCAGATGTAATGACCTCAGTGAGAATATTTCGGGTAGTTTCCGGAAGTTTGCATATGCTCCTACCTGCCAGCTATATAGGGCATGCCAGTATGCAATGCGGAGGCGCTGCATACGTCGTTAATTTGGAAAAAGCAATCTACAGTCTCCTACAACACGTCCGTTAAAAAATTTGATACCTTCATTGGATTAGGACAAGAAAAAGAAATTCCCAATTCTTCAAATCTTCTAAGCCCTAATAAATTTTTTTAACACTCTTAATTTATCTCACACGAGGAAATTAAAAATGTACAACAGAAGATGTTTGTTAAGTTTCAATGTCAAATTCAGGGAAGAAATTCTGTTTGTATCATAAATATTGTTTCTGTCGCTATTTTTACTAAACTAATAATATCTTTTATTAACGGGATAATAATTAGCAATTTCAACAATTACAATAAGCACACAAGACAGTGAAGTATATTGAGAATAAAGTTATAAAAAGACTTAGTGATGCGATTTTTATAGAAAATAGCATTGCAGAATGTAACCACACGTAAATAACTAAATAACGATAAAATTCATAGAATTGTAAAAGTAAAAGAATCGGTTGATTGGATTAGTATGGATCAGGATTCGAACCCGGAACTTCCGTTTTCTGGACGACTGCTCTAATCGATCATTAGACTATCCAGGGTCGGCAGCGACTCTTTTTCTCCTAGACTAATTATACTAACAGGACACCACCTATAGGGTTTACACAAAAACCGACTTTTGAAAAACCGATTTTCGAAATCTCCTATTCTCAAAAAACCGGTTAAAGAGGTTCTCAAATTTTCACAAACAAATATAATTAAAGTAGAAAATAAATATTTGTACTTGTTTGAAAAATTTTCAGTTTTTTTGTAATATTAATGGAATTACAAAAAGATTACAAAATAAAATATGCTCTATCTATACAAAACCAAATAAATAAAATTCATTTACTATTTACGGATCTACAAAAATATAAGCCAATACAATAAACTGCATACAACACCAAACGAAAAAACAACCAAAATAACTAAAATCCGTACAAAATATAAATTATAAATCTTTATTTTATTTAGTATTTTTCTTCCGCAAAATATGAACTCGTGAAGATCAACAAACGCGGTCACGTCTGGAAGCTAATTTCCCTTCCCCCTCTACCCATAGGCACACTGAGCGACCATGTCTCTATACCAGGGAGTCGAGACCGAAGCAGAAACCGAATTTCAGACCGGTCACATATCGGTCAAGTAACCAGTAACCGTAACGAAAGTGGAGAGATTTCTGACCGTAGTAGCGAGAGGTTGCAAAAGGGAACCGAAGCTCCTGACCAATTGCACTTCGGTCGGGAATCGGGGACCGTAGTTCTGAGACGAACGGGTACCGGTCGGTAGATAGGTCACCACTTAATGTATGAAGCGGTCTGCCGACTGGTTAGGGCTCCGGCTCGGTTTAGTTCGGGTGGGTTCGGTTCAGTTCGATCTAGCTGAGTAGGCCGGGGAGGTATGTATGCTGTTCCTTTCGCTCTCATTGTTTGTCTCTCTCGTGACGGGATTTGTGAAAGCAGACTGTTGCAGTTATTTGTTTTTTGCGCCGATGTACCGAGGCATTGTTGTATATGAAACACTACATTAAGAAGATCCAAAAGTGATCGAATTAGCGTGAAATGACCCGTAGAAAAGAATCCCCGTCCAAGTTAGAAATTATCTGCAACTCAGGAAACAATTTCGCTTTTTTAAGGAAGTACACGGTGCGTTTCTGTAAGATGTTTAAAACGCTTTCATTCGACGACCCTTGAGCTTTCATAGGGAAGAACAACTCGGCTGTCGAGAACGCCTAATCCTAAAATAAAAGCAACTCTTCGTAGTTTACCACACCATTCTTAACATGGAAAATGTAGTCCTAGCTTCGTTAAAAATTTCAAATTGTTTTCAATAACTGCTATTTTACTCAGGGCTTTATGGTCGCGATTTAGCCACTCGTAAACTGCACTTTATTGTTATACCATAGACCCTCATTCGCCAACGAAAGGACGCATCCTCAAATTTTGTCCATGGATCATTCGAAGGTTTTATTTTCTCTAGGGCGAGGACAAAACACCCTGTATTTGCGTTGAACCATAATATTATATGGAACAGGGACTTTTGGGTATACTTAACCCCTATTGAAGTTCAAACAAACGCAATTAAAGAAACTCTTCCGCAGGCATAAATGACACGATTATGGGGATACGAGACCAGTCGATTTTATGTTCTGACCTGATTGAAGTAATACGGGGGTTCGGGTGGTATGATAAACCGTTCGCAATAGTGCAGCGCGCGGCTCGCTTACCTGAAACGGGGCGCACCGCTGCCTTCGATCATACCATCCTACGAAAAACCTTTTTCTGTAGACAGTAGCTTAGAAAGATGATCATACTTATTCAGAATTTAAAAACATACCATGTGGCAGCCAAAATTAGGAAAATAAGAATTTGCCTACATTTTTTGACGTTACAAAAATGAATTTCTTAAAATATTATGTGAATAGGCAAAATAATCTAAATTAAAAAAGAAAAAAATGAATGCAATACGATAAATAGTGCCAAAGATAAAAGTTTATAAGTATAGCGTAGTTTCAAAAAGGGATATGCAAAAAGTAATCAAATCACAACTGTGGTTCTGAAACAAATTCGGAACCATCAAAATAATAATTAGCTCCCTCTAATTTCACATCGACTATGTACATCATGTTTCATTTTGATCAAAAATCCTGACATCGACGTCAAAAAGTGATCGAGTGGGGTGACCTTCCTGCTATGTTAGTCGAAAAATAAAAACACATAGTATTGTGTTTGTAATATTGGAAACATCATAAATGTTTGCAATTTCATTCGTTATATCGATTGGTCCAAAAATTCCATTTCTCGTACAATATGCATAGATACATTATAAATGGTAACAATTTTATTAATATTAACTTCGGCGTTATCAGCGTGCAACCTTTTGAAAATTGACTGTTGTTTCTAAAACAAATTGTTAATTCTTGATCTATCGTTAACTTTGTTTATTTATAACTAAACATTTTATTGATAAAAATATAAATTATTTCTGAAAATTATTTATAAAAATATTTCATTGCGACTATGAAAGTAATCTTTCATTTATAAAAATAGTTAAAGTAGATGTTTATAAAATTATCTATAAAATTTAATAAATTTAGAAAAAGACGTAAATGTATTTTCAAGAATTTATATATAAATTAAATTAATTGATTTTATTTATTATTATAAATTTGTTTTATTTATACTATGTATTTCGCTGTGGATTGCAAAAGATGCAAGGCCAGGTTACTAACGTGATAAAAAATAATTAAAATAACCTACTAATTAATTTTAGTCACGATTTGCGATTCACAACAGGGATAGTAACAATTTGTTTCACAAATTTTAATCGGGGGTATTTCTATTTTCTTCCTATTTCTCATGATGTGATGAATTCTAGTTGCCCGCATTTTTATCTCTCCCGACTTTGCGTCAACCGTGTTGCAATTGGTCGAGACTCTCGGTTGACCGTTTTGCGAACCTCTCCATACATTAACTCCAACCTCTCCATAAATTAATGCGACCGTATTCCTGACCGGTCTAGACTTTCGGTTGACCGTAAGTCTGAGAAAAATTCTCTCTCGGTTATCGGTTGAGAGAAAACTTCAAACCGATTGTCGCTCTCTGGGTCGGTCGAGAGAACCGTAAATACCGTATCGAACGTCTTCAGTGACCCCGACCGCGACCGTAACCGAAATTCTATTGGTCTCGACTCCCTGCTCTATACACGAATGATAGCGAAATTGACAGGTCCCCACAGCTATTTTAGCATTATTATCTTATTTTATGACATAGTCCCAGTGTTTTAACATGATTAAGCGAATAATTTTTTTTTCGAACCCATTTGTCGTTTTACTTAATGTATCAAGCTGTTTGTCTAAAAGATAAAAGAATTATTCTGAATTAATAGTTATGAAAATGATACTTTTGGGATTAAGAGTTTTCGTGACGTCACGTTTTCCTCCTCCACTTGACGCTAGTAGGTGTCGCCATTCGAAAGCAGAATTTATAAATGTCACTTGGCTGTCACTCAATCATAACCTGCCAAGTGTTAGTTGTTAACATTTTTTAAATGTCACGATGGTAAAGAAGATCTTGCGCGATAGCGGCGGGACGTGATCGGTGGTACATTAACGAATAATTTCTCGATATAAATTGTGTATTTACGGAACTCGTGATGCGACTAGCTACCCGAATGCAGTGACTGATTTCAAGTCGTTTGGATTTGTGGTTATGGGTTATATTTATTGGTTATTGCTGATTGGGTACAATTTTCACCCCCTCGGGGTAATTTGGTTTTTAAAATATCGTATTGTCATCCGAACTACGCACACCTCCAAAGTTTCAAGACAATTGGATTGGTGGAATTGGTTTAAATTTGAGTTTTCATATATGTAGCAGACGTACCAGAAGCAAACAGAGGAATCGAAGCTGAATAAATTTGTTTAAAAAATACGATTTATTTTCATTTTTGACGTTACAAAAAAAGAATATACACATTTTTAGCGTTTTTGGGCCATTTCGTTTGATTAATTTTGTCGTTGTCAATACATTTCTATGCTGATGTACCATCACGTATCTTGCATGAATATGAACCGCTTTGAGGATGAAGACCGGTATGAAATAGGGCACTTAGTAATTTATAATAAAGAATGAAAAAAGTGATGAAATCCCCACCCCCCATAAACATGACTCATGTATGAAAGAAGCTAATTCCCTTTAATTCACGAAAAAAGTTCTCACCCAAAGATTGTGAAACCAACTTTGCTAATTCCAATTGTATTCTCGTTCTCCGCTCGAACACTGATTCCTCTGTCACTTTTTATACTTGCCATTCCTTCATTGACCACAAATAAATTCAGTGCTCAGATTTTCAGCTTCGGTTTTAAGAAATTAGCGGGCGTTAACGATCTTCATACGACATTTTTAACAGAAGATGTCCCTCTTATAAAAGTTTTTGTGTCAACTACAGACTGTTTTTGTGTCGAATACAATTGGAATTAGCAAAGTTGATTTCACAATCTTTGCGTGAGAACTTTTTTCGTGTATTAAAGGGAATTAGCTTCTTTCATACATGAGTCATGTTTATGAGGGGTGGGGGGGATTAGTTTTACAGTAAACTTTTACCTACTACAGTATGCTTATGTCCGAGTCGATTTCAAGTAAAAATGTTAACGTTTTTAATTGAATAATTAATTCATTTTTATATATTAATTCTAGTATATAAAACCGTCTTTTTTTAATTTAGGAACCGGGTTCCGAATTTTATAAATTTATTAAAAAAAAACGGTTTTTAAACCCGATTTTTAAAAGCCGACAATCCCTGACCACGTAGCCGCCACTTGCACAGTAGGCACGTCCCCGGATCGGTCGCCAATCTTTTACCAATTCAATGTAATTATATATTAGAAAGTTGGAATAGTAAATATGATCTATCACTTACATTACACATCCCCATATACACTACTATTCCATAAATACTCATAATCAGTATTAAGGAAGCAATGAAACTTGCCTTAACACTCTTTCAGACTGAAACTCAAATGTGGAAATCATAGAACTGTGTTTAATAGTGAAAATACACGAGTATCCTATGTTAATCGTAACTATATCCATGAGAATTAAATTACGATATGTATAATTAAACTACAACTATATGATTAAAAGTTTGAATGACCATATCACACATATCGCTAAGTTTATAGAAATTTTACATTTTTTTATAGTTTGTAACAGCAATTTCAACATTTCACATATTGGGCAATCAATAATTTTGAAGCGATGAGCAAATAGGGTGAATGATGTTCACCTCGAGTTTCGTAACATAAAACAATGCCTAAAAACCGAAATGCTTTATTCCGCGTTGGCTCATTCCGATAACGATGATGTATGTAGCTAACCGCACACTATCGGGCGTAGTAGTGTATAAATGTACTACATGTATGTAGGTACCTACAGGCACATGCACCATGTTGCAAAGCCACATGCATGGCCCTTTATATGCGCATCCAGGTGCAAGTAATAAGCCCAACTGGACATATTCTGCAATCTCCTGTATGATCTCTTATCACGGACATAAATTAGCGCACTATCTAGAGGATATTCAGTTTTGAATCGTTGCTAATAAGAAGGTCTTGTATCTCTTCCTTAATTTAACCATATTATTTGAAGCAATTTCACCGATATATTGTTCCGATTATTTTCCATTGATTCAAATGAAACATTCGGGTTTCTTCTCAGCGTGGAAACGCGAAACAATTACATTTTACAGTATAACATATTTATATACAACAGTCTAAGCTGCTTCTGGTTATTAGGAAAATACGAATGTGTACTTGCACAGCAAGCGATTCGAATTTAGAAATCTAGTTTTTTATGCGTTCACATTAAAACCTTCCATTTAACGAAAGGTTCGGGACACAATATATTAATACAACTATATCCTAAGATATTAATACAACTATATCCGGTATAAAAATTTCAAATGTCACATCTATCAAAAATCTAATACTTTGTAGAATAATATAAATTTTAGGTTGCAAGTTTAGTTTTTGGCGTCTGTGAAGTTGACAATGAGATAAAGGAGAATACTTCTTCTAAGTCGATGATAAGCGAGATACAGTCGGTGTAGAAAGTATTCGTACAACGGCCAATTTAAAGTAAAACTTTGCATATCCATGTCAGTAATAAATTTTAACGGAAAACAATGATTAATCAATATTCTTTGATGTTTGTAAAATAGATTTTGTATAAACAAAATTTTATTCCCTTTAACATTTACAAAGATGTTAACAAAAAGAGATAAACGCGCAGAAATGGACGCGCAAAAAGTATTCGTACAGTTGAATAAAAAATTAATAAACAATGGAAATAAACTAAATATATAATGTTTTAATAATTTGTGGGATTACCTTTTGATTTTATAATAGCTTCGAGGCTACTTGGTATGGAATTTACTAAGTTGGATGTTATAGCAGGCTGCATTTTACTCTATTCTTCTAGCAGAATGGCTTTCAAACTTTCTTTAGATATAATATTATGATTACATATTTTTTTGTCCAATTAATCCCATAGATGCTATATGGGATTGATATGTGGTGATTATGGCGGCGTTTTAAAATATTTTGGTGGGTTATATGAAACCCTCTGCCTAGTATTATATGCAGAATGCTTTGGATCATTGTCATGGGTAAATATAAAATTGTCATTAAGTCCCATTTTATTTGCACTAGCATGGATGTGCTTGCTCAGGATGTCAATATAAACTCTATAATTTATAATACCATCGATGAAATGTTGAGCTTCCACTCCAGCTGCACTCATACAGCCCCAGACACATACAGAACCCGCCGCCGTCTTTCATCATGGATCGCAAATTTTCTTTCCTAAACTCTGTATTCTTGTTTCTCCATACTGTGAAGTCTGTTTTGGAACCAAATATTTTGAATTTGTTAGCGTTAGTGAATTCGAAATATTTGGGTCCAAAACAGACTTCACAGTATGAAGAAAAAAGAATACAGAGTTTAGGAAAGAAAATTTGCGATCCATGATGAAATACGGCAGCGGGTTCTCTATTTGTCTGGAGCTGTATGTGTGCAGCTGGAGTGAAAGCTCAACATTTCATCGATAGTATTATAAATTATAGAGTTTATATTGACATCCTGAGCAAGCACATCCATGCTAGTGCAAATAAAATGGGACTTAATGACAATTTTATATTTACCCATGACAATAATCCAAAGCATTCTGCATATAATACTAGGCAGAGGGTTTCATATAACCCACCAAAATATTTTAAAACGCCGCCATAATCACCACATATCAATCCCATATAGCATCTATGGGATTAATTGGACAAAAAAATATGTAATCATAATATTATATCTAAAGAAAGTTTGAAAGCCATTCTGCTAGAAGAGTAGAGTAAAATACAGCCTGCTATAACATCCAACTTAGTAAATTCCATACCACGTAGCCTCGAAGCTATTATAAAATCAAAAGGCAATCCCACAAATTATTAAAACATTATATATTTAGTTTATTTCCATTGTTTATTAATTTTTTATTCAACTGTACGAATACTTTTTGCGCGTCCATTTCTGCGCGGTTATCTCTTTTTGTTAACATCTTTGTAAATGTTAAAGGGAATAAAATTTTTTTTATACAAAATCTATTCTACAAACATCAAAGAATATTGATTAATCATTGCTTTCCGTTAAATTTTATTACTGACATGGATATACAAAGTTTTACTTTAACTTGGTCGCTGTACGAATACTTTCTACACCGACTGTATGTTCCCCTTACTTCTGCGTACCCGTTGCCAGGGTCAGTGACAAGTTTTCCCCTTACCCCAGCGAACCCCTCGGAGAACAAAGAGCTCTACATCGACGCATGTGTATCCAGCAAATATTCAAATTAATTTTTCTCGAAAGCGATACGAGTTGCTAAATAAATTTTCTTTTATCTATTTTCGACTTATTTTGTCATGTAGAATCGCTACCCTTCAAATTGTGTCATCAGTTAAGAGACCACTCTGCACGAAAGTAAATAAGAAAGAAAAGCATTAAACGATTTCAAATAAAAGAGCGAGGAATGCAATATATAAATATGTCTAAACAAATTGTATGAACAATATGTAAATAAATTGTTTAAGTACTAACGAAGAAGCATTAATATTTGTACAAAACGTGTCTGGTAGAAATTAGAGGGCGCAGATAAATTCATACAATGCGATAATAAAAGTTCGAATAGTATAGGTAGGAAGGGGTAGAAATACCGAAGAATTGTAATTCTCTTATAAGAAATAAAATCTGGGTGTTCATTTAAGAAATAGCACAGCTTAAGGTATAAAGAGAAGAAGCGGAAAACGGGGATATTTTTAGAAAAAAGGACGATGAAATACAAAATGGAAAGAACAAAATTGATGGAAAGTACTGAATCAAAACGAAAAAGAGGATAGTAGAAAAAAATTTCATTATGTCTTCGCGCAAAAGAGATCCAGTAGAAATTGAAATAAACAAAAGAATGAGAAAGGAAGGAACCATCCGTTTGATAGAGGGGAGATAAATGGAAAAGTGAAGAAAAGAAAATGAGAAAGTGATATAAAAACGTAGGGGGAAAGAAATATAAAGGAGACTAATTGCAAGTTCGAAAGGAATGACAGCCTATTATTTGCATTCTTGCTATCGGGACATTTTAGTTCTTATGTATGTAAAAAAGGGGTGATGAATATGAAGGTAGTTTATTGTAACACGTGCTTCTATCTTGTGTGTTCTCGATCGACTACTGCGTAGGCTTCGATCCGCACGATGCGAGGTCCCGAGCACCGGCGATCGCTACCGAACACCGGTACGTCGCTGCCGAACCGCTCGCTGTTGCTCAGCGCGACGGTTGGTGACACACACACACACACACGCACGCACACACACACACACACACTGAATACAATATAATAGATAATGCATTTTATATCCACACACACACACACACTGAATAATAACGGTAAGCATCATATATTCGTAAATATTGAACAGTTTGAGTAAATTCAAGTATGGTATAGTTACATATATGTTAGCGGCACCAAATTTAAGGGTGAGGTCGAAGGCGGATGGCCCCATGCTGTCTTGCCTTCTAGGATTTTATGGCAGGGACTTAGCCTGCGTGCGGTATTGATAGAGGGTACGCGAGACTAAACAGACCTGGCGACGGGCGATAGCTGATGACCACGTCAGTGATACCAGATCGGGGACGGGTTTCCTCGAGAATTTCCCCCACCTCGCATGCACACTATGCAGGAGTCGCGTATGTGATCTACACGCACGTGATTGGTGCATAGTGTGCATGCGAGGTGGGGGAAACTCTCGAGGGAACCCGTCCTCGATCTGGCATGACTGGACCACGTTGGGTCTCTTAGCCATCGGTTGTCGAAGGATTGGTTGTTTAGAGTAAGATAAAGATTATGGGAATGGCAATCGGCCCGACGCCGTATTGTCAAAGAATAGGGACTCTGTTCATGGAGGATCTGGCCACGGAGTGGGGAAGGTTTTACCTTCTGGCAAGAGGACTGTGATGAACCACACAGTACTTACCCCAGAACTGTCCTGGAGAGTGCTTCCTTAGCTTCTTTTCCACCTTTGAGGGTAATTTTTATAACATATAATATAATTAAAATCATTATACCCTTCGAAATTAACTCATAAAATTATATTTTTTCTCTTACTATAGGTTCTAAACATTTATGCTAAATGTTCTAGATGCTACGTACATAATGCCAATTTTATTCCGGGTTGGGATAATTTACTAAACTCCTATTCTTCGATCTTACTATACTATTATATAAATTTGAAGTTGCATACTTTGAAATGTGTTTTCACAGAAAATATGAACTGTACCCACATGTGTGTTATATCACTTTGTTCGTCTTGACAAGAGGAAGGTTTTAATTTTTTTTTAAATATTCAATCTATAAAAAATCCAAATACCACACACTCACTGACTCGTCACAATTTTTCTGGAACCGCTGAACCTATGACCATGAAAGATAGGTAGATTCCTCTTAGCTTCTAGGTGCTTGCTAAGAAATCTTTTTAAAAACTCCCTCCCCATCATCGAAAAAAACATAGGTATATAACCCGAGCAACGCTGGAAACTTTAAGCTAATCTTACAATAAGTATGTATAAGTTGCCCAACACACCGTTCCTAAATACAACTTTCGTAATGGGCGGAGTGTGCAAAGCATAATTTCAATGGTAACACATTAATACAAAACGGTACCGAATAAAATCTGTTCCAAGCCGAAGAGAAGTATTTTTAAGTATTCTGAACAGCTGGTAGAACGATGCTCTGTCCCAATAAAATTATCATATTCAAAAGTGACTTCCTAGGAAAGAACAGTGTATAGAAGTATAATGAAAACCTGCATACGTGCGGATGGTCCTGATAGACCAACATACCGAAAGGAAAACGATCTCAAGCCGAAGATTAAAGAAGGAACGTACATACAGCTCGATCTACCTTCCACAGATTAATGCTGAATTGACTAAACGAGCTTCGAAGCAACGGCGCGCTGGCGATAAAGTCTCGCTATGTCGACACTTTTATTTGCCTACGCCACGCCGTTACACGATTCCTCGTTTCACACTCGGATGCACTTTAACTGTTACTACCTCCACGAATACTTCGTTTGGTAAAACGCGAACGATTCGACAATTGCGGTTGCTCTTCTAGAAAAATCCACATTAGAGTGTAAAAGGTATACGACACTCGAGATAAAGGAGCTTTCCACAGAAAACGAAACTCTGCTGGGACATTTTAAATTCACTTCTGTCGAGCTGTCTACTTAGTTCTCTCTATTTCCGCAAACGAGAATGCTGAGAAGCAATTTTACATACGAATCGAACGATAGAATAAAAACTGTAGGCAATATTGGTTGCCACAATTTCTAAGAATATTTCTAATATTTCTAAGAATATTAGTGGCGCGCGTCCAGCGCGAACATCAAACATGTATCTATAGGTAAAGATATACGTTGCCTTACTTAGATACATTGAAACATAAATTATACGTTCAAAACGAATATAATATGAATTTTGTATGGATGTAAACATCAAATTATATAATCAGTTAAAAAATTCCGGATTACTGCTTTTTTCTGTCAATAAGATTAGTAAAACGACCACATGTTAAGAAATAGTATTAAGGGGGGGGGGCCTGGTTTAGGACGCTGAAAACACTGATTTTTAAGAATTATTTTCTCATAAAATATAAAGCAAATCTTTCCAAAAGTTTAAGGGTGTTTTACTGTATATTCAGACAACAAGATAACTTTTTTTTATTCAATGATAATTCATTTAACATGGTTTTATTGGTATATCTTCGTAGCGACGCGCCGTCGGAGTCGTCAAATTGTGTACATCCTAGCGGATCGAAGTTTTGCCTGAAATAAAAAAGCCGAAGTTTTTCTTAATTGACATGACTTTATATCGTCGCAACGGAAAATGATATGTCGGAGAAATATATTGGGAAAGGCACTGAACGCCACTGCTGCACTCATGAGTAAAATAGTATTTGAAATAATATGTAAAAATATTTATTGTATGTCTTTTATTAACCTTTATACAACCAGAACTTTATAAGTTGCTCCGTGTGACTCTATACGTACTACAGATTTGTCCTGATGAAAAGACCTCGTTTGGGGGACAAGTGACCCTCTTAATGAAACAGTATATATATATATATATATAAAACGGCAAATACGAAAGACGAGCCGAATATATATATTATTCGGCTCGTCTTTCGTATTTGCCGTTTTCTTTAGTAAGACGATGGCACCGCTATCTGGAACGAATTTTATGGCTTATCACTGTCACGGGAGAAACTTTTTTTTAAAGCCGCATACTCATCTGCGCATTTGCACCGATTTGCTCGTGCGATGCTCGTTTGAGGCTCGTTCGGGGCTCGTGCAGCAGAATTCATTCACAACAGTCCCCATGAGCATCGATCCGAACGAGAACAGAAATTATGATAAAAAATATTCTCGTAGCTAAGGTCGGTATCAGATACATTGGCCGGTAAGTTCGTTTTCGCGAGCAGCGATCGAGGAGAAATCAGCCACCACCATCTGACGATCGTGGATTTGTCAATTGGAGTTGTGTGGCCCTCGCAGAGTATGGTGGGGTAACGGGAACGCTGCTCCGCTCCGCCTGAATCCAGCCGTTTGGCTGTTATTTGTTCTTAGCGTGATAGTTGTGTGCATTATGAAGTTATGCGTAGAGCAATACGAGATGAAGCTATCGAGAAAGAAACAATGTTCTGACCAATAAAGCTCCTGAATTTTTTCGGAGCTCACGCACACCTATCCTGATGTACGTATTTCCACGCCGCAACTCTGTTTGGCCTACACGTCACAAGCTTGGCACCATCCTCACCACTTCTGGCTCATTCTTGTTCTGCGAAGGCGAGAGTGAGATGGCACGAGAGCGAGTCAGAAAACGTTGAGAAAAGGAACACCGAGGCAGGTAAACTGTGTGGTGGGAGAATACCCCTCACGAAACTCACCGGCCAATACAGGGTCAGCGTTTTATCCTGTAACCCGCGCTCGCGCGAACTTGTAAAATGGCAACAGCGCCTCACGGACGCATTACATTACAACCATGCACCGGCCCAGCGGAGAGCTGCCAGCGACCACTGGACAGCAGTGATGCTCGCAGCTTAAAAAATTTTAGGATGGTCCTCTTTCAAATTAATGTCGCAAAAGAGCTATTGGGAATTTTCCGACTCAGGTAATCGAGTCGTAACGCTCCGCTTTTATGATCGGTTTGTAACCGCGTTCCATGGGGGTTACTTACTTATCGGACGGGGGTCCTGGGCGGCCGAGTGTCAGTGAAGCAAGATGAACTGTTTTTACAGGGGTTTTTATTTAGACTAGAAGTACAGAGGGCCCCGGGGCAAGGTCTGTGCTGGCTAAAGGTTGCCCGTTCCAATGTGCGGGTGAGGCGACGCTTCCATTAGTGCAAGGGAGGAAAGTATGGGCATCTGTTTCTCCCTTGCACTATTGGAAGCGTCGCCAGCCGCGCATTGGAACGGCAGCCTTAAGATTGACAGGGGATATCGACGTGCGTCCAGAGCTCGGCGAGCTCGCGTTCCTCCAGGAGCCGTGGCGGTAAAGGAATCCAAAAATAGCGCAATGGATACAGCTTGTGCAGACAAGAGATCGCTGGGAGAGTTCTGACCGTTCGCACGTATCGCTCGTGGTACTAGGGATAAATCGATACAAGTAAATACAAGTAAAGTATCGATACTTTCGTTTCGATACCAAGTAATTTTAGTATCGATACCTAGGGTTGCGATACCAAGTAGGTATCGATTAAAAGTACTCGTATCGAATGGGCGAGTATCGACATTCTACATGAAAGATAAAAGCAAACATAGATACACTTGGCCCAAAAATATCGTTCCAACTACTCCAGACGCACGATACAGAGCATGATGTATTGGGAAGTGACATCCGTCACTATGACATCTGGTGGCGAAAGTAGAAGCGCTCGTTAGGTACACATCAATCCCTCGAAGTACACGTTCACCTTCTATAAAATTCCGCTGGGCAGGATTTCAACCTGCCCAATCACATATACTTTGCATAGAAAGGAACATTTTCGCAAATAACTACAATACCGCATATATCTTGTACCCATATCGGCGCCATCTTGGCTAGGCCCCGCCTCCATGTCACTTCCCAATCTTTTAAAATATATTTAATAATGAAATACATATATCGATAACGGTTTCAATTCTCGATATCAAGTACTTTTAGCAGCACTGTTTTCGGTTGCGATACCTTCTTAGTAGCAGAAAAAGGGAAGGGTTATCTAAACTTGATTTTCTGTATAGCTGAGATGACGGAATTCCATGTGAAAACCCTAGTACAAAAAAGTCATCGATTCTATATATGAATAAAAAAGTATTCATTGTGATTCGATACAAGTAGGTATCGATACTTCTGTTTCGCTACCGAGTAAATACCGATACTTTCATTCGATACGAGCAATGAGTAAAAGTATCGATACCTTGGTGGTATCGATTCATCCCTACGTGGTACACTGTACTACACGGGCCCGTCGCGGTGGTTTATAGGCGGGGCCGCGCGAACTTCGTGAGCGAGAGCGCCGCTCGGCGCGTCGCCATCTCGCGGCCGCGCTTGGTAGCGGCGGGCCGCGCCAGGCGCGAGTAGTGTAGGGAAGATCAGCGTCCCACCATTATTACTCGTTACAGGTTTACCACTCGCACCCCAGATTACTGTAATGAGGTTTGAAAATAATATCGACTGATCTCGTACCCGTCTCAATTTCAAATATTTTAGCTACGACAGGGTTGATCGCGGCGCTATACCCATGTACGGAGAAATTTTTCGCCAGCTGCGTGTAAAAGCCACAATAATGGCGCATTGTTCCAAAAAATGACATTAAAGGACTCCGGTATAGGCATGGTGTTTAGTAGCTAAAACATTCAGACACAAAAATTCTAGAAAAAAAATTCAAACACCGCTACAATGAAAGACACATCCCATTAGTTACCCCTTACGTCTGATCTAGGTATGCACTGCATTAAAGATAAAATCATAAAAAAGAAAACCAGAACAATAGATTCTGAGGTCTGCAGAACTAATACATAATTGAATAAAAATTTAATTTCTCAATTTATGAAAGTAATGATACAGAAACAACTAGCCCAGGCTTGGGAATTAAGTGAACGCAGCGGCCGATTTTCAGTGGCAACGCCTCCTTTCTCCCGCCGCGCGTCTTGGCCCCCGCGGCGGCCCAGCAGCTTGGAGCGCCTCAGGCCCGTACCACATGAACCGCGCGTGGCGCGTTGACAAAAAAAAAACGCATCGACAATCATGCTCTCTGGGACGATGTTGAAACCTGTTAATACAATGTCGCCCTCATACGCCACGCGCGGTTCACGTGGCACGGGCCTTAGGCGCTCCAAGATGCTTGGCCGCCGCGGAGGCCAAGACGCGCGGCGGGAGAAAGGAGGCGTCGCCCTTGAAAATCGGCGGCTGCGTTCATTTAATTCTCAAGCCTGAACTAGCCTATTGTTTATCAACACCACGAATTTTAAAAAGAACATTAAATGCAATATCAAATAAACAGTTTGCAAAAGTTTTTTACAACAATTATGGTTAACAAATTCATAGAAGCAAAATTAAGTAAACGTAAATTATGTTAAATTATCCATCATTAAGAGGGAATAATTTTTCCTTATTTTTCGGCGCAAATTACATTCCGATATCTTTTATAGTTCAAAAGTTATACGAAAAAGGCTCCGAATTTTTCAACCCGGGTCAGAAAATTCTGAATAGCTCTTTGCGACGTTAATTTGAAAGAGACCATCCCAAAATTCTCGAAGCTCGGGCATCACTGCTGTCCAGCGGTCGCTCGCAGCTCTCTGAACGCCGGGACAATACATGGTTGTAGTGGAATGGGTCCGTGAGGCGCTGTTGCCATTTTACTTGTTCGCGCGAGCGCGAGGTGCAGGATAAAATGCTGACCCTGTATATCTGATACCGACTATTAATGTTAGGTAACCAGAATAACGAACGCGTACTTTTATTATTAGAATAGACAAGAGAGATTTAATAAAAATAAACTCTTTTAAACAAAAAGAACAAGTCCGACAAGTATCTTCTTTGATGGGACTTGGTTAGAACAAAGAAACAATATAATTTGCGAAACGGTTTTCGTTGAGATTCGCACACACATCCGTACGGTGTACCGGCCATTCGTCAAGAGAGCGATCCGGAAGCAGTGCTCGCTCGACAAACCGGACCTCCGTCCTGATGCCAAACTCGAATAGAGAAAGTTTCTATATAAGTGTAATGCGCAATGAATCTATGTAACTAGAACTAAAACTCAACACCGACCTTAGTCTTAGTTTTATTATGTTGTAGGGTGACCTGTTGAGTGAATAAACACTTAAGTGACATGACTAATGAATGAACACCTAACAACATTAACAACAACAGCAACAACAAGATTGATCTTGAACTTAATGAAGAATTTAAAAAGAGCTTAGTTACGTGAGAAACGTCAATTTTTCGTATGACAAAAGCATACATTCACTGGGGGGGGGGGGGGGGGGTTCATTCACTGGAGGTGTTCATTCACTGAACAGGTCAGTCTATATATTGTTCTAAAAAAAATTGAAAGTTGAAACGTTGGTGGATGAAGAAAATATATACTAATAGGTGCAATGAAATATTGCTACGAGATTTATATGTTGGCGTAGGAAACAATCAATTCAAAATCTTCGTGAGAATGTCGACAGAAGATTTTTTTGAAGATATTCAGGATAAAACTGCAAAGCAAGATACTGACTTCAGGATATCTAGAGACGTGGTAGCGTCTCGACGCCAAGTACATGTTTCGACACACTATATATGTCGACTGGCGCTGCCGTGTAACCTTTACTCGTAATCCGGCTAATCCAACCTTACCTGAAACATATTTCATTAATATCTCATCACACCTGCAATATTTTCTAAATTTAAAGGCATTTTTCTTATGTAAACCGCATATAAGCTTTCGAATAAGACCAAATTTAATAAAATTGGTCCACGCATGACAGAGCTATCGCAATATCATGTCATGTATCATACGAAAATAAAATTTTTTTCTTCTTCTTCAAGCCAAATTTTCGTCAGTATAATACGTATACGCGTTACACGCACACCTTCAGCCAAAACGAACTAATACATGTTTCGTTCGTCAATCACTATCGTCACTATGCAATCTACTCCAAATTTTGACAGCTTATAGTCAGGTTATAACCTGACGAGTGTCAAATAAGGTAAGTTGTCAAAATTTGAGATGCCACGTGTTTTTATAAATATGTATCGTTGTACCATTGAATTACAACCAAAATGCAGTCTCAAACACAAGGTAAGTTGCCAAAATTTGAATTGCGACATATTTGTATATCATCAAACTGCTTTTTATTTGTAACTAAACTGAGGATTCTATGTATATGTAGATAATCGAAGTGTAAAATGATGCTGTGACCTACGCCAGGCTATGTATGTACGCATAATTTTGCAGGAAGAATTTCGTATACATACTTAATCAGTTATTTTGATATATGGCACACCTTCGATAGTGCAAGAATTTAATCAGTGTTTCTTGTACTATACACAAAGTATTATACATATACATAATGCATATATATCGGCAATACGGTGCACATGGTTTGTTTCATAGTTGTTAAACTTGCGTAGAATTTATCCTTAATTCTGTCCTGTGATAAGGCTGTTCATGGCTGTTGATGGTGAACCTTTCTAATTTATAATATTAAAAATTATCTGAAGCCATTCGCTATGCAAATTATCTTTGTAAAAAGAAGTGAGATTTTCATAAAAAACTTCAAAAAAGTAAAAAAATTACGCCAAGTACATGAAAAAATGAAGGAGCAAAAAGAGTATTATAAAATAAATCATACAAAAATAGAAGATAATAATTACAATATAAAAAAAGATGTGAAATCAAAATGAGCTGCAAGCACATAAATATGCTTTGCAATAATCACGGACATTTTAATAATGTGAAGATAAAATTTAACATCTAGACATTTGTCTAGATGTCCGTAGCCTGGAAGTCAAATACTTGGCGTGGCCAGGCAAGGTATTCTCAAATCATCAATACCCATACCTTCCCCCTCGCAGGCTTTCAGATAATTTGTTAATTTAAAACTCAGACAATATGAGTACATTTTTATTATATTGCGTTTTACAATAATTGTAAGATCATTCATCGACACCGATACCCTTCCTCTCACAAGCTTTCACATAATTTGTTAATTTAAAAATCTGACAATATGAGTACACTTTCATTATTTTGCGTTTTTAAATCATTCTTATTCATCGACACCTTAACCCAGCGTTGGCCATATCAGGCCATTTGGGAGCACGGTCTCCATGATGTTTACCATAGGCGCGCGGAAGGGGAGCTCCAAAGTGCAACCTCATACCCGTACGATAGGCTTGAATGACTGGAATTCTTGAGGGCCCCAGCGACCCTACAGTGGACGGTGTACAAGGGGTCCCGTTGCCAGGGTTTATGATATGACAATTGCTATTCAAATGTAGAAAAAACTCGGACTCGAATTAAACGAACTGATTTAAATAAAAATTTACACAAAATGAGAAATAGAGTACAGTGTAAAAAATAACACAATTTTATTAACACTTTCAAGTAAAAAAGTAACTATAACTAAAAAACTGCTAGCCAGAGTAACTCTGGCAGCGAACACTGGGACCCCACAAGGAACCCAGTCATTCAAGTGTCAAATACACACTTACAGTTTTCCCTATCCGTGGCGCGCCCACGTTACCATTGGCTTTCGAGGTCCCCTTCCGCGCGGCTATGGTAAACATCATGGAAACTATGCTCCTAAATGGCTCGATGTGGCCAACGCTGCCTTAACCTTGCCTGGCCACGCCAAGTATTTGACTTCCAGGTGGCGGACATCTAGGCAAATGTTCAGATGTTAAATTTTATCTTCACATTATTAAAATGTCCGTGATTATTACGAAGCACCTTTATGTACTTGCAGCTCATTTTCATTTCATATTTTCTTTTTATATTGTGATTATTATTTTCTATTTTTTTATGATTTATTTTATAATACTCTTTTCTGTCCTTGACTTTTTCATGTACTTGGCGTAATTTTTTTAGTTTTTTGAAGTTTTTTATAGGGATCCATTACACCTGAAGAAAGATTGGCAATTAATTTCAGATTTCTTATAGTAGCTTACAATATCTTTTCAAAGTATCTAAACAAGTTATTTAAAATATTGTACCAAAAGTCTGCGAATCCATAATTGAGAATTTAATTCATTTTGTAAAGTTAAGTCATTTATTAATCACGGTATTGTTCGAACACGTCTATACATATTGCATACATTGTATCTGCACGCGTCGAACCGTGTACTATTGCCACATGAGAAGAAGAAGGACTACCCACAAGCTGAAATGTCACAGGAACAAGGGGAATCGCCCGCTCGCTCCACCCTATCCCCTCCAAGAAGTCCTACTTTAGGATTCTTAGCGGCTGTTCATATCCGCGGATTGTCGCGATTGATTTTGTTCGCGTTCTTCGTCACAGGACGAACTGTGTTGGAGGGGATAGGTTGACGCGAGTGGACGATTCCCCTTGCCCCTGTGACATTTCAGCTTGTGGGTAGTCCTTCTTCTTCCCATCTGGCAATACAGTATTGTCTCCCTGAGGGCTCGCTGGTCGGGACCGGCGTTGAGCCCGTATCGTGAGCAGAACCCTAATTCCGAGTGTTCGTTTCTTCCTTCTTTCTGGCCGAAGGGGGGAGCGAGATGGAACGCTTTGCGTGCGCGGCGGGCGTGCGCGACCGTGTCTCGCTCGCTTTCGTTCCATCTCGCTCTCGCCTTCGCCGGACAAGAGTGAGATAGAAATGGTGGGGATAGCGAAAAACCCACATCGTATGCACCAAACCGAGCTCATCGGGAGACAATACTGTAGTACAAACCAAGCGTTCGCCGAGCTGCTGTTCGTCCGAGCCTGTCGATCCATCAAAGTGAGCATGCGTTCGGACGATTGCACTAGCTACTGCAGTATGTACTTTTATTCATGATTTTTGTTCTCCTTCGGATCAGTGCTCATTAGGGTGGTTCTTAGCTACTTTTGGTAAAAATTTTTTTGCAAAATTTTTTCACCCCACCCCCTAAAATTGTTCTATTTGATAAGAAAATAATTCCCGTAAAAGATGAAGTTGATCGGATAAGAGGAAGACGTGGCACATTCGCGTTAAAGTTACACTAAATGTGAAATTTTGTATGAACGGAAAGGTATGAAGAAAAATATTATAATGATCGTTAAGCGTTCTTTTTGTGCACAAATATTTACGATAATAGTGCTACAGTATGATTTTTTGAACATAATAACTACTTAATGTTTATATCTTTTTAATTAATTATATTAAATTTTACGTATTTTAATGAAAGTGACCATTCTTTTAATTTCTTTCTTATATTATTTACAAGTTAATAATAATATTAATGTTAAAAATGGAGGAATGTTCGTCATCAATATTTTATATTTAATAAGAAGATATCATTTTTAATATGAAATGGTGAATATTATATCATAATTTTATATCATAAATAGGCGAAAAAAAGAAAATACGGTTATTGACTTTACCCACTTTTTAATACTCGCATTTAAAAACAATTTACAAATTTTTCATTAACGTAGTTTTTTTATGTCTGGATAGCGCTTTCGGTAGTCGGAAACTATTTGCATTATAATTTGTTTTTCCTCTTCATTTCGCGAGAATACATTATTAAACTCTTGCATGAGTTTCACTCCTCGTTCGGCCGAATCGTTAACTACTCTTAAATTATTAACTATATTTAATCCAATATTATAATTTGGATCATTTTCCCATTCTGAAGGATCCTTATTCATAAAATCTGTGGGAATTGCAAATCTTTTAAAAAAACTGTAACGTTTTTTGGGAAACAAACCCTTCAATATCGTTGTCGATGTACATTATTCGGACCAATTATTAATTTTTTGACGTCAGTAACATTAAGAGTATCTAAAGCTACTACCATCTGTTTTTTGGCGTCATGCGTAATGTTAGAGTCAAAAAAGGCCAGCGCTGCCGCATCTGGTGTTAAGTACCATAAATGATTACAAAATTTGTGCAATGCTACGCGACTTACATTTTTATTAATTGCACTATATGCATATAAGTTCTTTAAAAACTCGATATCTTGCCTAGGAGCTTTTATAGCAACTGGAGCTTGGATCCATGCTTTCAAATACAGTTTAATGAGAGAAATATAAATATCGTGGATTCCATTTTCTTCATCCTTTGTTAAAAGAAATTCGTTCCGAAATAAAAATATTTTCAAAGAATATATAGCCTTGGCCATCCATCGAGCATGGTGAAATGTTCCTGGTACACGGAAAGAAAACTTTGGAACTGTTCCATTAAGAAAAATTATTGATAGTTCAAGAAATTCGCGATAGTCTTCTCGTGGTTGCTTAAATTCCAAACTATATGAGGTAAAGTTTATTATTTCTGCTACATTGTCGAGTGACTGTTGAACTATCTTATCGTCAACTCCCGATTTAAAATTTAATTTATTGATTTGAGACCAGGATCCTTGAAAACGTTTAAATACGGGAATATTAGGTCCAGGAGATTTAGACAATATTTCTTCAAAAACGCCCCGTAAAACTATCTCGTAAATATTGTGTCGGCAAGGCAAATATAAAAGATCCTTCTCAATTGTTTGCTCCAAAATTACGCATGCGCCTTGAAATCGTCCCATATTTGACGCTGTGGTATCGCAAGAAAGTGCTTCTAGTTTATCAATAAAGTAAATCATAGACAGCATTGGCCTGTTCTTTTCCAGTGCCCGAAGAAATCGCTGGAATTCCAAGCAACTGTTCATTTCCATTGAAAGATATTATTATCGGTAATCGATCTACTTGCTCTTTATCCATTAATAATGGTAACATCTTTCCATCCCAATGTACAGTAATTGTATTTATTTCTTTTTGTTTGAATGTAGTGTGTAATAACATAGCTCTCTCAGCGCGCAAACGTGTACGACAGCGACGAATAGTTGTTTTATTTATTATCATATCATTGACATTATGGTTCAGAGCTTGAGCTGTTGCTATTATAATTCGGACTGCGTCACGATCACTCACTTTACATTTGTCCATGGTCGCCACAAGTTTGGGTGTTATAAAATTGTGCTTGCCGCGTTTGTTTTTAGGATTACTCGGACTTGGTTCGTCCTCCATGGAATCCTCCATACGACGCTCCACAGGATCCTCGATTACCTCGTCTTCATCTTCGATTGATGATGAATCTTCTAATTCCACTAATTCTTCTTAATTAAATGATACATATAAGAATATATTAGTAAAGAAGCGTAGGTAATATTGAATAAAACAAATTACACAACTATATAAAAATACATACCATTTATATTTGCTTCGTAGTGTTCTCGTCTCGACTTTTCTTTTTCCTCTCGAAGAATTTTTCTGCTTTCTTTCTCGAATAAGTTGCGATCGCTTCCTACCATTGAACCGGTTCGTCCTTTCTTTCGTTGATTTATAAGGAACTCTTTGTCCTCTGCAATGCTCATCATTTCCAAAGCGTCAGCGTCAGCAATATCGAAAAGGTCATCCAATGTTTCCAGAAAATCATGCTCCCGTTTTTCCTGCAATGGTGTTCGGCGTTTGCAGGTCTTCTGTAATGTCTTCCAGTTTTGGTATAAAAGATTCCACTTTTTCAATACTCCGATCTAATTTTCGAGTTGGAATTCGCGCTTTCTCCCACAGAACCTCGACTTCTTTTATCACTAAGTGAGCACTTGATCGTAAATTTAATTTCACCTTATGCAGATGATAAAATAATACGCGTGAAACTTGTCCATTTGACGGTAATAATTTTTCTCTTCCTCTGGTTTCCATTTTTTATTTGAACTGAGGGGTGATTGAGAAATGAATATTTTAATACTCGTGAAATGGCGATTCTCGCTGATTGACGAATTAAACGAATATACAGAATAAGGTAAACTATTAATGATGAACTTCACGACACGGTACCTCAGAGGGCTTGTTCAAGAGTGAGAGATCGCGACACCTTCGGAGGGCTGTTTATACAGCCCTCGCAGAGAATCGCGTCCCTCTAGCGACGCCGAAAACGCGCGGGAAAATTCGGCGTGAAAATGCGTGGATAGCGGAAGGTATCACTTCTGCACGCCGAAAAATACTGACCTGGGCGAGTCTGACTGTCAGATGAGTAACGCGGCCATAGCCTGACCCACCCAGGCCCACGGGGAAAAACCCGAGAGTACCTACGCGTAACGGGTCCTGATTCAGGATTCACGAAGGATCCGAGTTCTATACCTGCATACCTATGACTGGATTTTCAAGACCTAGGGTCTTTCAACGTCTATTCAGTGTCAAACGTTGTACGTCATATTTCGGCGCTGCTACGGGTCAGTTAGTCTTAGTGTAAAATAGTCTTATATTGTACAAATGGAACTTGGGTTTTAATGCACGTACGAACAGAACAATACTAAATAAGTAAAGAGTTATGTTATAGTCCTCAAAATATGAAATATTTCATTGAAATTTTCAGAAACACGCTACTTCTTACGCTTAGCGCGCGGTTAAATCGGCGCTCGTGCGATGCTCGTTGGGGGCGAATGCTCAATTGAATACGCAGCTTAATGCAGCGCTGTCTAGCGTAGGGGCCCCTCACGCGCCTGCTTACCCTTCCAACTTTCCTTTGAGCAACGTGACTTGTCGCCAAGGAAACCTCGCGACGCTAAAAAGGAGACCGCGACAGTTCCGTAAACAAGGAAGCTCAGAGGCGACGCTGACGTTCATTGTTACTACGGCGGACGGTGATGGGGACGCCTTTGCCTCCCAGGAGGCAAGTTGGACAACGCTGGGTTAATGGAACGGACGACCAGGGTTGCCATCTCTCCGGTTTTCGCCCGGAGGCTTCGGGTTTCGAAACAAATCTCCGGGCTCCGGGTTTACTCGAAAAATCTGCGGATTGTAAAAAAAATGAGATCATAAGAAATTGTAGTATTATACAATGGTATCAATTTTATATAGAATAAAAGTTATTAATTAAAAAAACAGATACTTTTAGATTCTGAATTGTTTGAGCTTAAAAGAATTGCACATTTGTTTCTCGGATATTCAAGAACAAAACTTTTATTTTTGCTTTCTTCATCTCCGGGTTGGAATGTGTGGCACTTCGGGATTTATATGGTAATAACTTTATACAAGAGACTGTTCAACACTAATATGTAATATTCAACGGACTCATTGCGAGGGTAACACAAACACATCACATGTTACCTACGAACGTACAGAATATTACTACTTTTCAACGAAGAATTCCGTTAGACATGAGTAATACGATCAATTTTTAGGTTCAATACATATTCTGATACTTGGATAGACATATATACATCAAGCAAGTACCTATTCCGATACTCTAATTCAAATCTGGATACTCGGATACTCGGATCTAAATTCAGCGTGCATGCGAGTCCTCTGATACTCAGGATTCGGATATCATCATGTTAGTACTCTCATGAAGATTTAATGCAAAGTATAAGAATTTAAATTTTCAAACGGGGCGAGCTGAAAAAAATTCTCCCGAAACAAACGATCGTTCACACAAGTCTGATCAACTTAAAACGATATTTCGACAAACCATCCGCCATTTAAAGTTTTAAAATTTATAACAGAACCTTTTGAATTATCGGAACTATAATAATTCCTTCTTGATCCTGTAATATCGTAGCCCAATACTTAATGAATTTTACGCGATGCAAGAACGCCGGCCTACGTAGGCAATAGCCCAAGCAATCATTCAAGCCGATTTATCACAGGACTCGAGCGAACACTGGCGGCCATATATTCTGACTCCAATTTACATCCGAAATCCATTTGGCCGATATGGCATTCGTCACGATATTTGGGTCGATCTACAACTTCTTGAGCATATACCTCGAGTCAGGCACATATCTCACCCCTGGCAAGATGCCGAAATTACGAAATCAGCAGTATGTGCGTACGATTTCTGGATATGGATGCAGAACTAGTATGGGCATAGCGGGAGTGTGCAGAATGGTGGCTCTTATTTTCGACTTTTGAATTTGCTTCGGAGCACCCTCCAGAATAGTTCCAAATAATTAAAAAAAAATCTGTGGAAAGTTTGAGCCCGATCGGATAGCGGGAAAAGGTGCCCCTGGGCCCTTGAACATTTAAAAAATTATTTAACAGCACAAAAAGTCAATTTTATATAATATCCTTCAAGTTATTGATTACATAAAAAATATGTCAAACAAAAGTTGTAGATCCGAACAAGGAGCATTTTTTATGTTCTATTACTTTTTCTCGTACTACAAACGGTTTTCAAAAAAAGTCCGAAAAACTGAAAAAAACTTTTTTCCCCTCAAATTTTGAAAGTGCTTTGAAATGCTTCTCGAACATATTTTATTTAAGAGGGGGGCATATACCGAAATATGCCAAAAAGATACATTTTTTTCTTATTTTCAGTGTTTGATATGTCATGAATGTTTCCTGAAAATTTGGGACCGAAATTCGCAAATTCGCAGTATCCGATCGGGCTCAAACTTTACACAGATTTTATTAATTATTTTGAACTATTCTGGAGTGTGCTCCGAAGCAAATCTTGACAAAAAATTTACCAAGAGTAAATAAGAGCCACCCTAATGTGCAGGATATGCAGACAACTAAACAAGGAAAACGTAAATGTAGGAAAGCAATGACACAGACAAACATTTAGTCGCATAAAATGTATTAACTAAAATTCTGAGAGTGCCATAATCTCTCTTCCATGTCGTTACTTACAGTCGTGAATATACAACTAAAAGCTGTGATTCCTCAAGACGGTATTCCATGTTGTCAATAGATCTACGCCGGATTTAGTAGAATCAATGTAGAATTTCTCAATAATAACATCGTGACGCTTTGGCTATAGAAAATGATAATTGTAGTTTTGTTTCCACAAATGATCCAGCCTCGGGATCGACCGTGATCAATTGTCGAGACGATTAGTCTGTTTGGATTTCCTTTGCTTTCTGCCGGGGCGACAGCAACAAAAAATAAATTACGGTGCCCTCTCATTCATTCTTAGTCCTCTCACTCGCCACGGCAACTACAAAAGAAGTAGTGAGGACAGCGGATGATCACTCTTGGAACCAGGAGACCTGATCATTTATTGAGACAGCACTGTATTAGCATCCACATCAGTTGATATTGAAATTAAAAAATGTTGGTATCTCAAGGACTGTTTCTCTCCGATCATGGAACTCAAATTTATAAAAGGTAATTATCAATAATCGGTATGTCGTGGTATGGTTTGTTTTAACCGTTTTAGTGCCACGCAGCGCGATCGCGCTGTTAGCGTACTGTGGTGAACCGTGTCGCTTTTTTTGGTCACGATCGTCAATTCGATTACGCTCGGTTCAGAATGTATCTTGTCGCGAGTCTGTCAGAGTTTCCTCTCGTAATTACAAATTTTCTTTCAAATAATCGTAAACAACCTGTATAATTAGCTGTCTTTCTTTAACACATTGAGTCCCAAGGTTTATTTTTAACAAAAGCGCTATCGCGCTTCATGGCACAATCCGACACGGATTTTTAAAAACCCCTGGCACTAAAACGGTTAAGCGAATGATTGTAAGAAAGGATCTATTTCCTTGATATGGGCATTTGTCTTATTTATGCAAATATGATGAAGGTTACATAAAGATATGAAAATTCAAAAATATTAATTAATCATCCAGAATAATCCACAACAAGGATACGTACAATTTCTGTACAATTTCTTTTATGATGCAATCATTTTTACAATTCAAGAATTACCATGCTGAACAAAAGTATTTGGATAGGACGCGATCGTAAACGCATAGGCACTTCTCTATGCTCACTAAGATAAATAAAAGCAATGATTTAAAAACTTTTTAAGCAAAACAGTTATATAATATCTACTATAAATTGAAAGGCTGCGCTAAAAAACGTCAGAGAATTGTTTCATTACACGTGTAAAACACGAGATTTCTATCTCTGCGACTCTGCGCCAGACACCCTACCAAAATAAAACTTATCCAGCACGTTGCTACGTTGCTTATTCTCAAGATTGTCAATCAAAGATAGTTCAGATTAACTAAAAAAGAATACAACAACGTACATATGTGGCAAGTATTGTTCCACAGATAATCACAAAAATTGACTGGGTCATGTGTGTCCCAACAGGGCTGAAAAGTTTAACTACCAGACGCTCACGCGCGAATGCTATTTGAGATCGAAAAGAAGGTCCATCGCTCGCACGTGTTAGTGAAGCCAACTTCATTGCGAAGAATTATAGTTGGAAAACGAATCGAGCGGAGCAGTAATGTTGGTTTTGCGAGATGGAGGAGAAATGGAGAAAGTGGAATCCCCGTACAGCATATAATCCTGTGGCCGCAAGCGAACATAGAATTCTATTACGGAGAAGATTATTTATCAATTAGTTAAATAAACGGTGTTCGTCTTCAAATTTCAATTCGAGTTCCAAGCGTTCAGTAGTTGTTATAATGATATGTTTTAAATATTTATCGGGTTACCTTTACTTTACCGACAAGCATTTCATTGACACGATTTCATCGACACCGTATTTCGCTGACAGTATTTACTCACCGACACGTTTAGATCACCTACAATCATTTCACCGCTCAGCGCCGTCTTAACAATTTTGAGCCCCTTGGGCTGTAAAAATTTGGCACCTCAACACCACGACAACCGTAAAATCTATACGATGTACCGCCTTGCACCGATTGGGAAGAAACTGTAGTCTATACGGCGTACAGTGCTGGTATTTACTTGAGGTGTTTAGATGCCAAATTTTTATAGCCCAGGGCGCTCAAATTTGTTAAGACGGTTCTGGTCGGGGAAATGACTGTCAGTTAAGTAAACCCATATTTACCTACGTTCTATTTTCTTTTAAGCTTTTTATTAACCCACGCGAATATGTAATCCGCGCGCATCATCAACAGACTTGGAAGATCATTTCCTATTTTGTATATATTAAATCATCCGTAATAAAAAATAAACCCCTATATGTAGGTATACACGACAACCATATAAAATGTTCATAGGCACTGCAAATAGTACGAATCTATTTCCTATATAGATATGGTAATTAATACCTATCATAACCATTAAAAGCAGCATTTTACAAAGACCAGTTGTGATGGGCACATCCATTAACCATTAATCTATTCCATTCCTGCAGAGTATTTACGTTTTGTAAAATCGATTTAGCCAAGTTCAATATTAAGTTTCTGACGTTTCGTTTCCAGGATTCCAGTATTAATTACACTAGTTTACAAAAGCATTTTTTTGCGCAGCAGATGCCACTATTTTTTTCTTATGTAAAATAGCCTGCTGATTCCGAAAATAATCTCTAAAGAAATTTCTATGGATACGTTTTCGAGATATCGACAGGTGAACTTTTTACCAGTCTGTTGAAAAGGTAGAACCACTTAATTGCGCATATCTCGGGTTGCGAATGTCTGATATGGTAGAACATTATATTAAATTAAACATAATTGAATCACCAACAAATTGTACCTGACAAAATTTTCAAATCGGTTCAGTACTTCGGGTGAAATCGATGGAAATCACAATTCATTTAATCATCTGGGAAAAATCGAAATCGCAAAAATGGGCCTAGTTACTCATTTCTTACGCTGAGTCTGTATTTTTACGAAGAAAACAAGCTGCTACTGAAGAAAATATCATTTTTCTTCGTTTTTGTGTTTTTTTTTGTTGTTTTATTGTGTTATTTCAATTTTAATTTATTCCGTACATTTTTTCAAGTATTTTGTTAATATACATATGTGTGTTTTAGAAATAGTTCTGGCTCTTTTTTGTCTTTTGTTCATTTTGGCATTCGTTTCTCTTATGAGGAACCAAATATAATCTCCCATCATTGTCTCATCCCAAAATCCATGATACCGCCGCTCAATACCCTTCATTTCCTGATGGAATCTCTTTCCGTATTCGTCATTTACGTCACCAAGTCTTTCCGCGAAAAAATTCGAGTGAGAATACAAGATATGGATCTTCAGGGACATATTTACGCCAGTATATAATAAAAAAAATGAAAACCATACAATAGAAAATGAACTAATTGAACAATTAACTAAATATACAATAAAACTAAATGAACAATTTTATTAAAAATGCTCCACGATTTTACTTAAAGTGAAAAAACACCATCGAAATTGTAGTGCAAGAAAAAAATATTTTTTAGTTTTTAGTGCATTTTTACTATTTCTAAAGCAAATACATATTAACAGAATACTTGAAAAAATGTACAGACTGAATTAAAATTGAAATAACACAATAAAATTTTAAAAAAAAAACCGAGAAAAAATTAAATTTTTGTTTTCACACAATTGTCTCTAGCTTTGGTATTTATCCATAGATTTTCTTCAGTAGCAGCTTGTTTTCTTCATAAAAGTGCAGACTGAACGTAAGAAATGAGTAACTCGGCCCATTTGTGCGATTTCGATTTTTCCCAGATGATTAAATGAATTGTCGATTTCAATTTTGGTCGACAAAAATGATTTTTTTCTCCTATTTCCATCGATTTCACCCGAAGTACTGAACCGAAATGAAAATTTTGTTAGGTACAATTTGTTGGTGATTCAATTATCTTTAATTTAATATAATGATCACCTTTTTGACAGACAGGTAAAAAGTTCACCTATCGATATCTCGAAAACGTATCCGTAGAAATTCTTTTGGACCTTATTTTCGGAATTAGCGAGCCATTTTATATAAGAAACAAATAGTGGCATCTGCTGCGCAAAATGGCTGTAAACTAGTGTTAGTAGTAGCTATTTGATATTTTAGATTAAAAACACAATAATTCGTTAATAAAAATTTATTTAGAAAAGTTTATTTTGTTTCTGTATGAAGTAGTTTATTCTTTGTGCTTTTCCAAAGCCTTTTCTAATAAAACACAAACATATTTTCATAATAAAAAAAGTTGGCAGTTGTGGTCTTGAGTCTGCATTGGTAAAGGACAAAGGATGCGATCGATTCAATCCCTTTAGGACTAATTGTAAAATTCCGACTGCTCAGCAGAACTTCCTGAAGACGCAATGACATCTCGATACCTTGAAGCAAGAAAAGAGAGAACTTGAGAAAAGAATATCACGGAGTGAAAGTAGCTATGAGGTTAGATGGTAAATTTATAAAGGGGACAGGCTGAAAGTGCAAGGCAAGTCAAATAGAAAGGATGGGAACGAGAAAACAATGACTTTTGTTTGCGCAGACCTTCAGGCATGCGGAGAAACTGTACTTTGACAGTTGCAGGTACACTAAAGCTAAATGTAACGCTACCTTGGGTATAATCTTGATAAATATTTATGTTTACGGGATATCGTAATAGCAAAAGCACCCTTGACATTGCTGTCGACGTTGTTGTATTTTCTTAGAAGCTCTTTGCGTCTAGCTAATCTATCCCCAAAGGGAAATAAAAACTCGCAACTTCGATGTCTTTGCTCTGCTTTATCCCAACTTTAACTCTCTACCCTGGTATACCACTCACTTCTCGATACAGACAAAGTTCTTATAATATGTAAACCTAGATTTTATGACTGTCATTGAAATTAACGCGATGATATAATATAATGTGCCAATGTTATTATATTACGTATATTAAATAATATTACATTCTGGTATTATATATAGTATCAGAGTTTTTTCAAATTGATTCTACTTAGGAAACACACGTCTAATTATACGTGAAAAGACGCTTGTAAGTACTTGGCTTGTCATGTATGTTCCTACTTACAAAGTCAGTGACCTATAACTGTGATATAATGTAAGGAAATGGAGTTAGAAGTGGAAGTGTTGAAGGTGAAACGGAGAAGGAGAAAATAAAGGAGGTGTGCGTGTCGTCCTGAACCTGCTAGTGAACTCATCAATAAGGCTTCACCTAGCAAAATTTATTCAGGCGAGAGACCGGAAAATAGTAATCCACGATATCGATTTAAGACGGTGTGCGCTACAAGAAAATTAGATTTTAAATTTTAAAGTCTTTCATACAGTAGATCACTGGCTGAGGAACTTTAAACGAATATGTAACATCGTGTCAAGATAAACAACGAAGTTGGTAACTCGGAATCATAGCAAACATTTACACGAAATAAATGCGGCACCTGACAGCTTCGTGGTAGGTAATGGTTAAGAACATTTTAGAATTCTGGGGAGAAGAAAATGTATTTAAGGGCACTTTCTTGTCAAATCGCGCGAAAAGATAGGTGATTTTTATGATTTTTTTCTAGGAAAAGTATACAATATAAGGTTCTAAAAGTTTACTGCATTTTATTCTGCTACAAAGGTAGAGTATAGAAAAAAATTTATTTAATTTTTGCCCACTCCTGCCACTGACGTGCATTTCGTGCTACATCGTTGTAAAAAAAGCCCGGACTATCGCTATGATAACTCCAAGCAGGACCATCCGAAATAAAAAAACCAAAGAAATTCTTTAATTGCACATGTGTGGTTATCGCCTTGTCCACTCACATTGTTATAAAACAATGACATGATGATTGTCACACATTTACATGAAAAAGTCCCCAAAAATGTTATATTTATTGTTAGTTATCATTTCTTTTTACAAAATTCGGTACATGCTTAATTTTTTACAATTACAATTGCATAATATAATAGTTTTATAGCTGACATGTACATATCATACGTATTGTTCGCACCGACACGCGCGTGAAAACTCGATATTTATTTCGGGGTTGTAAGGCCCGATTTACTTTGCGGAACGCGTGTAGTCGGACGATCGTATCACCCGCCAAACTAATATTAGGTGATTATTTGATTTATTCAAGTGTATTAAGTGATCCGCACGATGATCAAAAAATGAGAAATTCTTGCTTGTAGTCCGAAACGAATGACCTGATCAAGCCGACGAACCTTGTGAACCTTGAAAGCCGAATAAAATCTGCCTTGTCTACCTTTTCGATGTCAAAGGTAGACAAGACATCGGAATTTGGGAGGTGCCAAAATGCTTGATTGGCCCCGCTTTCCTTGAAGAGGAGAAACCTTCCCTCTGCGATTTCGGTGGTGGAGGAGGAACCCTCTCCCTCTTGGTGACGTAGCGAAGGAAAAACCGGACATCTGGTTACCAAACCTCTCCAGGTTGATCGGCCGAAGCGTCTCGCTAGGGTCGCGGTTTATGGCCGTATTGTCCCGCGAGTCAGCACTGGTCGACGGTATGTTGGTTCGAAATTACCGTATACCACCCGCTGACAGAGCAATCAACGGATTTTCTCAGAGCGAGGACGGTCAAGGTGTCCAAAAAAATGGCACGATGTTGATTGCCGCCTATTAGACATCTGGCAAGCAAATGTCCTCCAAAACGCTTCGAAGGTAAGCATTTGCCTGGTAATAAAAAGTTCGTTATATTTCCTCCTCGCTCTGAGCTCCTTTGTTCCCGTAAGACGGAACACGTATTATAGCTTCCGTAAAATTTAATTTATTCGCTTCATTCACTTTATTCTTAATAATTAACTGAAAATTGTGCTCTTTTTGTGTGTCCAGTAAAAATTAGTTTTCAGAAACTTGGTTATTTTTTCTTTCTGTTCAATACTTCTTTTCCAGAGGAACTGGAATAATAACCAAAAGGATGGCGCACGTTTCACAAACTTAGTTTTCTCTGTGGATACGTTTATCTCTACTTTTCCAGTGTTCGTGTGGCAGTCGGTCCATCTGCTCTGTTCATCATGCGCCCTCTTGTACAATTAGTCGACAATTATTAGCCATTGTTCTGCGAAAAGCTCTAGAGACTGAATTACGTTAGAATAGAAACGGTGTCCCTGATGCACCACTCTCTTCCTAGTAGCCACCGAATACACAGACATATGTGTTGAACGTTGATAAATGAGAATATCAACATATACAGGGTACCCGAAAAATATATCATTAGTTAGTAGGGTGTAATTTTTCATGAAAAAATAAATTACATTAAAGCATGATGTTCACTTGAATGAGCAAGATCGTATTTTTTATTGTTCCTACTGGTTTGTACTCAATATGAACTACCAGTACCTATCTGCCGGTTTGTTAATGTGGCAAGATACATTATTAATAGGCATAAAGACGTACAATGACTCACAGCCATAATCGTACACTCTTTAAAATCGCATAATATTTTTAAAATTGGTCCAAGCGACTTGAGTTTTTTTTTTTAGAAGGTAGAAGGATTAGTTTGCTAAGTGGTGTATTTTGTCGTTTTTAAAAAAAATGCAATTGGTCGGAATAGTGAAAAAAAATAGTAAAGGTCGTTTTTTAAACTTTTTTTGTGAACCTGCATAGAAATTTAAAAAAACCCGTTTGTAGCCCACTTAGCAACTAATCCTTCTAGTTTCTCAAAAAAATTCAAGTCGCTTGGACCAATTTTAAAAATGTTATGCGATTTTAAAGAGTGTACGATTATGGCTGTGAGTCACTGTAATTCTTGCACTGACAAGGGAATATATCGATCCCAACGAATTAAATTCTTAGGCCGCGTACAGACTTGAGCACGGACGCGAATGAGCCATGCCGAGGCCGAATGAGCATGCGAGTATAGACGTCGTTTCAAGGCATGCGAAGTGCCTCGGCCCGATCTGAAAGTTTTCGGTCCATCAAAGAGAATTTGTGCCCCACGTACAGGCACGTCGAAAGCAATGGAAAGACGAGCCTTCTGCTATACATGTTTGTTTGTGTTATTTGGCACTGGCTGTTGGATTCAGTGGCTGAAGCAAGGGTTTCACACTTTACACTGCTTGAGATGTACCAAAGGGTTTACTGTGTAGCGCTCACCGAATGGCGAAATGCATGTTTCTGGTTTCTCGTATAGGGTTGGGGTCCAACCAGGTGTCCTCATACATACATATATGCATTTATACATATACAGGGTGTCTCAAAATTGTAGGACCACCCGAAATATGCAAATTCTTCATGGAAAAAGAAATCGAGAAGTCCTTTACCATTTTGCAATCTGAAGCTTCGTTTTCGAGATATGAGTAGTTGAAAATCAGTGCTATATCTATCCCCACCACTTCTGTCTTACTCTTGCCCGGCGAAGGCGAGAGCGACATGGAACGAGAGCGAGCGAGAGGCACTGAAAGAGAGCAAGGACGGTACGAGACACACGACGCGTTGATGTTTTGTCTGGCTCCGTCTTTCGGACGCCTGACACTCCGTTCTTCGCGTGCGCGCCCGCCGCGCCGTATAGCGTTCCATCTCGCTCCCCTCTTCGGCCAGAAAGAAGCGAGAAACGAACACTCGGAATTACGGCCTCGTTTACGATACGGGCTCAACGCCGATCCCGACCAGCGAGCTGCTAACGAGGAAATTCTGTATCTCGATAAGAAATGATTTAAATAAGTTTTTGATAAATGATACATTATCTCTTGTTCGTTATTCGAAAATGGATGTAGCGCGAGAATTTATCTGTAACTTTTATCCGTCAGAACTTAGTTCAGAGAGTTATCAGTATCGGCTTCTCATTATATGAAACTATTATTTCGACAGTCAAAGGTAGAGCATCATTTATAGGATTTTAGGCGACGCTCGTATCCATCCGAACTTAGCCGCTTAGTTTATCCATCAGATTTTATTAGAAGGGGTTCATTCGTAACCTTGTGGGTTATTCGAATCTAGACATCGCACGCCATTTATCCGTTATCCTTTATTCGTTATTCGAACCTCGATCTAGCAAGATGATTCATCCGACACTTTTATTCGTGACGGGTTAAGGTCGATTTATATTATCCGTTCAGACACAGAATGTTACAGAACGGTTCGATTCAACGTCGCGATCAGTTGCAACATGCTACACTTCGGACATACGACGATCAACATTCTCGAAAAGAATGTTTTGGCTGAAGCGATACGTGACTGAAGTTGTCGGAGCGTGTTTAAACGGAGACTCGTATGATATGTATTTATTTCAGGCAGAATCTGAAACGATGACCCCTATACGAAAGATATATTATTCTGACGCCTGTCGCCTGTCGTTGCCGAATGTGATTTGATGGTAGGTATAAATACTACAATGATATTGTCTGAATCGAATCGTTCCGTAACGTTCTGTGTCTGAACGGATAATATAAATCGACCTTTATTCGGAGGAGTTAAAATCACACGTTATGTGACGTAACATCAGATCAAGATGTCATAGTTATTGGAAACTAACGAATAAAAATAACGAATAAAGATAATATGAAGTTTTATAACGAATACATCGAATATATCAATAAGTAAAATAAATCCCCATAAAAAATTTCAAAAGAGTAAAAAATAAAACAAATCACAAGAAATCAAATAAATCACAAAAAATAGAAGATAATAATATAAATCACAAAAAAAAATAGAAGAAAATATACAATATAAAAAAAGATGTGAAATCAAAATGAGTTGCAAGTACATAATGGTGCTTTCCAACTACCCTTAAAATGACCCAACTACATACACACAGCAAAAATGCTGCGTTCATACATTCAATTACTCATATCGTGGACATTTTAATAATGTGCAGATAAAATGTAACATCTAGACTTTTCTAGACAAATACTTGGCGTGGCCAGGCAAGATATTCTCAGATTATCAATACCCATACCCACCTTCCCACAGGCTTTCAGATAATTTGTCAATTTAATCAATTTAAAACTCTAACAATATGAGTACATTTTCATTATATTGCGTTTTAAAATAATTTTAAGATCATCGTCACCGATACCTTTCCTCTCACAAGCTTTAAAAAAGCTGTAAAACAATTTCTGAGTATAGAAGATTATTGGCTTTCAACCATACTAAGGCATTCGATACTTTCTTCAAGTCAACTAACTTTTCCGAAACTGTTTTAGATATTGTTGGAACGCCCCGCTCCAATATGTATAATTCGTGATTTTGAATTTGCTTATGTCAGTATTATTTTTTTGTAACACTTCAGCTTCTTTCCGAGCTTGCAGTGTTATTTATCCAAGTATTTCAAGGTCATTATCGTTTAAAGCTTTGACTAAATTATGTAATAGGTCTTTATAAGTGCTCGCTATTCTGTATATCATTCTCTTCAAATTTCGTAAATCCGGAAAGTGAGGTGCCAAAATGTCAATGGCTAAAAAATTAGATTTACATAGTTTACGGTTTATGTAACAACCATGAGAATGATCAACTTTTTCAACATGCACTGTATTAGAACAGCTACTGATATGGTTTTGCAACTTATGTACCTTTTTTAATCAGCATTCTAACAATCGTTTGAAGAAATCCTGTAAATTATTCAGAATTTCAACATCATTTGTTTTGCAAAGATAACTACAATGCCATGCTTTTGTCGTCTTCTACGATTGCAATACAGGTAGAACGTTTATAGCTTTCCCTTCCGAATTTAGTATGATTAATTCAGAACCGGTGAAAGTATGGTACGATCTTTCCGCAAAATATGATTCTGAACAAGATGTATGTCCGGATTGTCCACACAAAGCTTTAATCCTGTCATCAGCTTCTAAACATTCTGTTACGTGCGTTAAGGAAACTTCCATTTTTTGTTTACAATCTTTCAACAGTTTCCTCATTTCCAAAATGTACTTTTGCCTAATATGAAAACACCATTTTATTATACTGAGGTGGTATGTGGTACAATGATGGGATTCCGTTTAACCAAACACTCAATTTATTTTCCAAAAAAATGTAAAACCAGAATATCGCCAATGACTCGCGCGTGGACGTCGTAGTGTTCGCGCAGGAACTGCCTCAATCCAACTGGCCTCTCTTCACCCACCGTACCCTTGACGAGGGGTAGAAAACGTGAAGGAAGGAAATAGAAAAAGAGAAAGTCAGGAAACTGAACAAAATCTGAGATGAAGGTAAAAGAGAAAGCTACGCGAGAAGCGACTTCGCTTGGACTCCCGCGGACCTGGTCGCCACATGTTCTCAACGAACGCCAGGCCCAGACGAACCCCTCGAGAAACGACTGAAGAAGAATAGGCAGGAAGTTGTAAACCGTAAGAGAATTTCGAAAAGTGAAAGTTGGAAACGTAGGGAAAGAAAAGTAATGAAGAGAAAGAACGTGATAGCCGAGACGTAACTGCTACAATACGCCCAGCTTCCAATCTACTTGCTTCTTCAAACGGCATGCTAATAATTTTTTAAAGTTTTCTGATATAAGTTTTTTTATTATTTTTGGTTGCTATACTGTTATTTGTTACAGTAATATAACGATACTTTTTTATTATTTTCAGAGTAGCACGCCGTTTTGCTACTTTATTATAATCATCTCCTTTACGTATTTCATCATAATATACCTTCCGCTTTTTGGAGATAACTTCTTTATTTAGCTCACAATAATTTTTTCGCTTTCCGCATTTCACTTCTTTATTTGCGTCATAATGCACTTTTGCCTTTTTGATTATAACCTCTTTATTTGCGTCATAATGCACTTTTGTCTTTTTGATTATACCTTCTTTATTTGCGTCATAATGCACTTTTGCCTTTTTGATTATACCTTCTTTATTTGCGTCATAATGCACTTTTGCCTTTTTTCCCTTTCTGCATTTCACTTCCTTATTTGCGTCATACTGCATTTTTTCTTTTTTATTATACCTTCTTCTTGTGCATTTATATTTATAATTATAAAGTTTTATGCTTTTCTCCCTTTTTTACAATCTTTGCCTTTTTTCGGGTTACACTCCCCTTTCTTTACTTTATAAACAGCTTTTCTTTTCGTGATTGATCATTCAGATCGTTCAGGTATTGATAGAGTTTGCACGTGATGTGCCGACTATAAAGCTTCACTCGAAGGAGCATCCCGTTGTTGGATAAGGGAAAACATAATTGTACAAGTCTAGCTCTAGTGTTGCGTTTGTATTGAAATCTATACTAGAATTCAGATTTATTGGCCGGTGAGTTCGGTTTCGCGAGCAGCGTGCGAGGAGAAATCAGCCACCACCACCTGACGATCGTGGATTGGCAGTTGAAGTTGCTGGGTCCACGAAGGATATGGTGGGGTAACGGGAACGCTGCCTGACTCCGCCTGAACGAAGCCGTGTGGCTGTTGTTTATTCTTAGCGTAATAGTTGTGTGCGTTACGAAGCTATGCGTAGACCAATACGAGATTAAGCTATCGAGGAAGAAACAATGTTCTGACCAATGAAGCTCCTGAATTTTTTCGGAGCGAACGCACACCTATTCTGATGTGGGTATTTCTACGCTGACCAGGGATCGGCGGGCACCAGCTATCGCCGATGGAGGGGGAAACACCTATAAGAGCGGTGGTTATGTATGCGAGACTGACGCCCGCAGGCACAGTTCATGCACACATAACCACCGCTCCTGTAGGTGTTTCCCCCTTCATCAGCGGTAGCTGGAGCCCGCCGATCCCCAGCGTCAATGTACTCAAAGTGGTGGGAATGCTTCGCTGCGTGTGTACGACCCTCACGGGCACCAATTCCCGCCATGCGACGAGTAGGCGTAACTCGAGAGAGAGCGAAAACGTAGAGAAAAGGAGCACCGAGGCAGGCAAGCGGTGTGGTGGAAGAATACCCCTCACGAAACTCACCGGCCAATAAATCTGAATCCTAGTTTAGTTTCTATCTGCGAGCGAGGCGTACATCCTTTTCACAAGAACGCTACGAAGCCCAGTCATTGGCTGTTAACAAAAACCGGGGTGAGAAAACCGCTATGACTATTGGCTGAAAACAAGACCGTGGTGGGAAAACGTCGCCGGCGAGGACAACTTGACTTTCCCCAAACGTGCATCTAGCAATACTCAAGGTCAAGTCCCATCTAAAATTTGACGAAGATTCGGGCCTAACCCTGAGAGGTACACATCTGCAACGCATACGACCAGGCTAGACCTCAAGTACTGCCTGCCGTAATAAATTTTACAGCCCTCTCCCTGTTACAGGGTGTCCCGGCAAAGAGTGTCCAATTGACGCATCGACACTATATGTTTTTTTATAATAATTAGACATGTATTCTGTCCTATTACTTGGTAGGTATACATTGCTGATTTTTGACTTCGAAACCAACGGTGGATATGTCTGAGCTACATTTTTTGTATATATGGTCACTTCTTTGTCACTAAGTACTACATTTTGAACTCGGAATATTTTATTATCTATTTCGTTAGTAATGTAACTTTTACCAATTTTAAATGCGGGATCATTTCCATGTTACGTATGTGGAATTTTCCCATACGCCGCTCTCAACCGTTTTTCGAGCTCGCGTCTACGAAGGGAAAACGCCCTAAAATCCTTTCGTTTATCAAACACCACTAATGGGGGTCATGATCTCGACCATCCGGATCACGACCATGGGAACCACTAGTGACACGACGACGACCCCGAAGGATTTCTTTATATCGAGATTCCTAACGAATCCCCACTCATTTTTGGGACTATATAAACCCTTTGGTTTCAACCCTCTTTGGTTCAAAGCTACACGGTCACGCGTAGAGTCACATGGTGTCACACTCGTACAGAGTTGGTTATATCTAGTAAGATCGGGCTCGAGTCCCCTTCCGAATCAATAGTTAACCTCGTAGAATCTGCGAATTCGGTTTATATTCTATTTGGCATATTGTAATAGCCACTCTTACGCCCCGCATCGCCAGTGCGTCAACACCGTGCAAATATTGGTAACTTATACACCTTATTTAACTAACTAACCGCGACACTTACATTTGTACAATAACTGATTATTGAATATACGAATGGTGTTCACGTGTAAATCGAGTAGATTTCGTTAAACCCATCTTTTACCCAGCGATCCTTATAATATTAGTAGCACTCACCCACTGATACAACTTTACCGCACGAGTTGTATCAAACATTAATTAAGAGTTACGAGGCATTACTAACATTTCCCGCGACTCCCTGATTTCGCATCAGGTTCGTTCGCAACCTTTCATCCAAAACAAGGAATCTTCTCCAACCCAGTGGCTCCCCGATTTCGCATCGGGTTCGTCCACGAAACCTCACCCACCTACGGCTCCCTGATTTCGTATCAGGTTCGTCCGTATCCTACAGCTCCCTGATTTCGCATCAGGTTCGTCTATAAATCTACCAACCTCCGAACAGCTCCCTGGTTGCGCACCAGGTTCGTCTGTGAATAATCCAACCTCCTAACAGCTCCTCGACTTCGCGTCGACTTCGTCTGTGAATATCATCCTAGTGACTCCCGCTTTCGCATCGGGTTCGTTCACGACGTTTCACCCTCCTGCGGCTCCCTGATTTCGCATCAGGTTCGTCCGCGTGTGACTCCATTCCTAGAGGCTCCCTGATTTCGCATCAGGTTCATCCTCGCCGTCAATAATCCTAGCGGCTCCCTGATTTCGCATCAGGTTCGTTCGTGCCCCTATTAACAAACTCATAAACTGTATTCCTTGGGAAATACCCTTCTCGCCGGCCTCTCGTGTTGCCGCAGCCCCGACTCGTAACATCCACAAGAGGGATTTTATTAACTGTACTACCAATTGCAGATTCATATTCGTGCATACAACGTTTTAATTGTTGATCCTGAATGCATGGAAAATGTTCTATACCATTAGATCGAAACGTTTGGATCAAATGTTGACGCATCAACGCATGATTGTACGTTACTTTGTCTGGTAATATTTTGAATAATAACGAGACAGCAAATTCAATCGTAAAAACTCCGCAATCCCGACCGTTAGGTTGAGTTTGTACATGTGGAAATTCAATAAATTCTTCGCCAATTGCACCGTCATGTTTGTTCAAAAAAGGGTATAACTTCCCAAGATAAATTTTATGATGACTATGCAACTTCAAGGAATTAAGAGAATCATAAATATAAACCCTTCTTTCATCATATCTATAAAAGCTACAAACCCAATGTCCCCCTTCATTACGCATACAGCACAATGTCGGTGCAGCAAAGTTTGCAGTGCAAGATTGAAATGTTGCACGCAACGTTGTCGTAACGTTCCAGCAATATTTCTATGTCCGCCTCCTGGAACGTTTTGGGCAGTAGGGTCAAAACTATAAATAACTGTATTAATAATACAATAATATGTGTCTGCGACGGATGCGGAACCATATAAATTCAAAGGCCGTGATCTTTTTCTGATATAAATTTTTTTTCCTCCAAGAGGATTCGAACTGGCGACCTGTAGCGTCGTAGGCGAACACTTTACCGCCGCAGCTACAACCACTGATTGATAAGACTGCTAACGTATTCGAGCTTATAATACTACCATACAAAACTTTAAACTCAAATTATTCAAAAACGAAGGCTCATTTTGACAAAGTTCATTAGAGTTTTGTAACACTACATTAGCGTAGGGTGGTTCGAAAAAGTGGTAACTTTTTTGTCCGCTACTGTAGGTATGTACTACAACTTCCACCCTGTGTCATTCTACACATTAAAATATACAGGGTGAGTCACCTAACATTTAAGCTTAAAATATGTCCGTTGTTTTTAATAATACGAGAAAATATCTCAAGAAAAAATGATTGCTAGATAAAAAGGAAAACATATTATGGTTGAATTTGTATTTTTATTGGCTATAACGTTACAGTGACGAAAACACGTCATCCCCTTAAAAAAACCGTCGATGATCTTGAAATTTCGGGAAATATAACCTTGAGAAAAAAATCGTCTCCGTCAGAATAATTGTCTCCCTGAAGCAAACATTTTTTCCCTTAGACATTTTCTCGTATCATTAAAAACAACGGAAATATTTTAGGTTGAAATGGTATTTGCAGCAACGTTGCAGGGACGTTGCCTTTCAATATTGCACCGCAACATTGCCGCAACGTTGCAGCAATAATTCTATGCCCGCCCCGTGCAATGTTGCGCGGAAACGTTGCAGCAACGTTACAGCAACATTGCGCTGCAACCATACAACATGGCAAGGTTGCTGCAACGTTCCTGCAACGTTCCTGCAACGTTGCCGCAACGAAGTGTGCTGTATGGGTGATTTCAAAATTATCGCTTTTGTACGAAATTTGTATGTGATCCTGATTTTCAGGAACTGGTTGAATTATATCAGACAATTGAACTCTCCATGTCGCGCGTGGTTTTAATAATTAATGAAAATATTCGATATGATCATCTGTTCACCATTCGCCTTTATTGCAGGGAGTCGAGATAGAATTTCGGTTACGGTCGCGGTCGGGGTCACCGAGACGTTCGACACGGTATTTACGGTTCTCTCGACTGAACCGGAGAGCGACGATCGGTCTGAAGTTTTCTCTCAACCGATAACCGAGAGAGAATTTTTCTCAGACTTACGGTCAACCGAAAGTGTAGACCGGTCAGGAATACGGTCGTGTTAATTTATGGAGAGGTTCGCAAAACGGTCAACTGAGAGTCTCGACCGATTGCAATACGGTTGACGCAAAGTCGGGAGAGATAAAAATGCGGGCAACTAGAATTCATCACATCATGAGAAATAGGAAGAAAATAGAAAAACCCCCGATTAAAATTTGTGTAACAAATTGTTACTATCCCTGTTGTGAATCGCAAATCGTGACTAAAATTAATTAGTAGGCTATTTTAATTATTTTTTATCACGTTAGCAACCTGGCCTTGCATCTTTTGTAATCCACAGCGAAATACAATAAAACAAATTTATAATAATAAATAAAATCAATTAATTTAATTTATATATAAATTCTTAAAAATACATTTACGTATTTTTCTAAATTTATTAAATTTTATAGATAATTTTATAAACATCTACTTTAAATATGTTTATAAATGAAATATTACTTTCATAGTCGCAATGAAATATTTTCATAAATAATTTTCAGAAATAATTTATATTTTTATCAATAAAATGTTTAGTTGTAAATAAACAAAGTTAATCATCACAAAAGATACATATCTACTCTGTGTTAAGCAAAGATTGTACTTTATATTTTTGGTCAGTCTACATGATTGTATTTTCCGATGTACCACTCTCTTTTCTTATACATGTTTGTCGTAATAAAAATTGAAGAAGTAACGTTTATACAAGAACTGGTTTAGAAGATGTAAAATAATGTTTTCGTATGTTATTGCGAGAAATAACTATTGAATCATTATAATAAATTTCGCTGTGTAATTTGTTATTTAAGTTTAAGTTAAATATATATTTATATTTTGTTACATTTATATCTTCTGTTTTCAATGCACACTTGGACATACTTTTGAAATAAAAACATGAAAAATTATATTTTCAATCATTTTCTTGTTATTTCTATTTTAACAATCATTTATTTTATATTAACTACTTCTATTAAAGCCTATGGTAGATGACAAGCATCTTCTTAATGTAGTGTTTCAAATACAACAATGCCTCGGTACATCGGCGCAGTTTGGGACTGACAGTGTCAGAGTAACAAATAATTGCAACAGTCTGCTTTCACGAATCCCGTCACGAGAGAGACAAACAATGAAGGCGAAAGGAACAGCATACATACCTTCCCGGCCTATTCAGCTAGGTCGAACTGAACCGAACCCACCCGAACTAAACCGAGCCGGAGCCCTAACCAGGCGACGGACCGTTCCATACATTAAGTGGTGACCGATCTACCGACCGGTCCCCATTCGTCTCAGAACTACGGTTCCCGATTCCCGACCGAAGTGCAATTGGTTAGGAGCTTCGGTTCCCTTTTGCAACCTCTCGCTACTACGGTCAGAAATCTCTCCATTTTCGTTACGGTTACTGGTTACTTGACTGATATGTGACCGGTCTGAATATCGGTTTCTGCTTCGGTCTCCACTCCCTGCTTTATTGATAATGTGCATACAATTTAAACTGAGTGGTAAGTGTCTATTAACTACAGACATGATGAATTATACTTTTATATTTCTAACACACTATTCTATTGTATATGATAATAATAATATAAGATTGAAAAGTTCAATAACTATGTACGTAATTCAACAATTATTCAACAACGATTTATAACCGAGAATATTATTTGATTGAATATCACGCTTCAGCAGCTTAAATTACACTTTGTGATAACTAGTGTATTATTATGGAGTTAAGAATGTTTCCCATTAGTTCAGCGCCTAACCAGCTGAGAATTTCGGCGCATAAGCAGCCGAGAGTTTCGACGCATAAGCAGCCGAGACTCCTTGAAAATATTAAAAGAAAGAGGAAGAAAGACAGGAAAAGTGAAAGAGAAAGAAAAAGAGAGGTTATAAAGTATGAGACTCCCACAATGTTTTATAAAATAAATATCCACGATCTGAAAATAATAATTTATGAATATATTAGCTTTATTAATTATTAGAAAATTTCAGATGGGGTAATCCAGTCTTACCTAATAAAACTTATCTGTTGATTATTTTTTATATATTTTAATAATGACAGGGTCACAGATCACAGTCAAAATATAAGTGAATATATTAGTTTATATCTCAACACGCTTGCCAATTGGCCGTACGGTCACACCATAGACCACGGTGTAACAGGAAGGTGTTCCAACAACATATTTCTATATATGGATATGAACCATGAAGCATATGAAAACGTGAGCTCCGGTCGCCCGCTTCGTTTTGTGTTTTGCGCGACCCTAGGTCCACGTGCCCGTCGGTCAGAGCGAGCCCTCCTCGTATCACGAAAATGTGCTGCCGGTCACGTCCCGCCGCCGTCGGGCGAGATCTTTTTTACCCTCGCTTAACGCGAAACGTAATGAAGAATTTCGATAATTACCGGTATCAATATTTACTAAAAAGTGCGCTTTGATCGTCGAATGTTTACCTTGCATCTGGGCAAGTTTCAGCTTCTTGTGGTTCTTCGTCGTCCAACACAATGCGACGACGGCCGGACGAAAATGGGCTCCGAAAGAGGAAATGTAAGTAATAGAAAAACTATTCATATACTCATAGCAGAGTTATCGTTTATTCATGTACTCGAGCCCAGCTATCTTTATTCATTAGTTTTATTTGTGAGAAATTATTCGTGATTTGTGAGATTTATTCGTCACAAGATCCTTTGTCATGGAGCATCTAGTTCGGGGGCAATCTGAATTTAATCATTGTCAGAAATAAAACTAACGAATGTGCATGTAAGCCACAAGTCCCGTTTTTACCATGCGTAGTACGCCCGGTGACTATCCCCACCATTTCTTGGAATCCTTCGGTCGAGAGTGAGAGAATGAAAGAGTCAACGGCAACTTCGTGTCAACTGTTTCGTTTCTTCTCGCTCGGATTTTGGGTTTACTAACTTGCGGCATTGGTCGCACGAAATAGTCTTAGAGCATATACTATTCTAAGGGAATAGTGTCCGCATCGCGTCCTTCCCCCGCCGCCAGCCCCGGTCGTCGGGTTTATTACGAGGAATTACTGTATTCTTTTTCAGGTAATTGGCGTAATTTCTTTGCTTTTTGAAATTTTTTTATTGGGTTATAGTAATGAAATAATAAGATAAAATATTATAACTTTAGACATTGGAAAGGTAATAAAAAATTGTGGTTTAATCAATTTAACAATTATAATTAAAATCACTTAATTTATCATTTCAGATCGAGGCACCAGAGCAGGACGGGGGAGGAGGCAAGAAAATTTTATGGCCTTCCTCATGAAGCTCAGTAATGCGGTATACCACTGGGGGAAGAGAAGGGGGAATTTTTAATTTATTATTATTTATTATTATATTCGTTATTATCTTCTGCTAAATAAACAAATAGAAAAAGAGTGACCTTTTTGTTGCTAGAGTAAGTGTAGTTACTAGTTCCAGTAATAAAATATAATTTATTTACAAAATTTATAATTCTTTAGTGAAACAAGAAACACTAATTAAAAGCATGCATTATCGAAGGGGTCCATGTATCAAAATAACTGAATAAATCCTTCCTGCAAAATTATGCGTACATACAAAGCCTGCCGTAGGTCACAGCATCACTTTACGCTTCGATTATCTACATATACGTAAAATCCTCAGTTTAGTTGCAAATAAAAAACAGTTTGATTATATACAAACATGACGTAATTCAAATTTGACCAACTTACCTTGTGTTTTGGAGACTGCATTTTGGTTGCAATTCAATGGTACAACGATACATATCTGTAAAAACACGTGGCATCTGAAATTGTGACAACATACCTTATTTGACACTCGCCGAGTTATATATAACCTGACTGTAAGCTGTCAAAATTTGGAGTAGATTGCATAGTGAAGATAGCGATTGACAAACGAAACATGTATTAGTTCGTTTTGGCCGAAGGTGTGCGTGTAACGCGTATATACGTATTATGTTGACGAAAATTTGGTTTTAGAATAATAATAATAATAATAATAATAATAATAACAATAATAATAATAAGAAGAAGAAGAAGAAGAAGAAAAAGAAGAAGAAGAAGAATCTTAGGATATTCTTCCGAATGGCCCCAGTGGCTGATCGAGATGAGGTTTGGAGGGAGGAATGGGGAGGTGGTGTGGACCCTATCTAAAATTGTAGCTTCGGGTACTTATGAGTTTCCATAATATTAATAAAAAATTTATTAATTATTGTTCATTTTTTTTGGACGTAAGTGCGGGCACCCCTACCCGGCGACTCCCCGTCCCCCCAAACTGTTTTACGAACTGCTGGACGCGTTCCCCTTACCTCCGCGAGTACGTCAGGCGCAAGAGAGGCACGCGTATTTAGCTGAAATTCAAAGTCAATTTTCTCGAAAACGAAGCGCGATATTAAAAAATTGTATTCTATATTTTCTTCTTATTTTGGCCTGCAGAATCACCCCCTAGAATATTGACTATCAGTAGAATAACACCCTAATAGTAGGATGGGTCGCATTCGCAAGTTGCTAGTTCAAATCTCCAAACTCACATCGGTTCGCTACCATGCTTTACGCGTCCGCAAACGGACGCGCACTCCCCGCACTAATCTAGCCCCAACCAATACTAATACCCGGGCAAGGTAGAAAGTGGAATGCGTTATGTCGGTGTATTGTACTGAAAGGTTTTTATTAATAAATCGGAAACTAAGAAATACCCGAATAAACAATTTTAGATTTAGGGTCAACACCCCCTTCCCACCCTTCCCCCCAAACCTCGTGTCGATCGGTCACTGGGGCCATTCGGAAGTACAGCCAAATCTTACCGATTCCGACTGATCCATGAGACGATATTACGATATCTCTGTTATTCGAAAGCTTATATGTGGTTTACATAAGAAAAATGCCTTTAAATTTAGAAAATATTGCAGGCGTGATGAGATATTAATGAAATAAGTTTCAGGTAAGGTTAGAATAGCAGTATTTCGAGTGAAGCATACGTGGCAGCGACAGTCGACATATACAGGGTGTCGAAACATGTATTTAGCGTCGAGACGCTAGCGTGTCTCTAGATCATCGAGCTACATCGAGCTGCGAATACCCTATGAAGAATAAGAACAGGGTGTTGACACTCTTATCAGGAAACTGTTCGCACGAGATTTATTTTACCCCAGCCCGTATGGCGGCGCTGTACTCAATTTAGTGAGAGATTTGTACGGTAGATGGTGTTGCTCGCGCAAAATATTGTGGGGTGCGGCTGGTCCCCCACTCCGAGGACTGTTCGGTAGTGGGGAGACTGTTGCGTTGCCATGCAGATCGCATGGCGCTTCACTTCGCTAGGTGACTTCGTCACGTAAAATCACGTTCGTAGACTTCTAGTCTGTCTCTGGGCCACGTGTCCTTTCTCGTGTAGTACGTTGTACAAACTGTCCACGGGTGTAATACACGCATTTTGCGCTTGTGCGCATTCTCCGATGTTCCTTAACGTCGATTCCAACACGCCTGCGATCTCCATCGGAGACTCCGGCGTTCTCGGTACAAATATACATACTATTCATATCCTATTCAAAGACTGGAAGTCATTACCAGCATATCCCATCTCCACGGCGTAGGGCCGCAAAGAGGGATAGATAACTACACACGTTATATTTAACCCTACAATATGTGGGGAGCCGTCACGAGAGGCGCTCCCGGCGCCTTCTTTAAACGTGTTGTAGCGGCCATTGTGTCTCGTCCTTTCAAAGTGACAAGTGAGCTTTATGAATAAAGACTTCCTTGTTACCATTAATTGCTTTGGAATAATTCAAACTATCTCTAGGTACGAGGTATCTGGCAGGAGTGGGACTGCCTTAACCGAAAAGACGGACTTAATCACAAATAATACTAGTGATATAGCGGGGTGTATAGATGTATACCGTGTTTCGTAAGCTGTGAAAAACACATTAATGTAAACCATCAACATTCGTAATAAAAGATAGCTTAACTAAAAGAAATGTATATTGCTTAATTCCTTTCTACTGAAAAACAAACGACTGAGATACAACTTCTATACGGCCCATACACTTTTAAATTGTATATAGGATGCATAAAACATGATTATGTATAGTCATACAGAAATTGTATCTCAGTCGTTTCTGAAGTTCAATGAATTCAATAGCGGATTCGGCAGGCACGCATTGGCACTGCACTGGTGCCAGAAATGATCATACACGACTTTAATTGATTGTTTCTGATAGATACGAAAATAGCTCTATAAAAATCTCTGGCACCAGTGTAGTGCCAGTGCGTGCCAGCCGAATTCGCTCTAAGTGAACAGTACTGAACCCACGTTTCAAATATCCCTCCTACTAATTTAGTTTTACCCCAGCCCACTTAGATGGCGCTGACATGATAACAAAATAATACATTGAGTGTCAACACCCTGAATAAGAACTGGGTTGCCGGGTAATATCTTACCATAGCCTGGTCGTAGTGGAGGGGGAAAACGTCACGCATGCATGCATGGGAGCATAGGTGTTGAAGCCATGGTGGGAAACAATGGGAAACAAACCGACGCCAGCGCCAAGGCAAGCCGAGTGACGCCAACGCAAAGCCAAGCCAAGCTAAGTGACGCCACGGCCAACCAGCGTCGCATGGAAATAGGTTGTCGACGCTAGTTGACCATGGGATCACTTGGTTTGGCGCTGGCGTCGGTTCGTTTCCCATCGTGGCGTTTCATGTACACCTATACCGCTACTGCCGTGAGTGTTCCTCCTCCACTACAAATAGGCTACGCACACATATACCGCAACACGGTAAGATATTTCCCGGCAACGCTGGTTAAGAAGGAAGTGGTTCAATTAAAATTCCACAGATAAACTCTTGTAGCCAAATTCTGACGGATACCATCGCGTTGGATAAATGATGGCACTGCCTAACGGCTGGCGTTCCAATGTGCGGCCGGCGACGGTCCCACTAGTGCAAAGGAGAAGTATGCATCTGTTTCTCCCTTGCACTAGTGGGACCGTCATCGCCCGCACATTGGAACGCCTACCTTTATACTGTCGAATAACATGCGGCGCTGCGCTAACTTCACCAGCGCGAATCCGGTTCGGCGCGCGGCCACGCTTGGTAGCTGTGGCTGTGTCTCCGCGCCCCAGCGTGGTAGAGTAAAGATCACCGTCCCACCCCGTCAACTCGTTACAATATGTATATATTGTTTCCGAATAAATATAATGTGTTTCTATATACATTATAGTGGCAGTATACTGCTACTGGTACTTTCTCCCATCCGTTAGTTTTCAGGTGTTCGTTAGGCACTCTACACCGCAAACTATCTTTAAACAGTTTCACGAACTGTTTGTAATCGTGTCATTTGTTATTAACTATTTGTTTTGTTAAATATATATTGTTATTGTTAAATTGTTATTGTGCATAATCTCACGAATAACTCACCATTATCTAAAGTACAATATTATACGTTTGGCAGTGATGTGGATGCTTAAGAGTGGCGCTCTCTTTCTCTGTTGCTTCTAAACGATAAAATTTAATTTCTCGTGTAGGGACATGATACTTTTGCTACTGTTGGCAAAACATACTGGTGTCAAACTCTTAAGTGTCCTTCAATTAAAAAATTATCCGTTTTCCGTGATAATTTTTTTTTCGTGGTGAAATCCTCGGACTCCTATCGTCTAAAACTCCACGGTGATCATTCTCACCGCGACAGGGAGGGAACGAAAGGGGGCAAAAATATGAGCGTCTCTGAAAAGCGTGATTACTAATAGAGGGATAGTTGCTCAAGAGAGCACGCGCCTGCCTTCATACAGTGCCACCTGCCGCCTGCTAGTCGCGGCGCAAATCTCGCTCATATCCTTATCACGCGGGACAGAGCGGCGCCTGACGTTGCTAGGTTACAGTTGAAATAATAGGACGTAACTTTTTTTATTCTTGATTACCAGGGTCGCATTTATACTTTTCGAAGCCCTAGGCGCAACATCATTATGAGGACTCACAAATTTTTCAGCTGCTTCTAATTTTTATATTATGAATTTAATATTTAAAAAGAAGTACTTTATTTGTCAGCTATAACTAGGCTGTGTTTTATATTGTTGTTTGTGAGGAGTAAGATTTTAAAATGTGGCCCCATAGAGAGTGAGACCCCAGCTTGCGCCTAATGCACCTTATGGTAATGACCCTGCTAGTAGTGAAAAATGCATGATGCATTTTTCAGGTACTGTTGTTCTATTCATACAAAGAAGAATATTCTAATTTAATAATTTTCTACATTCCTACCAAAGTTCCTGTCCGTCTTGAAAAGAGTGACTTAAAATTATCAATTCAAAGAAAACAATTTTTTATAAATGCTATTAAGTATTTCTTGTGACCTTACTGTTTGTTCGATTTTATTCTCTGGAACCACAAAATCGTATATTGGGTATAATAGATATAAGAAACTGTCGTGTATGTGACAATAACACACCAGCTTTGATTACTACTAACTATTTAATATAGATATATAGATGTGGTGATACAAAAGATGCGTTTGGGCCTCGTTCATTCTCGAGCGTCAACCAATGTTTCTCGAATGTTCCTCGACGTCATGATCGTCCTCTATTCCCGTTTACTCGCGGATGGCGCTACCCTGCGCCGTTGTTATAAACTGCGCTATTTTTGAACGCACAAACATAATAGAAACTTATAGCTATATTCTTTCAACCTCCTTCCTGATTATAACACGTGACAACCATCCGATCAGTGTTTGATGTTGCAGGACCAACGGCAGCAGCAAGGGCAATTATTCAGGGTACAGCGGAATTGCCATGTGACATCCGTCCGCCACGTCCAAATGACTCGGCAATATTGGTAGTCTGGTACAAAAGTGATGTAACACCTATCTACAGGTGAGCAATTACCTACTTTTCCTTAAGTATGAAATAGCGTAACAACGATCGCAATACATGCTATGATGGAGATCAGATACGAAGATGTCTCATTACCTGACCGGATTTCTAACTCATTTGCTGGCCATCGCTATTCCCACCCGTACTTGGAACTAGCTTCACGGAGTTACTCTTGTCCCGACATCCAAGCATGTTTGTTTTAAAAACCTATCGATTTAAGACCTCGCTTTCGTGTGCCGGATATGGGTATCTCACCCGCAGTAAATGTTTCTAAATCGCTCCCTCGAATTCTTGGAATTCTATCTGCCCCGATAGGTGACTAGATATAGACCCGGATTCCGGGCAGCTAACAAGGCATCTCTGTATATTGGCCGGTCAGAATGAGTGAGAGGTAACTCCCACCCTGACGCCGGCCTACCGCGGTGCTCCTCTTCTTAGCGTTCTCACTCTTGCACGAGGGTAGGACGGTCCGAGCAGCATTCCCGTTACATCGCCAGATCCTTCGGGAGTCATGCAAATCGAAGTGAAAATCCATGAGCACGTGTAGGGTTCAGATAGAGAGGACCAATTTCCCCTCGAACGCTGTTCGCGAACCCGTCAGACCAGTCAATATTTATGTTCTGTGACCTCCATCATAATATCATTCGGTTGCTTACTGCAACGGAACTGCGCGTACAGCAGTACATATAGCGTTTCATACAGTTCCGTGGCAGCTAAAGAGTTAAACGTACGAAACTTAAATCCAAGTGCCTTGAAGTTTTAATATCAAATTGCAGTAAAAGCATTTATAATTACAATTTATTTATTTTTATCACATACGAGTATTATCTACTTGTACACTGAATTTTTAAATAGAGGCCTCATGCTTAGTGTGCTTTACTCGTATTGATAAAAAGTTATAAACATAGGTGAGCAAATGTTTTGTTTCCGACTTACAACATACGTATTTGTTGCGTCAATCGGATCAATAGCCTTTGTAAGCCAGTCTTTCTATCCCCGTTAGTTCTTTGTAGTCGCCGCGGCGAGTGCGAGAGACTGCGAATGAGCGAGAGGACACTCGACAGTGACAAACCATACATTTGGTTCGAGATAGTAGCGTCATCGTATTACTAAAAGAAGACGACAAAGACGAAAGGCGAGCCGAATAGCATACCGTTTCGTTAGAAGAACGACTTGTACCCCGAGCGTCGTCTCCTTAACGGGATGAATTTGTAGCCTTTCGCTTGTTATTTATTTGGTTCACACTCAACGTATTCCGTTCACTCTTCCTCATGAAACTATAAATATGCCACATATCTCACTTAAGGTTTTGCAAATAAACCAGAGTAATGAAACTATAACCGAAAATTGATAAACTGTTTAATACATCAAGATTTAAATGTGATATAATTACGTGTCGAAATGTTAATGCAAAATATTTTGTTTCAGTTATGATATGAGGGACAAGCATTCCGAGAAAGATTCTCATTGGAACGATAAAGACCATCTGAACGATCGAGCGTTGTTCAGGACAACCACAGAACCAGCTACCTTAAATATAAATCACATCGAAGGAAGAGATGAAGGTGAATACAGGTGTCGAGTAGATTTTGCTAAGAGCCCCACTAGAAATTCAAGGATCTATTTGACAGTGATAGGTCAGTATCAAAAGTAATATCACTGAAATGTATATAAAATAAAATACATGAAATTGACTACAAATCCCGTTACTGTAATGCTTGTACTTCAATTGAGAACTCAAAAGAATTTTGACACTTTGAGTGACTTCTATATGTTTTCGGGCCATTTTCATTCACTGCTTCGCTTTCGTGTCTTATCAAGTCTATATTTTCTGAAAAATATTTATATTATTGTCCCAGAATCTCTGAATGTTTTCTTCTGAGAATTATTCACTCTAGATGAGCCCGAAGTTCGCTTCGTACTTCGTCGTTTTAACGAACCTTCATTCTGTCTCGGGGCCGGACAGTATCAACTTTTGAATCGGGTGATCTGTTCCGATTGCATTTATTCTCTGCCGTGGTGCATGAGAAGGACTGAGAACGGTCGAGAGGACCTGGACAACGACAAGCCATAATTGACGGTGCCCTCACATTCATTCTTAGTCTCTCTCACTGGCCGCGGCAACTACAAAAAAACTAGTGGGGATGGCGGATTATCACTCATGGAATCACGAAATATGGAGACAGCACCGTATGTACTATTAAGCTGGGTAAACATTAGTCTAGTTGCTGGATAAATGGGTGATTTGACTGGAAATCGGTCAACGTCTATATTATTCCAATCTTTTTTGAACCGTTAAAAGTGGTGGACTGTTAGTGGCACTCATGCATATGACTACCTATGTTTTGTGAACTCATGTACACCGTACTGCACTTCAGCCAGCACTGGATTGAGTTGTCTAGAGCAGGCATGTCCAGCAGAATGCCCTATGGGGCATTTGCATGTGCCTACCAGATACCCGCGGGTACAGAGCTCCAGGCAAATGGTGACGCACGAGCAGTCAATGAGGAGTACTGGGAGTAGGGCTGTTCAGGTACTCGAATAAAGGGACCCGAGCCGAGTACCCGTAAAATCCGGGTAGCTCGAATTTGTTTCGGGTGACTTGAAAACCCGGGTAGTTTCGAATCGTTTCGGGCGGCTCGGTAAAAGAGTAGGTGGTTGAGCAATCCGAGCAGACTGTAACAGTCTCGTCTCCACCACCTGCACTGTCGATCCCTCCGCTAACACAGATATGTATACCTTGTACGCAGTGTGTGTTAGGACAGTGTGTGGATTGTACCTCTATGTTCCTGCACCTTTTTTCCCAGCCCCCTCTTCATCACCGGGACACCACCCCCTCTCTCCACCTGTCTGGCTACCCTTTCCCCCTCCACACCCTCTTACACAACCCCCAGAGCCAGTCTTCCACTTCCGCACCTCCATACTTCCACACCTCGTTCGGAAACCCATCCTCCCTCCCGCCTTCCCATCCTGTAGATTCCTTATCACCTTTCTTATTTCCTGCCTCCCTATCTCTGCCTCTCCGTCCTCCCTCCTCCGCGTTCCCCACCCTCGTCTTTCTCACCTTCCACTCCACTCCCCCTAGCAGCCTCCTGAAATACCCATCCCATTCTCCCATTGCTATCCCTTCGTTAACCCTCCTTCTCCATTTCCTTCCTCTATTTACCACCTTCCACACTTGCCCCTCCGTTCTTACACCTTCTACCTCCTTCACCCACCTCTCCACCTCCTTCCTCCTTCTTTCCTCACACAACCTCCCATACTCCCTCTTCCTCTTCTTACATTTTCTCCCATCCCCTCCTTCGGTCCTCCAGTTCCTCAGCTCACTCTTACCTTACTCTTCTCCTCCCTACACTCCTTATCCCACCGCCCTCCCTTCTTCCCCCCCTTCACCGTCTTAACCATCGCGCTCTTTCTCCTTTCCAGCTCACTCCATTCCTCCTCTACTCCCCTCTCCCCTTTTCCCAAACTTGCTCATAAACTCCATCCTTCCCTCTTTCGTCCAGTTTCCCCTGCTTTTTCCCTTATCCCGCCCCTCCTCTCCCAGCCACACCACCACCGGGTGGTGAACTGATTCCACTCTCTCCCCTACCTCCATCTTTTCCGCCTTCTCCCTTGTATCCTCGTTCCCTATCACATAGTTTATTACCGTATGCACCCTCCCCCGCTTCTACTCACTAAAATTAGTATTTTTGGATAAAAAAAAGTTGTAATACGCATATGTCCGATGATGCTTAGTTTTGCAGTTATAAACATTTTTATATTCCGCACAAGACCAGCCTCAAATGTCTATTAAAGGGCAACTGGGGTAAAGAGGCGCCTTTCGGAGTTGGCCTAGTATACTGTTACGCCCCCTGCTAGACATGTTTATTTATTTAAGAACGCAAGTTAAGCAACGCAATATGTTAACGCGATAAGAAAGAAATAGTTCAGAGCTTGGTTTGACAATTGGAGGCCATGACTGACGGTTAATCAATAACTTCTAACTACGACGTCTAACTTCAGATGCGAGTACCAACAATACTACATTTTCATTCATATCCTTTTCTTCTTGTTTTTAAAAAGGCAAAGCCGAAATGATAATTAATATATCAATTCACGGAAACACAGCTGGGCTTCGTCCAATGCCACTTTAAGCTCGGTGCAGACAAGCGATACGACATCGTTGCGATTTCGCATCGGTAACTTTGGGATGGGGGGAGAATGCTCCTGCCGCCAGGTGCGAAGTAATCCGCATTGTTTTAGGCGCTCGCACGAGAGTACACCGTCCGCGACAATGCGCGGCCGCGAACCTAACTGAGCCATCTCTGGGTGAACCAACTAATTATTCACGAAAACGATACGCGAACCTGCTATTCACTTCAGTTGATTAATTACGTTATTTTCTGTTCTGGTCGCCGCGACCACGAGTCTTTTTCGTCTTCTCACTACAACTGTGAACGAGCAACCGCGTTACGCGATCTCTCAATTCGCCATAGCTCGACTACCAGTGCTCTGACTTTCATTAATAGGATTCGGAATATAATTTAAGTAGCGTTAGATTACAGTGTACAAACAACTTTATTGTGTTGTTTTTTATTAGAGTAAATTGTATCCTTGGAACTAGAGTCATTGTCCAAAATGCAAGTATAGTAAAATCATATACACTTTCAAACACTCTACATAATGTATACGGCTGCACCTGCAACGAGTAGTGCTATTTTAGAAATAAAATAGAATGTACATGTGAATTAAAAAGCGAAAGATCTTTGCATACTTATTACCAATATAAGTCAGGAGTGTGCGGGTACCCGAAATTACAACTCGGGTCGGGGCGGAAATTCTTTTCGGGTTCGGGTCAGGACGGTCTACTGTTTTCGATGTATGCGCAAGTATACACGTGCGTGGCGCGCAGTTGCACGTTGCACAAATTGGATCTCCCCTTTACCGTCAAGGCGTATTAAATGAGTATAATGGCTTTGAAACGCTACGGATTAATACATATATCTGAAGTATCCGGGAGTTACATTTCTTTGGGGAGGGACTGAGTGAACTGCATTTTGTGTTAAATCCGATCAGAATAAATCGTTTGCAAAATTCGATGCAGTGTTTCAGAATTTATTTATTTATTAACAAGACCAGTAATAAACAATACAAGAAGGAGAAACATTTTCAACGTCATCATTATCGATTCACTGCTCTATCATTCGGTTGCTGAGGATGAAATGATTTATATCTATTGTATTCCAGTTTGGTTTTTAGAATGCAGGATATCTCTTCTGTTGTATAAACATATAACAACTAATATTACTGGTTGTTTAAAATAAATTGAAAACCTAAATTTGTTATTGACAACTTTATAAAAACATTTCCAGAGCAACACTGAAACATGGAAAAAATAAATTGTTATACAATATTTCACACTACTGATGGTAGCTGACTGTTACTATCGCATTGTCACTCACTGCACTAAATAATTTAATCCTTTTTCAGTCTTACAATGTGTCCGGCAGGGTGATTAACTGTAAAAATACCTCTTTTTAAGGAAAATCCAATAAAAGTTTGTTTTTCCCTATATTACAGTACCACCACAAAAACCAAATATTATTGATGAACATGGGAAAACTATACCAACAGTAGCAGGTCCATACGAAGAAGGCGGGGATATGAAATTGCAGTGCCTAGTCTCTGGTGGTATGTTACATTATTTACAACTATGTACAGCGTGCTAAAAGAAGGATACAGTACTTACAGGGTACACGAGTACAATTACATAGTCATAAAATAAGAAATGAATGAATTTCTATCTAAAATGAGGTGTTTATACTGTTGTGTTCTGTGTACAGTGTGCATTAAGGTGGCTCTTATTTTCGACTTTCGAATCTTCTTCGAGGCACCTCCAAAATGGTTACAAATAATAAAAAAATTCTGTGTAAAGTTTGAGCCCGATCGGATAACAGGAAAATGTGCCCCTGAACTCTTGAACATTTAAATAATTATTTAACAGCTCACAAAGTTGATTTTATATAATATTCTCCAAATTATTGATTACATAAAGAATATGTGAAACAAAAGTTGTAGATCCAGGCGAGGGGCATCTTTTATGTTATATTACTTTTACGGGAAAAAAGTCCGAAAAACTGGAACAAAAAACTTTTTTCAAATTTTGAAAGATTAAATCCTTCTCGAACATTTTTTATTTATGAAGGCGAAAAAAATCGTAATTTTTACTTTTGAGGACTATTTTTTAAAAATTTGAGTGGGGTATATGCCGAGGTATGCCAAATTAATACTTTTAGTACTTTACATTATGATCCGATTTTCTGTCTTTAGGTCGCCCCGAACCAAAAGTAAGATGGTGGCGTGGGGAAATGCTTCTCGATTCCAAAGATGAACAAGGAGAATTTCCTGCTCTTCGAAGGAACACTCTTACAGTCAGACAACTCTCAAGAGCTGATCTTCATGCAGTTTTTACATGCCAAGCCTCCAATAACAATATCAGTCAACCTGTATCTGCCTCCGTAGCTATCGAAATGTACCGTAAGTTTATTTTCATTTCATGTGCCACATAGGTTTCTACAGAAAAATGTGCGTTAATTAAATAAGGCTGAAGATGTTCGAGACAATTTACGAATAGCGAGGAATAAATTATCAGAGTTTGTGACCTGCTTATGACGTGGCACGGGTAGGACTACGAGGATTTTGCCTAGGTCGGGGTTGTCCAGGGGTCATCAAATGAGCGTGTACTCGTGAACTGGTGTTTGTACAAATATTTATTCTTGTAGTTCGCCTGTACAAGGTATTATATCTAACTTATCTTATGGTTACGGGTCTTATGGCGATGTTATTGCTATTACTTAAGTCTACTAGTCCTTACTAGTTAAGATGTCTCTAGATGGCACGGATGGCCCAGGACGGCCCGAAGCGTTGGACGGCCGGCGACGGACCAAACTCACACCTTAACGCAAGCGATACGTTCGGGCACGGATTTTTTACCATTTTTAAATCCATTCAATAGTTAATAAGGAAAGAACCAATCATTTTATAACGGAACGTAGTGTTTTAATTACTAATCTACCGTTCCCACGTAATAAACAAACTATTCCAAAATGTTCTCGAGTCTCGAAAATGACAAATATAAATTTTATAAAAACGTTTCGATTCATTGTTTTCTATGTGTTTTATGTATCGTAGGGCGGGCACCGTCTAGATATGCGTGAAGTGTAGAGATTTGCGGAAATGTCAGTAACAGTGTCAATTTTTAATATTTTTCGGCGTATGATACGTGAAAGGATTTTACAACACACATAGTACTAATAAATAATGTCATCTTGCAATTTATAGCTTGCATAAGCTTTGAAGAAATAGCATTTTTGAGCGCCATAGTGTCTTGATCCCCGAAATAGATTTTCGGAGAAAAATTCGCGTGAGTCGTTGACAAATCGAGCCAAAGCGCAGCACAGCAAAAGCCTGCCCTCTATGTCAAATTTCCATTCTAAACAAGTCATGCGTATGCAAGCACACACAGACCTTTCAGCATTTTTACACATTTCAGAGTTGTTCCTGGGTTGGACGCTGTTCATGAGCAGAGGCCACTAAATTCAGACCCTGGATTATGGGTCGGTAACATAGTTTGGGTGGTGACACGAACTCCCATAAGATGATACGTCTATCCTATACCTCGCCTGTAATAATGCTAATGTGAACATTATAGGAATGCGAATAGAATATTATGATCAATGTTCATAAACTACAAATGTGCTAGAGAATATCTTTTACAGCACGCATTCGTCTCTTCACCGCAATAGTAAAAATTTTCTAATAGTGAATTCGATATCTCGCACTGACTCTGTGCTAGGTCCAGAAAATTCCTTGGATTGGTTGTTTCTGGTAGAGACGAAGATAGCTCTAGAAGAATCAACCAATCCAATTCATTTTCTGGCACAAGCACAGAGTGAGTGCGAGATACCAAATTCGCAATAAATATCAAACAGTTTGTTAATATATATACAAATTTCGGAATGCAATTATAGTTCTTGCCATATTTAGCATTAAAATTCGTGGTAAGCCGATCGACGCGACGTTACCTTCAAAACTCGGGGTATAGATGGGTGGGGGACGTGTCTGATCGCTTCTTTGGCACATTTTCTCCCAAACCCATGAACGCGTGCGATTGGTTCGCAGTCGAAGGCTGAAGGGAGGGAGGGGGAGGTCGAGTCGCAGAAGCGGACGCGGGACCTTGGACTCCTCCACAAAAGAACTTTAAACCTATTCCTAACAGGGTGTTTGAGATTACACTGGCGGAAACCGAGTCCATCTCTACATCAGGCAGAGCAGACTCAAGAGTATCGGAAGAAACCTATGTCGCACGCTTTGCCACTGCAATAGCGTCACACTCACCGGAAAGACTCAGCGGCCTAGAAGACGGTTCAGGAACACTTGCGGTTGATCCGCTGCACTCCCTGCCGAGCGAGGAGATAGAGGGTGTTTTAACACCGAAAGGATCTATAATAGCAGCAATGGCAGAGCGGAAATTATCAGATAAGAGCCTCAGACAACAGGACTTAGGCCTCCAGGGTTTAGTTCTCCTGAATGTGGAAACCCTCCTGACGAGATGGACGGAGTCTTGAACACGAACCTCGACCTTAAGTGTTCTTTCTTCGACAGGAGATGATGTCCTGCCTGCGGTTCCAGGTCCCTGGGTCTTAAAATCTTGACTCTCGGGAACTTATTACTTAAACGTGAATCGAAGAGACTCAGCCACTGAGGCGCCTTGGAAAGACAGGATGGCGGGGAGCGTCGTCTCGCGCAAGTGTTTGTTAGATTGGCCACTAGAGCACGCCAGAAGTCCGAATAATACGACAGGCAAGCGAGAAGTGGAATACGGAACCATGAATGCTAAGGAACTTGTTCTGCGCCGGATGTTTCTTGGAGAGGGAGCATCTACAGGAGTGATGATAATGTGTGCGTGAGACGCCACGATTGGAGACGAACCAACGCCAACGCCAAGCAAGTGACGCCGCGGCCAACCAGCATCGACAACATATTTCTCGGCGACGTTGGTTGGCCGTGACGTCGGTTCGTCTCCCATCGTGGCGTCTCACGCACACATTACCACCATACCTGTAGGTGTTCCTCCTCCAAGAAACATCCAGCGCAGAACAAGTTCCTTAGCATGCTTGTTCGGTACTTGGTGCTGTTCGTGCACCTCCTTATATACCTCAAAATCAGTGGTATGCGCTCGCACAGTGGTTCGATTTTCTTCGCGGTCATTTATTTTCTAGTACAGGCTTGGGAATTAAGTGAACGTGGTGGCCGATTTTCAGAGGCAACCGCCTCCTTTCTCCCGCCGCGCGTCTTGGCCCCCGCGTGATAAACCGCGCGTGGCGCGTTGACAAAACAAAAACGCATCGACAATCATGCTCTCTGGAACGATGTGGAAACCTATTGATACAATGTCGCCCTAATACGCCACGCGCGGTTCACGTGGTACGGTCCTGAGACGCTCCAAGCACCTAGGCTGCCGTTGGGGCCAAGACGCGCGGCGAGAGAAAGGAGGCGTTGCCTCCGAAAATCGGCCGCCGTGTTCACTTAATTCCCAAGCTTGTTCTAGCACTGAACCTACTATGCATTCTATTCGAAGTAATTTTAATATGAATAAATAGAATTATTATTGTAGAGTACAAGAACGTCTTTCAGTGTTTTAACTTATTTATATGCAATAAAAATATATATATATATATATATATATATATATATATATATTTAGGAAAGAGGGGTAGATGGTTATAGAAGATAGCGCTGGATGGTTGTTTTTGGAATGTTACAGTCTATGTTCCAGTATGTCTCTAATTTGTGATAAGCTCGATTACCTTTATATAGACATAGCGTATACTCGGCAATCTATATTATTAATAATGGAGATACTATTATAATTTTGAAGAAGAAATTAAGATTTGATTAAACAATATTTTAGTATTAGTATAATTAATACATTTTCTTGCCTTTTTTACATTGCAGTGAAACCATTAAACGTGATGATACTTAGCAATGATCACGCACCTCTCAGCGCTGATCGAAAATATGATATAAACTGCATAACGATTGGTTCACGACCACCAGCTAAATTATCCTGGTACATGGATGGAAGAAAATTGAATAACTATACAGAAAAGGTATTTTAGTATTCTATTTCTTCCGGTTTAAATGTATGCCTTATTAAAGTATATCAATTACTTAGGACATTTTGTAAAAGGGGAACCGGGAGTCCAAAGCACTTGTGTCATTTCGAATTACCGCGTTATTTTTATGTAAAAAAATGTATGTTTACTTCTTGAAATACATAAAAATATAGCCTGAAAGTTTTAAAAAGATTGCACGTACAGTTTCCTTACAAAAAATTCCCCAAAAGCACCTTGAATTCTGCCGATAGCACCAGGTTCCCCCCTTAATCTATTGCTCCGTCAGCGGGTGGTGCATACAGGGACTTCAGACTCGCACATACCCGCACAAACGCGACCCGGGAGAGACACTCTGGCCGATCAACCTGGCCAATTTTGGTAGCCAGATGTCTAATTTTTCTCTTCTACATTGTCCATAGAGAGAGGGTTCCTCCTCTACTGTCGAAAGCACACAGGGAAAGTCGCTCGTCTTGAAGGAAAATTGGGCCAATCAAGTTTTTGGCGCCTCTCAAAAATCTGATGACGAGTCCACACCTTTGACGTCGGAAAGGTGGACAAGTTAGAATCCGAATAGCGCTCCTAAAGCAAGGTCCTTTTGCTCGATCTGGTCATCGTTCTGACCACGGAATACGAGCAGCGCTTATAAGCGAGTTCCCATTAGTATTCTGATCACCGAAGAAATGAAAGTCTACTTCGATCTAATGATTTGTTCTGGATAAGTTATATATACTATCGTCGCGATATAATTGAACAAATCACTCAATATTAATTTTGCGAGTGATAAAGTATCTGACATCACGCGAACCACGACGGTTAATCCGGCCTTATTTTCTAATCCAGGTCCGGCCAGTCGGAAGCGGTAGACCTCCTTAAGTTCTGAGACCTGGGTAATAACCGAGCGCGGAACTGTTACCTTGCTAACCGTTGCGTGGGTTTGGGGAGAACTGCAAGAGATTACGTGCGTCCATGTCGGCTCGTACCAAGGTAACAGTTGCGCGCCCGGCTATTACCCGGGTCCCAGAACCTAAGGAGATCTTTGGCTCCGAACTGGGCGGGTCTGTTGTAATCTTTCTTTTAGTACTGATTATATCCTCGTCCTTCCAAAAATCCTTTCGCAAGGCACCGATGTGGCAGGACAGGACAAATAGCTTTCGCTAATTTCGCGAGGTTGGGATACGTAGAACCCGAGATATAATATCTATTAACACAACTTTCTGCTATATAATTTTCGAGTTCGTTTATCGGGCACTTTCACGGTTACAGTAGTAAGACGGGATATTCGATACACTCTTGGCTTGAGAGTAGAAATAATGTTTATATACGCAGTAGAGCTTTACGGGACTCATCTTATTGAAATATAAACAAAATATGAAGTCGCTCATAGAATTCGAAGACGTTGATCGTCAAAACTATAAAGATTTTCAAAACTTCCGTGACGATCACGACTTTCAAGACTTCCAAGACAATCAAGACTTTGAAGACGTCCAAGACGATCGAGCCTTTCAAGACGTATTGAGATTTTAAATATTCAAGACCTAGCAAGCCTCAAGACTTAACAAGACTTTCAAGAGTTTTAAGCTTCGAATCATGTTCGAGGTGATTCGATTTTTTCGGCATATATAGATTCGAAGCTATTCGAAGTGATTCATATCTCATCAGAACCTGCGAGTGTACGGAGGCCATGAGAAGTGTCTCCGGGGAGTTAAAATCCTTGGTTTCGGCCTGTCTGCTTCCGTCTTTTGGGAGCCGTGGAGGTAGAAACCCCTAACATGGCGCGAGGAACGATCGTGTCACACGGCGTGTTTCTCAAGAGTCCGTAGTGTAGCACGCTCTGAATGTTCTCTACCGATTTGGGCTCGTGTGGCGCCTTATCAGCGGCACTGCGCGATTCCTTCCTGCGGGACCGCGAGACCTCGCGACTGCGCTCGCGTCCCTGTGGCGGTCGCGCAAGGTCATCGTTGCCAGGTAATGGGTTCCTGGGCAAACTATTCGTAGTGGAGGGGGAACTGAGAACTGGGGACGACCAGCGTCGCCGGGAGATAGGTTGTCGACGCTGGTTGGCCATGGCGTCGATTCGTTTCCCATCGCCTCCCATCTTGGCGTTGATTGGTTTGATGTCACGGCGTCATTACGCGCATGCGTGGCGTGTTCCCAGTTCTCCCTCCACTATAAATAGTTTGTCCAGGAACTCATTTCCCGGCAACGCAAGGTAGTCACGTCACTGGTTGCGCCCTCTCGCTTGGTGGGAAGACAAATCACCGCAACACCTTCTTCCGTGTTACAGTTTCTGCATTTTGACATCTGTCTTTTTCTTTTTAAAGGTGTCACCGGACGGCAACATGACGAGCTCAACGCTATTATTGAAACCAACGTCACTCAGTCACGACAAGGTAATTGCTTGTCGGGCAGAAAATACGAAAATTCAACGGGATGTGGCGGAGGACATATGGAAATTGAACGTTTTCTGTAAGTAAAGCATAAAATATTCTACTGCATTATTGATGAACACCACCACACAAATTAGTAGTATAGCAAGGCGGGTTCTAACCCAGGTCCTCTGAGGGGAGCGCTGGGGCGGGGGAAAGTGAGGGCGCGCGGGGGAGCGCGGCGGAGAGAAACATTGGCGCGGGGCCTGCGGGGAGTGGAAGAGCGGTTGCGCGCGCACGAGCCGCGGAGTGGGGGAAGCCGCAACCGTGGAGGGGATCACTCCGGGCCGAGCCGCCGCGGAGACCTGACCCACCGTCCCCGAAATTTTTTAGAGGGAGGGAATGACCCCCGAAAAGTCTTTTTCAGACTTTGGCCCACCCCAAAAAATTTTTCAGACCTAACCCAGGGAGGGGACGGCCCCCAGGATTTTTTTTCAAACCAACATGCGTCGGAAATTGTTTAATAATTTATTTTTTTATCCGAAATTGTTTCGGACGATGTCGGGAAAGATCGGGAAAGATCGACGTTCTTTTCTTTTACGAACCACGTCTTCGGGACGGAAAGAGAGAGCAATACTTCGTTATAAATCTAAATTCGAAGGAGGGAGAGAGACAGCACTACATAGCGGTACAATCGCAGATATTCTAAAATTTTTAACCAGCGATCTACCAAACCATTATGTAGCAAGCATTCTAAAGCTAAACAGTATTCTAAAGCGTTCCGATTTAACGTCGCAGCGTATCGCGCGATCGTGTGTAACTTGACTCCTCTGGAGCAGCCGCGTGCGATGACGTCATTTGGCGGCGCGAAGAATGAAATAGAATTATGCGAAGTCAGCAAATCTTAGAGTAAGGTGGCGAAAGGAGAAGGAAGACGGGTAAATGAAATGGAGAAATAATATAGGTTTGAGAATATATATTGTTACAAAATTAAAAGAATATATAAAAAAGAATATAATAAAAAGAATATAATAAAAAGGATATAAAATATAAAATATAAAATATAAAAATAGGAAAAAAATAGAAAAATATAAAAAACTACGTTAAAGGGGAAGGTGGTGAGGGGGTGGTGATGGCGACGGTGAAGAAGACGACGGCGACGGCGTCGCCGGGGGTCACCATGGAGGTGTGTCAGTCGATGATGATGACGATGATGATGATGACGATGATGACGTCGGCGACGCCGCCTGGACCGGGGGCGCCATTACCAACCCTGGATGTGGTGGTAGCGGCAGCGGGCCCCGGACGTCAATCCAGGAGGGTGCTGGACGATGTGGCCGCCGCAGGGGCCCCATCCGACGGTAGGGCGTCCAAGGCCGTCGCAGCCGAGCCGCCATCGCAGGACCAATGACTTGTTGCAGGTCCTATATGAAACACACACACACACACACACACACACACACACACACACACACACACACACACACACACACACACACACACACACACACACACACACACACACACACACACACACACACACACACACACACACACACACACACACACACACACAAACAATGCAGAGAATTACATACCACTTGAGGCGGTCGTGGGGGTGATGGTGGCACAATTTCATCACCCACCAGCTCCACATGCATCATGAAAAATATGTCCTAGAACACAGATACAAACGTCAGTGTAATAATGACACATTAAACATAATAAACATCAAATGTATAAAGCAATGCAATGTATTACATACCACTGGAGGCGGCGGCGGTGACGAAGGCGGCGACGGCGACGGCTGCGGCGAGCCCCAGTCGCTCGACCAATTTGGGGAATGTGGAGGTGGCGGTTGTAGCGGAGGCGATTGGGGCGGCGATGGTGGTGGCGAGTTCTAAAAGATAATTAGCAATATAATATTCGCACAAACGTCTGATTTAAGGGGGCCGTCTCATTTTTGTTATTGTCCGAATCGATCGAAGCGTCCCCAGTAAACACACGGACCCTAATGAAACTACTGCGGTCGATAAAAAGAACATCTACAGAGGTGACATCTCCAGGTACTCTATGTAGACGAATTTTTTACGCATAGTTGCCACATTTTCTGTTCTCTCCGTCTCTGCCGCGCTGTTGCCACAGCTCTTTCTATCGAGAAGTCTTGAAGGAATATGGCACGAGAGCTGCGTCTAGGCAAGGATCGGCGGGCTCTAGCTACCACTGATGGAGGGGGAAACACCTACAGGAGCGGTGGTTATGTGTGCGTGACTGATGCAGGCACAATTCAAGCACACATAACCACCACTCCTGTAGGTGTTTCCCCCTCCATCAGCGGTAGCTGGAGCCCGCCGATCACTGCGTCTAGCGTCAGAGCCTCGCTAAAAATAAAGGAGGATAGCAATAATGAAAGATAAAGAGGTTGGGTAGTGAAATTAGAAAACATATCAATGAAACATTACTAAATTACGTATCAATATCCCGTCTAAACTTCGCAATTCTTATTATCTTCTGTCATTCTGTGCAATATTTATGTTTACTTGTGAAAAAATATAATGATATGATTGTTCAACGATTATTTATTTTGTTTGTTTTAATAGAATGTAAAACTTTCACATTTTCTATCGTATCGGCATGAACGTTTCAGTAAGATACTGCTGAGATTTTCCAGATGAAAATGAATTTAAACACGGCATAAATCAGATTATTTTTAAACGATTTTATTCAGCTTCGATCTTCGGTTTGTTTGTAGGTACTTTTGTGTGTTTGATGTATGTATGGTTTAAATCTGGCAACTCCAACTTCCAACTATCGAGTTGTCTTGAAGCTTTGCAGGCGTGCGTAGTTTGGATGACAATACAATACCTAAAAAAAAATAAACCCTGAAGGGGTGAAAAAATTACTGAGTCATCAATAAATATAACCCATAACCACAAAACGACTTGGAATCAGTCATTCGCGTTCTTTACGAAAACGACAAAAAGCCGTTGCGTTCGGGACGCTAGTGGCATCGCGATTTCCATAGTAAATGCACAATTTATAACGAGAAATGATTCGTTACGTTCGTATAGGTAAAAAATTGTAGTACAAGACAAGAATAATTATTTAGTCTTTAGTGTATTTTAATTTAGTTTTGAGTGCATTTGGAATAAAATCGTTTAACATAAAATTTTTTTTATATATTTTTTTGCATTATTAGATTAGAAATGTTACATTTATCTTTAATTATATAATGCAGTTCTAGAAATAACCCGATTTATACCACATTTGAAATCATTTTAATCTGGAAAATCTCAGCAGTATGTTACTGAAAACGTTAGGTTTTACATTTAATTAATACATAATCCACTTCAAGCAATACTGTAGGTATGCGTTTCGAGTTGAGGCTCGAACCGAGATCAGAAGCCGCCGCCGAACAGCCCAAGTCCTCGTTGGTCGGGACCGGCGTTGAGCCCGTATCGTGAACGGAGTCCTAATTCCGAATGTCGGTTCTCGCTTCTTTCTGGCCGAAGGGGGGAGCGAGATGGGTCGCTTTGGGATGGGACGAAGTGTCAGGCGACCGAAAGACGGAGCGAGACCAAACATCAACGCGTCGTCTGTCTTGTACCGTTCTCGCTCGCTTTCAGTGCCTCTCGCTCGCTCTCGCCTTCGTCGGACAAGAGTGAGACAAAAGTGGTGGGGATAGCGAAAAAGTCCACATCGTGTACACCAAACCGAGCCCGTAATGAGACAATACTGTAGTATCTTTTATTTGAGTTTATCCAGATATTATCTTTGCCCATTTCTGTTCTTCAACCGCTTCGCCGTGATTCGTTCAAGTCTCCTTGATGGCAAAATAGTGATAGGGGAAATGCGGCAACAGCGCGATTCGACTCTCGATACGTCTCGGCAACTATGTCTTTCCTACATTTATCGGCTAGTTTGGTCTTCCACCGGTTCTGATGGTACATAGCGCGAATATACCATCAACGCCGGTGACGGAGAATCCTGGAAGCTTCATTCTGTCATTTCTCGAGTCTGTCTCAGTACACGATTCATAAATTCATTATTATTTCGACGTACGGTGGTTATTAGCGCTCATACGCAGCAGACCACCCTGCACTGATGTCTACTGAAGGCAACTATACCCGCAAAAACTTCCTTCTTGTCGATTCCAGGACGAAAGTTGTAATTTACGGATTGTTTACTACATCGCGTATACGCAGGGTCGGCGGAACCATTATGCAAGTTACGCGCCGCATAAGGGCGCCAGCCGAATGGGACGCTAAAAAACTATATCGCACGCTTAATAATAACGGAATCAAACCCCCACATAAACGAAATGTTCACCCCGTAAAGATAAAATATATTAAATAGAAAACAGGTGCAAAAATTTTGGGCACTAAAAAATTTTCTTGCATAAGGGCGCCAACTAACCTCGCGTCGGCCCTGCTTATACGTCACGCTGGTGCTACGTGGCTGCAGTACACCATTAGCGCCACCAACGGACAAGCCTTGAAGTTTCAGTCTGTCAGTTTTCGATTCATAAATTCATTATTATTTCAACGTACGGTGGTTATTAGCATTCAAACGCACCAGACCACCCTGCACAGATGTCTACTGGAGGCAACTATACCCGCAAAAACTTCCTTTTTGCCGATTCCAGGACGAAAGTTGTAATTTACGGTGTGTTTACTACACGCGTATACGTACACGCTTTTCCTAACTTGTGTGAGCGTACGCACACACTCATGGCCCGCTGAGACGGCCCCCTTAATAGCACTCGGTTTCAAATGTTAAACGCGATAACTGTAAAAATATTTAAATGTACATACCTCGGGGTCACACTACGGCGCGATCCTGCGTAATTCCATGTTCAAAAAAAAAAACGCACAATATTAGCAAAAACTGTCACACAGAAATTAGACAGCTCGCTGTCACGATTTGAAGAGCAACTGGTCTCGCTGCATCTCCAAGCTCTCGCGTATAAACTCCTATCATGAAATCGAGAAGTGCGTAGCTTTGCAAAAGTAAGATGCTGTTGTTCTCTACCTGCATTTTCGCTGACCATCCTCTCCTTATTCCCACACATCTTCTCGAACGTGAATCGAACGTGAATCGTACCACTTTCAACATCAATCGAACCACTTTCAACATCAATCGTACCACTTTCAACATCAAACGTACCACTTTCAACATCAATCGAACCACTTTGAACGTGTATGGTACCACTTTCAACATCAATCGAACCACTTTGAACGTGTATGGTACCACTTTCAACATCAATCGAACCACTTTGAACGTGTATGGTACCACTTTCAACATCAATCGAACATCAATCGAACCACTTTCAACCACAATCGAACCACTTTCAACATCAATCGAACATGAATCGAACATTCAACATCAATCGAACCACTCCGAACATGTATTGAACCACTTTCAACATGAATCGAACCACCTTGATCGTGTATCGAACGTGTATTGAACCACTTTCAACCACAATCGAACCACTTTCAACATCAATTGAACCACTTTCAACATGAATCGAACCACTTTGATCGTGTATGGTACCACTTTGATCATGTATTGTACGTGTATGGTAACTTTCAACGTCTATCGTATCACTCTGAACGTGTATCAAACCGCTTCTACATAATTATAACTATCGTCTTAATCTAGCATACATCATGTGCAGGAGATTAGGTTGGAGAGGGTGAAGAAAAACATTTTATACATTAAAAATTGATTATATTTTATTTAAGCATTTCTCTCTGGCGTTTAGACCACCAGTTGAATATTTTAAATACATTTTGCATGGCACAGTGCTTTGCGTGTCTGCCACATCGCGGAGTATTAATTACATTTAGCTTATTTAGAGATTTGATATCCTCGTAGTCAATGTCCAGCGTCTCAATGACCACGTCCGCTCTGGTATTTTCATCGAGGAAATTCGCAAGCCAGTCGCGTTTCTGCAACCCTTTAACGTATACGATATGGGATGTATCATCTTCTTCGTCGATCACATCAGCTACAGCTTTCGTAATTAGCTGTTTAGCCATACAGTACGGAACGTCTCCATCGTCCCACCGTAGTCCGTGATGTTTTACAACCAACCATCGAATGCTTGATTTGTCAGATTTCGTAAGAAGATATTGTGGCATCGAACTCCCAAAAATATAGTGCGAGAGAATTGTTCCCATTCGTAGGACAGCCACTTCCTTGACGACAAATCTTCCATCGACGATGAACCCTTGCAGGTCAACAAATGTTGGCACGGCCATTATCGATACAATTTAGAGGTCCGCTCGCTTCCAAGACAGACGGGAAAATGCAGTCCTTCTCGTAAAGCATCTCGATTTTCACGATGAAATTTTCTTTTGGTATGAATTTGACACAGGAGAGGGCGTGGCAATTTAATTGATTTTGCGCACCACGTTTGTCAGCGGATTGTATTCAACCACCCGATCGTGTAGAATCAGACAGTAGGCCGTAGTATTTATCGGCACATTCCCTTTACACTCGAATTCTATGCGCACGTCCACTGTGCCATTCTTGATCGACTCATATTGTCATTTTGTCGTAATGTATTCATACACCACGAGGGGACCAAATTGTAAAAATTCGGCCACGGTGAATAATGCCTCGTTGCAACTATGTCCATAATATGATTTATGGAATTGCGTATACATATGATACAAGATGGCATGCTTATTCTTGTCAAAGCCCAAGCTCATGTCATCGTATGGGTAAAATTCCGAGTTGAGAAAAAGTTTTACATTGGTCAATTTGCAGTTGTTGAACCTAGTAACATCTTCGCTCATCACATTCCTTCGACCAGTCTGTAGAGCAAGGATAATAACTCGCGGCTTCTCCAGCTGTGCAGATGCCTTCACGGCCCACGAATGCTTGGTTGTACTCTGTAAGAGAGGATACTCGTACAGATCCCACGATTGAAAACAAATGCTCAGGTTTTTCCCACGTTCCAAAGCACGTAGCAAGGATAGCTAATTAACGTCGTTCAGCGTCACATGAGGTTTAACTGCACTTTAAGTAATTCAATTTCTGGTTCCAGCATCGGCGATCCTATTAGAGCATTGTTGTCGTTGCGCGATCGTATTAAAATCAATTCGTGACGCACATTAATAATAATGCGTTTGTAGTTCTCACAAAATCCCAGCAAATATTTTAGCGGGATGCAAAAATTGAAATGATTTTTCAATATTGACCCATCGCGTCGTTTCAAGCCCCATCCGGCATTCTCCATATTTTTGTCTTCGCTAGATGTCATCGATACATAGTTTTTAAGGGTGCTAGTTATTCCAACGTTTCTGTTGCGATCAATCTCCACGCCATTCAGCTCGTATCGAATCTCATCAAATAAGAACGCCATGCAATTATTTCCCAACGTCACCGTTAATGTATCATTTGGCTTATTTATCTTCAATTTTCCCTCCACGTAGAGGAAACTTTCACACGGCAATGTGTATAAATCCTGCTGTTGTATGGGTATTCTTATTTCATCGCTGTATCCAAACGTTGAGTTGACGTATGGGTTGTATGTGTGAGTCTCAAGCTTGACGATGCGATCATCAAACGTCGGCTTCCCTCCAATGCTTAGAATGTCAACCATCTTTTTTTCAACTTAACCGCGCACAATGAATCCCAATGATTTCAAAAATGCAATGTTCGCAGCACTGAGCCTCTTCTTTTTAGCACAATCAGAGCTGTTGCAGTTGTTGTTGTTGTTGTTGTTGCTGCTGCAAACAATTTCGTTTGGAAGAAACGGGTTTCTGGAGTCGTTCAGCACAAGCATCTCTTTCGGTCACGTCACATGTATTATCGTCGTCGTCGTCGTACGTGCAATCTGATGGTAATCTCTTCACCTCGAAAATCGAGCAACCGTCCGTCTTGATCCACAACGCGTATCGTTAGATCCGTAATGACCCGTGCGGTGATTGGAAGGTAAATGATCTGCGCGGGCGTTTCCGATATCTTATATCCTGGTGGGACTCTCGGGGAAAATTCATGTATCGTATGTACGCGCTTCCCATTGTTGTACGCACCAGCAGTCACGCTGCATTCTATGCGAATAATGTTCACGTTCATGATATTAATTGGATCGTTCGATTCATGCCACCGTCCTGGTTCTAATATCTGATTCGTCGAGAATCCCAGTAGCGATCCAATGTTATTGGACTTTGTAAAGTCCACGGCGAACGAGCAGTACAGCTCGCTTTTCATGGTGTTGTTGTTGGGGCGCAACACTATAGGATACACATCGTTGTCACCACCACCACCACCATCATTGACATCGGTGCCACCGAGATTTTGAGGATACCGCTCGAGTAATCGCTGCTTCAAATACTTGGCAATGGCGTCTAGTTCGTAGGAGCCGTGGGGAATCGTAATGTATTCATGAGTGGTGTCGACGCTGTTGCTGATGTCATAGTTTACGACAAAGTAGAATTTATAGTTGCTCGAGTCGATGTTTGGTATTGTATGATAAGTTTCAAAGGTTGTTAGACCAAGCTCGTAATCATCGTCGCTCAAATCTATGGGCGGAATGTAGCTTACCGCGAGGGTGCTATTCTTGCTGGTTAGAGTGAATGTTAACGACATATTCCGAGCTGTACGACTGGACTGGTACTGAATTAGAGTGGTGGGAAGTCAATCCTTAAATTTGATGCCAATCGTTTGTAGAAAGCGTAGACATAGTTGTCCACAATTGCTCTGATCGTACTTCTGATAAGCCGTTCGATTGTATTCGATTTTCACGACATCTTTGTCCAGATATTGTACCAATTCCTTAGGCGGTTGAAGGTTTCCAAAGCTGTCGAAATATATAGCTCGACATCCTCTCTTCGCATACGCCACCCAATGAGTCCCCGGCCCCTCGACATTGTCCAAATTTACGATATCGGTCTCGTTTCGACGTACTCCTCCGGCTGGTAGCGCGTTACGCATAAAAACACCTCTAAAGAATGGAATACGCATACGTTTTGCAAACTCCTCCAATTGAGCACCGGTAGTTACGCCCGCGGGCATTTTTAGTTTCTTTTCGACGTTTTTTTTTTCGTTTCGATATTACCTGTGTTACGTGAGGCGTTAATTTTTAAATGACCGAGCGGATGTGTCTTTTTTTCTTCCATGTAACGCTTAACGAATTTAGATATTTGTTTTTGGGATACGTCCTTGCTACAACCAATACAGGTTGTCCAGTCGGGATGTGGTACTTTGGTAGAGACAGGTTCGAACAGAATGAGACAGATTTAAGTAAATATTACCATGTATTACAATAAATATCAAAAGGAAAGTCGAAAGGTGGAACAAAATTGGGGGAATTTACATGGATTTGCGTTATGAATAGAGTCGAAGATGACTCGCGATTATAAAAGTACGAAATGAATAATATTGGTCCGGTGTTACAATTTAACGCAAGTATTTTCGGACGACAATTGATCGTGGGAAACCCCACAACTCACTAAGGGAGTTGGATCAATGTTCACGCGGTCGTGTGATACTACACGTTCTAGATAAATAGTTCGAGGAAAATAGTGCGAACGGCGTGTTTATAATAATTGAATTCGATACAATTCATAAATGCGGTACGAGCGGAGAAGGGATTAGACAAATTACCGAGGAAACCCACAACTCACTAAGTGAGTTGGATTATTTGTCTATTCCATAAAATGACATAGTAAAAATCACTCACCGATTTTACACGAAGATTGTTAGGATTTGGTATGGCTTACTATTACTCTCTCTCTCTCTCTCTCTCTCCCTGTCCCTCTCCCTCTCTCTCTCTCTCTCTCTCTCTCTCTCTCTCTCTCTCTCTCTCTCTCTCTGTCTCTGGATGTTAACCTCTCGCTCTATTTCTCTCTGTCTCTGTGGCCTGGATGGGGCCTGCTGTTCAGGGTGTTGAAACGCAGGACACTTCACACGCCACACCAATGTCGATGTTAATTCACAATATATTGTTTTTAAATATTAAACGCAAAAATATAAATGAAGATTTAAACGGTAAGAATTAAAACAGTGAAAACGCAAAAATATATATATAGTCTTTACGGGGACTGAGTCCTTCCACGCACTACAAGACGCACGGGAACTCCGGCTCATAGACCGATTAAACAATGCGGCAATATGTCCTCGGACAGAACGGCCACGCACTATGCGACTTAACAGACGACTGCGCCGAGCGATCGCAGGGCAGGCCCGAGCACCTGGGACTTTGAACAAAGAGCGCCAAAATTGCTGACTCTGCACCTCATGCACACGGGCCCAACCGTCGTCGCTCGAACGTTCCCAGCATCTCAGTGCCTAGGTTGTTATCGCGTCCGGCGTTCTAAGAACGTCGACGGTGTTGGCAGATTTTCACATGGAAGAATGCAGTGGCGCAGCAGCTTATATAAAATTACTATTATAATTTGGTTTGTAAATCATTGACAATCGATCGAGGGAAACTCCCACAACACTCAATGGTAGGATCAGATGTCAATGATGGTGTAACAATATTTAACAGAGAAAAGAACACAAGGTGGCCTACTACAATGTTCAGGTTTCGGAATGCTTATCACAACGCGCGTACCAAGAACGTCGACGGCGTTGGAGATCGTTGACAATAATCTTCCATGAGAAAAACCCGTGGCGTGACAGGTTTCAAGCAGAATCAAACCATGGCTATTAAAGATTTTCACAGATAATCGACTATTGATTGAGGGAAGTTCCCATAACACGTGATGGTTGAATCAGTCGTCGATATCTGTGAATTGACTATTCAATGAGAATTTTCGCAGAAATTTAGAAATGAATTTGAAAAAGTAACCGGCACGTAACACCTGTCCGCGCTTGTATGGTGCGAGATAAAGTCCACGACCTTCCATGGAGCGATTATGACGTTGCATTTCCTGCAGCTGATGTTGGGCCACCTTATTATCGTTTACCGCCTTGGCTATCCCCGCCGCTCCGCCAGCTAACGATCCGAGAACACCTAGCAGCGGGAGAAGTGGTAATATACCACCCCATTTTGCTACTGGAAGAATCCGCTTTTTCGGTGCTTTCTTTGGAATCCTTTTGCGCAATTTTGCTTTCATCCCCATTCCGATTTTCGTGTTGGCCTTCATAGTTGCCCAAATAGCTGTAGCAGCACCTCTTTCACCTAGAGTCGAGTCTCGCGCAACGATGCGTTTTCGCGCTTTGTCAGCGAGTACGTTATCTGCCGCGTGCCTTTCGCCGAGGTCGTTGCTACGCGAATATGCAATATCGTGTTCGCGACACGCTGCGTCCAACGGATTGATGCCTTGATCACCTCGAGCCAATCGTTTTGCCAGATGAGTTCCTGGGCCGCAAAACTGGTACCCTGGGATATGTAATTCGATAGGTAGCGCGTTTATCGCCCGATTTAACAAACCACAACCTTTCTTCACTCGCATCGGCGACATTCGCTACAGTTTTTAATCAATGGTGCCGGACCGTCGATATGCGTTCGCTGCCAAGAGCGATTATAATGTTCCAGACACCGACGATACGGCTGAACCTCAGAATCGGCTTTTATATGCTCGGGGAGTCTGTCCCACAACTGATCAATGTATCTCTCGAACTCTCGCAGTAGAATAATCTTTGGTATATATTTCAACTGTTCAGAATATCAGGTCTCGAATATCACAATTATCCGACAGGACCAGAAGCATTTTGAACACTGAGCTGTTTTGCTTCGGCGCGGACCTATAAATAGGGTGCGTCACCGCTTCGATGTATCAAAATCATTTTTCACAGTTCGCAGCGAAGATGCGATTCGTGCGACAGCCTGTGACGATACGCGTGACAAATTTTGACGATAAATCACGAGTGATGCCCTCGAAAACAAAGCGCAAACATGGCAGCATGCTACCAAACACTATACGGTGCCTCATTTGTGGCCTATCAAATTGTGGAAAGACCAACGTGCTGGTGAGCTTGTTGGAAAGTCCTCACGGTGTCCGCTTCGAGAACGTGTATGTGTACTCCAAGTCGTTGCAACAGCCGAAATACCAGTATTTGGAGAATTTATTCACTCCGATAGATGAAATTGGCTACTTTACGTTTTCGAATAACAGTGATGTCATCCCACCGAGCGAATCGCTTCCGAATTCCATTTTTATCTTTGATGACGTGGCATGCGACAAGCAAGATGCGATAAGGGAATACTTTGCAATGGGGCGCCATTCGAACGTTGACTGCTTCTATCTCTGTCAGACGTATGCAAAGATTCCCAAACATCTTATACGCGACAATGCCAATCTGTTGATTCTGTTTAAGCAGGATGGTACCAACTTGAAACATGTGTACAACGATCTTGTAAATACTGATATGTCTTACGAGGATTTCTGCGTGCTGTGTCGTAATTGTTGGCAACGAGAGTATGGTTTCGTGGTAATAGACAAGGATAGCGCGATGCCCAATGGACGTTATAGAAAGGGATTTAACGAGTTTGCCGTACCGTGAGATGGTCAATTGTCGTCAACACGTCGGTGGGAAAGCAACGTCTGCTGCACAATGATGATTGATATCGATAGTCTGGAGATTAAGGATCGCGAGAGAATAGCGAAGGGAAATTGCAAAAACCAGCGATGCCATTCGCAAGAAACATCAGGCTTTGAAGTCTGGCAAGATGGAGGAAGATATCGCGTTGGAGAGATACTTTAAACCTATCGTCGCACCCTTGAAACATATCGTGGAAAATACCACAACGGCAGAAGCTGACACATCACCGCTGACAAGCATAGACGTTGAAGAGAATGAAACATTAACGCCTAAAACAAAAATCCAGTCGAAATGGAGCACATCGCGCAAGACAAAGAAGAAACGACACACATCATCGGAATATTCACTCATAACCTCCACACCAGTTCAATCGAAGCGAAAACGACAAAACGATTCCTCGGTTCCTCCCACACCAATAAATACATTTCCCAGTGTACAATTGCTTGCAACCGAGGATGATGATGACGACGTTTTCGAAACTAGTCCAGATGAGTCGTTTGTAACATCTATTAGACAGCAACTTCAAACATCCGAGGGACAAGAAACGTTTCTCAACCATTTCGGTCCGCTGGGGCAAGAATACATGAGCGCCATCCTAAGTAGGGATAAGGATACAGCAATTGACTATGTGTACGGCGTATACTTCGGCAATAGTGGAACGATGCTTGGAGATAAGGCTTTCGATATGGACAAGGATGATAATATAATCATCGGTGGTGTAAAATACAAAGGAACGCCCGGCCTTTACGAACTGATTTTCAAGAGAATTCCCGACGATGCCCTGTACACCGATGCTGATAAACAAAAATACAAAAGTATACTGCTAGCGACGAATGCCTACCGACGCAGTCATTGTGCTCAAAAACCCATATTGGGCAACAAGGGATACAAGTACAAACATGTAATTGCACCACTAGTCCCCCGCGCATTAACGAGTTGTAGCAGTTACGTCTCGGCTATCACGTTCTTTCTCTTCATTACTTTTCTTTCCCTACATTTCCAACTTTCACTTTTCTAAATTCTCTTACGGTTTACAACTTCCTGCCTATTCTTCTTCAGTCGTTTCTCGAGGGGTTCGTCTGGGCCTGGCGTTCGTTGAGAACATGTGGCGACCAGGTCCGCGGGAGTCCAAGCGAAGTCGCTTCTCGCGTAGCTTTCTCTTTTACCTTCATCTCAGATTTTCTTCAGTTTCTTGTCTTTCTCTTTTTCTATTTCCTTCCTTCACGTTTTCTACTCCTCGTCAAGGGTACGGTGGGTGAAGAGAAGTCAGTTGGATTGAGGCAGTTCCTGCGCGAACACTACGACGTCCACGCGCGAGTCATTGGCGATATTCTTGTTTTACATTTTTTTTTGGAAAATAAATTGAGTGTTTGGTTAAACGGAGTCCCTATCATTGTACCATATACCACCTCAATTATTGGTGACCCCGACGTGATCGCGCAACCGGGTCTATTGGGGGCTATTGTGAGTGAATCTTGGTGTAGTGTTAGACATTAATATAACTGGAACATGAGTACTAACGTCGAAGGTATTGTTGACGCGACAATGGCCGCGGTGAATCGTGTGGCAGTGCGCATTCCGGAATTTTGTGCATCTGATCCGGAGTTGTGGTTCAGTATGGTTGAGCGCAGCTTCGAGGCATCGGGGGTGACGACAGACAGCACTAAGTTCGGCTACGTTTTGGGCGCATTACATCCTCGCTATGCTGCCGAGGTTCGGGACATCATAGTGAACCCTCCACCCATCGACCCATACGGCCGGTTGAAATCCGAATTGATTCGCCGGTTGAGCTTATCGCAGGAACAAAAGACACGGCGCCTGCTTGAGCATGAGGAAATCGGCGACCGGAAGCCGTCGCAGTGTTTGAGACATTTGCGTGAGTTGGCCGGAGCCGTAATACCCGACACTGTTCTACGGACTTTGTGGATGGGTAGGATACCAACGGCTATGCAGGTAGTTCTGGCAACACAGAGGGACATTGACCTGGACAAGGTGGCGGAGCTAGCGGACGCGATCGCCGAGACTTCAACCCCTCGTGCACATGTGGCAGAAGTGTCATTGTCGGCAGGTAACGACGTCGTGGCCCTATTAAATACAAAGATGGCACAACTTGCGGTGTCGCTACGGGAAGAAATTTCAGCCATACGGCAAGAAATCGTATTCAGTTCCCGTTCTTCGTGTCGCGATAGAGAGCTACGCCCCAGATCACCTGACCGCGTGCGTGCCAGAACGCGTTCCACGAGCCGCCATGGAAAACGCGGTATGTGTTGGTATCATTGGAAGTTTGATAGTGATGCTCAGAAGTGCATATCACCCTGCACATATAACGCGGGAAACGACCAGGGCGGTCGGTAATGACGGCTAGCGACCCCAGCCCGTCATCACGCCGTTTACTTGTCACGGACTGCCATTCAAAGACGCAATTTTTGGTCGACACAGGCGCCGACCTTTGTGTTTTTCCTCGCCAAATGATCCGAGGACGATGCGAAAAGTCGTCCTACGAACTTTCCGCGACGAATGGCACCACGATAGCAACGTACGGGGCTGTCTTATTAGCATTGAACCTCGGGTTGCGTCGGGACTTCACATGGCGGTTTGTCATCGCGGACGTATCGAAACCCATCATCGGGGTGGACTTTCTCTCGCATTTCGGGCTACTTGTGGATGTGCGTAATCGACGCCTGTTGGACCGGGTTACGACTCTCTCAACTAGAGGACGGCTGGAATTTGGAGGCATGCGAACGGTCCCTTGCATCAAGACAGTTTTTGGCGGTTCGGTATACCACAATCTGTTGCAGCGGCACCCAGAGATAACGAAGCCAGAAGGGACGCCTACCGGACCAAAACATTCTACGATGCATTATATACGTACTACCTCGGGTCCACCTGTGTCAAACAAGCCACGTCGTCTTGCACCAGACCGGCTCAAGGCTGCGAGAAGGGAGTTCGAAACCATGATGCGTTTGGGAACGGCAAGACCCTCGGAGAGTAGCTGGTCGTCTCCTTTGCACATGGTCCCGAAAAAGAAGAAGGACGAATGGAGAGCGTGCGGAGACTATCGCGGTGTCAATGCGCGCACGATTCCGGATCGTTATCCGGTGAAGCATATTGAGGATTTTGCGCAAGCATTGCATGGCAAAACAACGTTCTCGACAATAGACCTGGTCCGAGCTTACAACCAGATTCCAGTCGCTCCGGAGGACATTCCAAAAACCACCATTACAACACCATTTGGACTTTACGAATTTCCGTTCATGTCTTTCGGTTTACGCAACGCAGCGCAGACATTCCAGCGTTTCATCGACGAGGTGTTGCGAGGACTGGAATTCTGTTATGCGTACATCGATGATATCCTAGTGGCGTCTTCATCGGAAAAGGAGCATTTACAGCATTTGGAACTGGTTTTTCAGAGGTTTAAATACTACGGGGCTGTCATTAATCCCGCAAAATGCGTTTTCGGGGCAACGCAGGTCAAATTTCTCGGGTATATGGTTTCCGAGGAAGGCACGCGCCCATTGACCGACAAGGTGGAGGCCATTCATAAATACCCACAACCAAAAACGGCTAAACAACTCAGACAATTTTTAGGTATGTTAAACTTTTATAGACGCTTCATACCTAAAGCCGCGCTAATTCAGACGCCCCTCAACAACCTGCTGCACGGAGGTATCAAGGGTAGCGCACCTGTGAAATGGTCACCTGATGCAGCGTCGGCGTTCGATGCCTGTAAGGACAGTCTGGCCCAGGCCGCTTTATTGGCCCACCCTGAGGTCAACGCACCGCTAGCGATTACCTGCGACGCATCGGATTTTACGGTAGGCGCCGTCCTTCAGCAGCGCATCGGCAGTGCCTGGCAACCTTTGGCATTCTTTTCAAAGAAGCTGTCCACGTCGGAGACAAAATATGGGGCCTATGACAGAGAGCTCCTAGCTATATATCTGTCGATTAAGCACTTCCGACACATGGTGGAAGGAAGAGCATTTGCCATAGTTACCGACCACAAACCGCTCACATATGCGTTTCGACAGAAAACGGACAAGTGTTCGCCTAGACAATTCCGTTATCTTGACTACATTGGTCAATTTAGTACTGATATTCGCCATATATCAGGGAAGGACAATGTCGTTGCCGATGCGTTGTCTCGTATCGAGGAGGTCGAAGCAGCACTGGATTTCGAAGCGCTTGCGAGGTCGCAGGAAGAGGACGAGGAGCTTCAGACCTACCTGCATGAAGGAAGTGCCCTGCAGTTGCGGAAGGTAACCCTACCTGGGACGACCGCAGAAGTTTTCTGCGATATCTCAACCAGGACAGCAAGGCCATTTGTCACGAAGCCGTTCCGTCGAACTGCGTTTAATGCAGTGCACCGCCTGGCACATCCGGGGATTAATGCCACGGTCAAACTGGTGACGCAACGGTACGTTTGGCCTTCGGTGTCATCGGATTGCCGAAAATGGGCACGTGGTTGTCTGCAATGCCAGCGCTCGAAAGTTAGCAGACACGTTTTCGCACCCCTTGGAGTTTTCGCACCACCTTCGGCAAGGTTTGAACACGTTCATATTGATATTGTGGTTCTGCCGGTGTCCGAAGGCTACCGATACTGTCTTACCTGTGTGGATCGGTTCACGCGTTGGCCGGAGGCAATCCCTACCAGGGACCAAGAGGCAGCCACGGTCGCTCGGGCGTTTTATGAGGGGTGGATTGCGCGATTCGGGACGCCTCTTCGGGTCACCACCGATCAAGGAAGGCAATTCGAGTCTCAATTATTCAGACATCTGAATAAGTTGACAGGTACCCGGCATCTTAGAACCACGGCGTACCATCCAGCAGCCAACGGGATGGTGGAGCTGTTCCACCGGCAATTCAAGGCAGCGATCCGCTGTTACCAGAATGACCGGTGGACGGAGGTCCTTCCCACCATTTTGCTGGGCATACGGTCAGCTTGGCGGGAGGACCTGAAATCGACGGCAGCAGAGTTGGTGTATGGCGACACCCTTCGCCTACCTGGAGAGTTCTTGGCGCCACGGCCAGTTTCGGCTGACGATAACACAGCCGATTATTTGAAGGCTTTGCGGCAGCATTTTCACGCTCTCGGTCCAGTTGATGGAACGCGTCACGGCGCACGGCGAACTTTTGTGTTTAAGGATCTTGCCAATACAGACTACGTATTCGTTCGTTATGATGCAGTAAAGGGGATCCTCCAGCAGCCGTATAGTGGACCGTTCAAGGTTCTGAGTCGCGGGTTGAAGACATTTACCCTGGACATCAGGGGCAAACAGGTCGCGGTGACTGTAGATAGGCTTAAGACAGCCTATATCATCAGAGACGAAGTCGGCCCGATTCCTGATCCGGTGGTACCCGAGGAAGCAACACCGGCCCCGGCACCCACATCTACACCGCAGCCAGTTCAGCGTACGACTCGGTCCGGCAGACGTGTCCGGTTTCCCGATTGGTTGCAAGCTGGCCTATCGTGATTGAGTCAATCACTGGCGGGGGGGGGGGGGGGTGATGTAGTTACGCCTCGGCTATCACGTTCTTTCTCTTCATTACTTTTCTTTCCCTACATTTCCAACTTTCGCTTTTCTAAATTCTCTTACGGTTTACAACTTCCTGCCTATTCTTCTTCAGTCGTTTCTCGAGGGGTTCGTCTGGGCCTGGCGTTCGTTGAGAACATGTGGCGACCAGGTCCGCGGGAGTCCAAGCGAAGTCGCTTCTCGCGTAGCTTTCTCTTTTACCTTCATCTCAGATTTTCTTCAGTTTCCTGTTTTTCTCTTTTTCTATTTCCTTCCTTCACGTTTTCTACCCCTCGTCAAGGGTACGGTGGGTGAAGAGAAGTCAGTTGGATTGAGGCAGTTCCTGCGCGAACACTACGACGTCCACGCGCGAGTCATTGGCGATTTTCTTGTTTTACATTTTTTTTTTGAAAATAAATTGAGTGTTTGGTTAAACGGAGTCCCTATCATTGTACCACATACCACCTCAGAGTAAAGCAAGAAAAGGTCTAAGGACACCACGAACTATGGTAGTAAACGATAACAAGATCGATTACGTGCACTGGGACGATCCCAACGAGTTGGTGGATCGATTGCGTTTGCTTGAAGCGTCGCGTCAGGCGGGTAACATCTCCCACGATCCCGAAATTCTATCTATTTACGAGGAACTCCGCGAGGTAGGCCTCATTATATAAAACCACACGCTGATGATGTGCGCAGTATGCATCGAGATGCCGATCAACAAATTTGGGGTGTCGCTCGAGAATAGTGGAGCAGCTAGAATGGACTATTACAAATGGAGCGGTTTGCTTCGAAATTATATGCGAGATAACGCTCTTTGTGTGGACGGTATCGACTTTGATGCAAAATCACGCAAGATACGACGCATAGCTCAGCCGGTGGCCGATACCGATGCCGTCAATAAACTATACATGGAAAAGAGCATTAAACTTTTGAGAGAGCAGCAAGAAGAATTAGAGAGGAAGCTGGTCGTGTTTCAAAGAGATATGCTGACGTTGCAAAACAGCGTTAAAAAGATATCGCAGGCGTCAAATTCAATCCCACAGCAGCGCTGCGAAGGAGAATCATGCGAGGCGGCTGAACTTGTCCCCGGGCCGATTGGGAGCACTTAATGCACGTACACGATAATTATCACATCATTCGTGTCAAAGACACCTCTGCGATCAAACATGCAGCCAGTATCGAAATCCAAGAGTAAAGAAAACCATGGTCCCAAGAAGCGACAACTTGTTGAGGAATTGCATGCTCCAGCTCGAAGACATTTCCCGCGGAGGCGCGTCATAGTGCATGGATACGACGATCTGTGGCAAGCTGACGTTGTAGAAATGCGTCCATACTCGCGATTCAACCAAGGCCACCACTACATACTCACCGTTATCGATGTGTTCAGCAAGTATGCATGGGCGGTGCCGCTCAAGACTAAAAGTGGTGCTGAGGTGACTAAAGCGTTTGCAAAGATATTTAGAGATCGATATCCGAAAAATTTGCAAACCGATCAAGGAAAAGAATTTTACAACGCCGATGTGCAGAAACTCTTGTCAAAGCATGACCTTAATCATTATTCGACGTATTCGGTGATAAAGGCCTCCGTCGTAGAACATTTCAATCGAACTTTGAAGAACAATATGTGGAAAATGTTTACGCTCAATGGAACCTACAGATGGACAGATGCACTACCAAGTCTCCTTACAGAGTATAACGCACGAAAACATAGAACCATCGGAATGTGTCCTCGCGATGTTACCCCTGCGATCGCTGACAAGCTGCTATCCACCGTATACAGCAACATAAAGATCGCTGCTCCGGCGAGATTCAAGTTGGGCGAGTTTGTGCGCGTGAGCAAATTTAAAACCATCTTCGATAAAGGCTATACGCCGAATTGGACAACGGAGGTGTTCAAGATAGCCAAAGTACAGGCAACTAATCCCGCGACGTATCTGCTCGTCGATTCCTGTGCAAAACCTGTTGCCGGAGGATTCTATGAACACGAGCTGCAACGCGTCACCGATCCTGATGTATATCTAGTGAAAAAAGTGTTGCGTAGAAAGGGGGATAAGGTATACGACAAGTGGCTGGGGTTTGATAAATCACACAATTCTTGGATAAATAAAAATAATGTATTGTAACATAATAATACATGATTCAATAAATACAATGATATATATATGTAAATGAGTGAACAATTTTATTTTTACACATTAATTCCACCATTTATATTACACAATAAATATAATTGTATGTTCTATGCATGAGTGAACAATTTTATATTACACAATTCCACTATTTATAATAAATACAATAGTTTTTTTTTACAATGGTATTTTATAATGTCCCCCAGGCAGAGTGTCGGTCGAATCGGATACGATATGCCGCTTGTCGTCGTACGGACTTAGAGCGATTTTAGATTCCGAAGTGGTGTACACTTTGTGCAATTTAGACCGTATGCACGATTGTCTGCGAACCATTTCGATCTCCCTTTGCAAACACTGCGCGTAGTCGTCGAAAGTTATCGTTCTGGCTATGACGTTGGTCTTGACGCCTTTCGCCTTTTTCGTATCTTTTTTGCCGTCTACGCAGAGTGCATACATTTTCGCTCTAAGACCTACGAACTCGGTCATTATCGCACCGTTATTTTCATCCTTCATCAGCCCTGGAACCTTCTTATTTAAGTGGGGCATATTATATGGATTGTTGATAGGATAATCGCTTGTGTCGAATCTATCGATATCGCGTTTCATGGTCTCGTAGATATCGTCGCATCGAATGTGGTAAATGAGGCTGTCCGTGTCTGTGTATAGAATTTTACAACTTGGTCCGTGCAGGGGAGACATGTATTCGTGATGAAATTCATACAAACAAATTTTTGATATGTCCAGAATGTACATACCCACGTATATCGGTTTGTTGAATTTCACCTCGAGTTTTCGCAATTCAACAGCTATTAAATTTTCTGAAAAAACACTTCGGCTATGGAAATTCGGTTTCGCGATCATTGCCTCCGCGCCATATCGCCCTTCCCAATGAGTCAAAAGTTTTACATCCACGTGATTTCGTACATTTTCCATAATTTTACCGAATACCGCATTGTTCATCAATTTGTACAAATTTTTTTCGAAGTCGTTTGTCGCGGATGTTCTAAATCGTGTATTGAGTTCGATGTAATTGCGGAGCCAGGGAGATTGAGCGAATTGAAGCACGGGGTGTATCTTTGTAATACGAAGACCGTGACGCGTGCACTGCTGCAGGTTGCGGTAATGGATGACGTAACGCTGCTTATCGTATACCGTCGCGAGTAACTTGTCCTGTCTGCTGCCAGGTGGTTTGGCACGCGTCGGGCAGAACGGTAGATCGGCATGAGGGTCGTGCAGACGTTGCGGATATTCCAGATCTACCTCGAGAATGTATCCCGTGGGCGAATCGACCGCGATCGAAGACACGTCAAATTTTTCAACATCTTCGACCCATTGAAATTTAGCATATGGCAGAGGCTGACACATTGCCCATCCATACAAATTGTTCACGTCAAAGTACATCAAGTACGATGTCTCTTCCGATGCGTCGTAAGATGGCATGTACTTGTTATTGGCATGTGCGTATCTTCCGGAACATTGACTTAAACCCCCACGTATACCGCGTTCGATAAACATGACCATATCGACGTCGGTGAGCAATTCGAATGTAATTTTGGTATGTTTTAGCATGGCATCTCATGTGAAACGTATAATAATGCGCCGAATCTAGTCCGTAACTCTTGATGCAACTTTCACGAAAATTTTCAAACACCTGTTCAACCGCTCAAACTTCCCAATTTGCTCCAGGGACATTGGGAACTCAATGCCCTGGAGATTTAATACGGAAGCATATGGCGGATATGAACTTGGGCGCTCGGGATGTCTTTCCGCAGGATGAAGAGCGGCGACCACTGCCCACGCGAAACACGCATTGTCCGGGGATTGTACACTGATCGTTGCCTTCTTCAAAGATAATATCTGTGGCAACTTGATGTGGCACCCCGCGCGCAGCGGATTGTACTTATTGACATTGACGGTCAGGTTGAGGATTCGCGTCAATGCCCATCCGCTGTCGCGTTCCTGGAACTCTTCCAGCGATGCCAGGGTGGGTTCGACGACGCATCGCTGGTACCACTCATGCAGATCAGATGTGCCGAAGTGTTCACAGTTTCGGGTATTGATGCTTTTACAAGCACGCTTGTCACCCGCCACAAATTCGCCGTTGAATACAGTGTTCACTTTGAGGTTTCGATGTTTTCTCAAAGCGCCCCGCACGTGCTCCAACACAATGATCGCCGCATCCTGGAGGAAGTTGCGCGGCTCGATATAATTCGAATTGGGCACGGCACCAGTTAACACGCGACTATCGAACACAGTGTCTATTTCGCGCCACAAAAGTCCCGTACTCGAATGTCCAGCACCTTCGCGCACGAAACGTCCGCGCAACGAATGTTTCAGTCCCTCGAGCCGCGCGATTCGAGCAACCAACGATTGTTGAATACCGATCGATAATCGCAGGCGTTTCACTCGGCTGTGTTCTTCTAAAGATTCGATGCACTCGTTGCACCGTTCTTCCCACGCGAGGTATTCTTCCCGCGAACTCAATCGTGCAGATTGATCCCGCAATTGACGTTCTACTTGCGCGAATTCTTCCATGATCGTAAATGGAATGTAAATGTAACGTCCTTTCCGCGCAACACGTTGCAACGATTTGAGGATTTGTGCAGTTCGGAGCGTGCTTTTATAACTGATACCACGATTTGGTATCTCTGTCTAACTCTTTTGGCGTACCCCCTCCCTCGAATGCACCGCATGCAAAAAAAAACGACGATCCGTCCCAACATGGTTTTGTGCAGTTTCTGCCGATACAGCATAATTCTTTCTATGATTCACGCGTATGACGAATTAGCGCGCAAAAAATCATCCGACACGGTTTCTGCTGACACCGCATAATTCTAAGATTCTGCGATTCCACAGGTATTATATTACATTCATCCTTGGGGGGTTGGTTCAAATTACATGCGATCGTGCGACAGGCTGCGACGTTAAGATTGAAAAACATTATGGAAAAATTGGTAGCTTTAGAATAAAATGCGGTGGTGGGGAAAACAATTGCACCTCTATTTAAGCCAGTCTCCCGGTCGCTATTCCATCAATCGCACAGTAGCCTCGGTGACTTTGATAGACGAGATACGACTACAAAAATTGTGCAGTGCCGAAGCAAACGTTGAACGCATGAATTATTACGTTCCAATAATGCGAGATGATGGCGTAGCTCCATGTGGGGATAATACATTTGACAGGTAAGACTTAATTTTCACATATTCTCGAAATTTTTTTATGTGTATTCCTGATACGAGTGGACAATTTCATAGCTTTGATTGTTCTCTTAGTCCGCGCCGAGGATCGCGTATCATGGTCAGAAGATACGCGTTAACATCTGTTTGGGATTGGCCCAAACGGCCACAGGCCAAGCCGGCGCTGATTCGCTGCCGATGTCGCGCGCGATTTAAAACAGGCTAATGCGACCAGATCGCGGTATGCACGATCGCGGCGATGAGATCGGTCGGGCCATCTGTTGGCGCGCACCTCAGCTGATTAGGCAGCTCTCTCACTTCAGCGCGTGGGCAGCTTTGTCCTACCGTTGTTGTCCTCGTCCTGCTCAGGACGATCAGCTGTTAGGTGGGGTGCTGACGTCACAGAATTCGGCGAAACGGCCCGATCCATCACCGCGATCGCTCTCTTCTTCTACGAATCGTCGCATCGATAAGTACTACCTCTCTCGCGTGCTTGCGCTTCTCTGGAACATTCCAGCATTCGGCTATTTCGAACTGTTCAGTTCGCGCTCAACTTTTCGCGTGCTTTGCGCCATAGCCAATGAAATCTTAAATATAGTTAATTAAGATCTGTACTGAGTGTGTTAATTTAAGTGGACAAACTTTATAATCTATTGTGCAGCGTCATGTAAATACAGAGTGACCGTGACCTTAGTTTAAACTTAACGACTACCTTAACGACTATTCTTATAGACTATCTTTTACACTAAAATAAGACTAAACTAAATCAAACCCGCGAACGCTCGAAGCTTCACGTTCGCGCACAACCAACATCCATGGGCAGCAAATATTTGGAAATTGGAATCAACGTAGGACCTATGGCCGATGTTGAAGTTCTTCTCGGCGATAATCATGGGAATCATCTTATATTACCATGGCATACATGGAATGTGCTATTCGACAGCCGTGAAACCATCGAAGAACGTGCACAATTACCTGAACCAGACTCGATGCGGATTGATGATTTAATGGTGGAATTTCTTCGGATCTTTGATTCATCGATTGTAAAGATGACGCGAGCTGATAATTCACTGTATTTCAAACTGAATACAGTATCATTTTTATATAATCTTGAGCCATGCATAAGCTATGTGTATCCGCGACTGCATCAAACTGCAGAGGATGTGAGAGTAAAATTTGAAACTTTTGTCAACGTGCTACAGCAGAGCGATGTTGCGTGTGAAACATTAGTTGCGCGCAGCGCTGCTAAAATAATACGTGATAGCGAATATTACGACGAGGATTATCTTGTAGATTGCGAACTGGTAGCATGCGCCATCAATGATATTCTAGCCCATGCTCGTAGGAAAAAATGTTAAATTATATTCTTTTAATTTTAGAGTCTTTTATATTTTATATTTTGTAACAATATATATTCTCAAACCTATATTATTTCCCCATTTCATTTACCCGTCTTCCTTCTCCTTTCGCCACCTTACTCTAAGATTTGCTGACTTCGCATAATTCTATTTCATTCTTCGCGCTGCCAAATGACGTCATCGCACGCGGCTGCTCCAGAGGAGTCAAGTTACACACGATCGCGCGATACGCTGCGACGTTAAATTGGAACGCTTTAGAATACTGTTTAGCTTTAGAATGCTTGCTACATAATGGTTTGGTAGATCGCTGGTTAAAAATTTTAGAATATCTGCGATTGTACCGCTATGTAGTGCTGTCTCTCTCCCTCCTTCGAATTTAGATTTATAACGAAGTATTGCTCTCTCTTTCCGTCCCGAAGACGTGGTTCGTAAAAGAAAAGAACGTCGATCTTTCCCGATCTTTCCCGACATCGTCCGAAACAATTTCGGATAAAAAAATAAATTATTAAACAATTTCCGACGCATGTTGGTTTGAAAAAAAATCCTGGGGACCGTCCCCTCCCTGGGTTAGGTCTGAAAAATTTTTTGGGGTGCGCCAAAGTCTGAAAAAGACTTTTCGGGGGTCATTCCCTCCCTCTAAAAAATTTCGGGGACGGTGGGTCAGGTCTCCGCGGCGGCTCGGCCCGGAGTGATCCCCTCCACGGTTGCGGCTTCCCCCACTCCGCGGCTCGTGCGCGCGCAACCGCTCTTCCACTCCCCGCAGGCCCCGCGCCCAGGTTTCCCTCCGCCGCGCTCCCCCGCGCGCCGTCACTTCCCCCCGCCCCCGCGCTCCCCTCAGAGGACCAGCGTTGGAATCGGCATAGCTATACTACTCAAATTTACGCAATAATACCTTAGAGAATTACCCTTTATCGTTGGTTGTATTACAGCTGTGATTCAATCGTTTCTGTGATTTTAATTCGTGTTATTACGTTACATACGCTTCACAGATTTTTTATTTCTTGTTTTATAGTATTTTTATTTCTTAATAGTAAATAATAATGTATGCCAAAATAACTTTAATAACTATACTACACATAATAACTTTTACATGAACTTCGATTAATTACGAACATAAATCAGTAGTACTACATGAATTTGAAGATTAATGGTCTGATCACACATATCAGTTTTGTGTGAGGTCCGTGTCAATTCCATGTCAGGTCCGTGTCACTGATTTCACTGACGACTATTTAGAGCTACCCGCACTCTACAACAGTGTTGCAAGATTTTTGACAAGAGTTGTCGCCAACCGAGTTGTCTAAAGTCGCCCAAAATGGCCGAAAGTTGCGACAGTGCTGCCAATCCCGGTGAGAAAATATTGAAGGTGTTTTTAACGCAGGAACTTTAAAACTAAGTACCTTTGTCAGTATAATACATTTAATACGTACACGTATCTAATATTTTTTAAAACGAAAGAGGAAGTAAGGATTTAATGCTTTTGTAAGAATTACTTACTCTTTACTTCTATTATCCGAGAATATAGTAAGAATCATAGTCAATGATACACCTACTTAAAAGTATATATACTTACTTAATAAATTGCATATTTAATTCACTGAAATACTAAAGTAGTTTTTTAAATGTATTATACTGAAAGAAATAGTCCTTACATCAATAAATGGTATCGTACACCATCAATAAAGTAGCTATTTCATAGATGTTTTATTTATTTTTAACACAAAAGGAAGAATATAGTACATTCTGTTTATATACATTCCTTATTCAATTTTTTACACAAGTTCACCAAGAAGCCTTATAGCATCAATATCATCATCATTATCACCATCATCACCTGATGATTTACTATCTACCGATTTATTGTAGATTTCCGATGTAAATCTTTTTAGCACGTCCATAGTAGGTTCGAAATCTTTACAACATATTTTGTTGATATTAAAATGGCATTTGATTAGCACTAATGCATTTAAGGTTTTTAACATCATTTTGTTTCGCAATTTACACTTTACAGTATTCATTATTGAAAAAACTCTTTCCACAGTTGCATTAGACGAGGGAACACTTAAAACTGTAAATGCTAACAGCGATATGTCAGGAAATAAGTGTTCGCCTGCAGCGTTTTTTAACGTCATTACCTTCTTCCAAAAGACAAGAGAGTTTTCAGGAACTTGCTCACCAAAAATTTCATTCCAGTTTACAGACAACAAGTTTCGATACTGAGATTCCATCGCAGATATCTTATTGCTAGGGGCATATTGTATCGGTAATTCGGCGAACTTGGGTCTAAATTGACTCAGTATTACTGTAGGACTAAAATTCTTTACCGCATAAAAAATATTAAAGTGTGTTGGCATTCGCTTAATCAATTCATTGAGAAGTGCTTTTATGAATTCCATACATTTAGATTTAATTGCAATATTTGTATCTTCAGTTAACTGAGCTGCATCTAATTCTGCAGTAAAATGATAACCCAAATCGCAATCGTTTAGATTTAAATAATTTTGCTCATGCTTCATAGAATTTACTAATAATTTAAAATCATTTTGTAAGTATACGATTATCGCAGGTCGAATAATTCGTCGTGCCAAAGACCATATAGGGTCATTCCACGCGAAGTCGGACACTTTTCGGAGTAACATTTCGGATTTTGGTGCAACATGGATATGTTGTAGTCTTTAGGGGTATATATACATATCTCAAAGGATTTTTCGAAATGTCAAAAATTGTGGATGTTACAGCTCTTTGAAATATAGTGTTTACTATTTTTCCAAAAATTATAACTCTGGAACTATTACACTGATAAAAATGACCTTCCGGGTGCTTACAGTGGAGATATAAGAGTACCTAATAAAAATTATTTCACTTAATAAAAACGAATATTTGACCATTTATTTAGCAATTGTTCTTAACAAATGCAATTTTATAGTTGAAGGCACCTTTTTAAAAATTTGGAGAAAATAGGAAGATAAAGCCCAGTTTTTCCTCTTTACGGACACGTTTCGAAAGGCGTGGACGTTTTAAAATTGGCCAAATGAAAATTAATTTAATGTAACGCTGCGTCAAATCACACCGGCTCGACTGGTCGCTCGGGCCGTGCGGTACTCTCAGCGGCCAAGCGGCTATACCTGCTACTTTTATATAGGGTATTAATGAGGACCGCTGCAAGGTTTAATACCGTTAATAGTTACTGGAAACTCACTCTCTGTCGATGGCACTTATTGTTTGAAACATTTAAGTTGCCATTGTTCAATGGAAACCACGAGAAGGTGGTGAGTATTCTTCCATCGGGAGAGGATGGGATGTGATGGGATTATGTTAGAGGATAATAATTATTTTTTCGTATTTTTGAGCGTCTTTTGTTGTTTTAGACTTTAGCTTTTAAATAAGACACTGTATCCGTTGGTATAAATGAATGAAAGTTTCGCGTTCCAGAAATTGTTTTTGCAATCTATTGAGCAATAGAACAATATCAAAAACATTCACGATTATTACTAGAGAGACGTGGATTTGCAAAAACAATTTCTGGTACGCGAAACTTTCATTCATTTATACCAACGGATACAGTGTCTCATTTAAAAGCTAAAGTCTATTCATACAGTGACAAATCAAAAGTTGTAGCAATTATCAAATAAGTAATTACATAACCGGTCATTTATTCTAAAAGACGCTCAAAAATACGAAAAAATAATTATTATCCTTTAACATAATCCCATCACATCCCATCCTCTCCTGATGGAAGAATACTCACCACCTTCTCGTGGTTTCCATTGAACAATGGCAATTTAAATGTTTCAAACAATAAGTGCCATCGACAGAGAGTGAGTTTCCAGTAACTATTAACGGTATTAAACCTTGCAGCGGTCCTCATTAATACCCTATATAAAAGTAGCAGGTATAGCCGCTTGGCCGCTGCGAGTACCGCACGGCCCGAGCGACCAGTCGAGCCGGTGTGATTTGACGCAGCGTTACATTCAATTAATTTTCATTTGGCCAATTTTAAAACGTCCACGCCTTTCGACACGTGTCCGCAAAGAGGAAAAACTGGACTTTATCTTCCAATTTTTTCCAAATTTTTAAAAAGGTGCCTTCAACTATAAAATTGCATTTGTTAAGAACAATTGCTAAATAAATGGTCAAATATTCGTTTTAATTAAGTGAAATAATTTTTATTAGGTACTCTTATATCTCCACTGTAAGCACCAGAAAGGTCATTTTTATCAGTTTAATACTTCCAGAGTTATAATTTTTGGAAAAATAGTAAACACTATATTTCAAAGAGCTGTAACATCCACAATTTTTGACATTTCGAAAAATCCTTTGAGATATGTATATATACCCCTAAAGCAGCAATGCCCCGATGGGCGGCCCGAGATAAACGAACATTCATCGCGTTTTCCAAAGCTCGCATGGAAGGGGGTGCTCGAAACCAATGACGTTGCGGGCTTGTCACGGATGGGGCAGTAGTGTGCGTGTAGGCTCGACCCATAGGCTTTTTTACAACTGGGGCTCTTGGAGCCCTAGTGTTCTACATTTTAGGAATTGGGAAAATAAACAGGAATTGACTAATGATTAAACAATAATATTATATAATTGGACGGAATAGACTTGAACAGTCCCATTTACACATGTGATTAACAAACAGTTTCATATTAAACGATTTTTATTCAACTTCAATCCTCTGTTTGTTTGTATGTATGTTTGTTTAGTTCAAATTTAGAAACTCAATTTTAACCCACTTCCAAATATCCAATAGACTTGAAACTTTGCAGGCCTACGTATTTTGGATGACAATACAAAATTATGAAGAAAAAGAAACCGCCCCAGGGGTTTAAAAAATTACCCAGTCATCAATAAATATAACCCTTAATCACAAATCCAAACGACTTGAAATCAGCCTATTACCACAAATCAAATCAATTTAATCGACATGAAATCAGCATGTAACCATAAATCAAATCTAATTAGGCAATAGAAAGTACATAAAAAAAAGAATTATTTTTTAGTTTTTAGTGCATTTTAAATAAAATCGTTTAACAGTTTAACTTAAACTTTGTTTGATATCTTATAAGTAAGATTACATACTGAAAAATAATTATTTTCTTTATTTACTTTTTATTGTCTAGTTTTGATTTGTGGTTACATGCTGATTTCATGTCGATTAAATTGATTTGATTTGTGGTTATAGGCTGATTTCAAGTCGTTTGGATTTGTGGTTAAGGATTATATTTATTGATGACTGGGTAATTTTTTAAACCCCTGGGGCGGTTTCTTTTTCTTCATAATTTTGTATTGTCATCCAAAATACGTATGCCTGCAAAGTTTCAAGTCTATTGGATATTTGGAAGTGGGTTAAAATTGAGTTTCTAGATTTGAACTAAACAAACATACATACAAACAAACAGAGGATTGAAGTTGAATAAAAATCGTTTAATAAGAAACTGTTTGTTAATCAGATGTGTAAATGGGACTGTTCAAGTCTATTCCGTCCAATTATATAATATTATTGTTTAATCATTAGTCAATTCCTGTTTATTTTCCCAATTCCTAAAATGTAGAACACTAGGGCTTCAAGAGCCCCAGTTGTAAAAAAGCCTATGGGTACGAGTCTACACGCACACTACTGCCCCATCCGTGACATGCCCGCAACGTCATTGGTTTCGAGCACCCCTTTCCATGCGAGCTTTGGAAAACGCTATGAATGTTCGTTTATCTCGGGCCGCCCATCGGGGCATCGCTGCCCTAAAGAATACAACATATCCAAGTTGCTCCAAAATCCGAAATGTTACTCCGAAAAGTGTCCGACTTCGCGTGGAATGACCCTATAAGTGTATTCAACTCATTGAATGCCTTATAGTGGTCAATGTTGTCTTTCTGAAAATACATATTTAGATGATAAATATCTTTCAGAATTGGTCTTAAAAAAGTTAAAATTGCTTTGTTTTCTTTTTGCTTATACATGTCATGTAAGAGGCTTGCAGTATGACATCGTTCTTTATTTGCACCAATGGCAAAGAATGTTTCCAATTCCAAATACTGCTGCAAAATTGTATCAACAGTTCTGTATCTAGAGAGCCAACGGGTAGTTGGTAACTGACTTAGACTACTAAAATTATTATCAGTATTACTATTAATCAAATCATAGATTTCCTTATAGTTATGTTTTCTGACTGAACTATTTTTAAACCAATTGTAAGTTTCTTTTAACAAAAAGTCTACTTCATCAGCGAAGACTTCAGAAGCTTTAGATCCACAGAGATGTAAACTATGGCATATGCATTTTACCAAAACTAAGTTTGGAAGATTACAATTTTTCTTTAGCAAGGCATATAGGGAATTATGTTGGCCACACAAATTATTGGCTCCATCGGTGCCAATGCCTATTAAATATTTTATATTTAAGTTAATAGATGTAAATAATTCTGTTATAGCATTGTACACATTTTCAGCAGTGGCTGATACAATATTTACAAATGCGAGAAACTGAGTTATTATGTCATTCTTGGTGTTTGAATAATATTTTATGCAAACACATAATAGCTTGTGTGTTGACACATCCGTTGATTCATCAACGATAATAGAGAATGGCGAAGTACCAATGTCTTCAATTAGCATTTTCATCAAGGAAGGTGCTATCACTTCCCTTATTATTGCGCTACATTTGGTCCGATGAATATGATAAGTTTCATTGTTGGTGCTGGTGGAAACTGAAGTCTTATTTACAGTGTTGAGAACTTCGCCCAAATGGTCCACGCTAGAGATAGTTGTATGAAACGCAATATATGTGGCCCAAATTATTTCCTTTTTTTCATATTATTGTTTCCTATAGAAATACCTAAAAATAACACTTTTATTATTATAGTTTCACACATTATATTAATATTCAATAAAACTTCCGATTTTTACAACACACCAAAATTATTAATACTGTTCTGTTTAGAATCACATTGCAAACTTTTCTGCCTATGTTTAGTTGTTAGAGTATGTTTTTGTAGATCTGTTTTATGAGCCCTAAGCTCTATGTTGCATAACGTGCAAAAGCTGGCAGCTCCAGTTTTATTACCTATTAGCCAACCTATAATACTATCACCAATTAAAAAATGCAACAAGCAAAGTAAGAACACATCACAATACTATAATCATTCGCAAACAATAATTTATATCAATCTAACATAACCGAAGAAAATACATAAATTGACTTATCACGAACTTACCACGAAAAGAAGCTTCCTGTTCTCATTCTTTCTTGTGTTTTTTATTGTATTTTGCCCATTTTCCCATTATTATTTTATATGTATGAATATTCTATATGTATAAAATAAGTAATAACCGTAAACGGAATGTCAGAATGCCTTGCGAATGGGATCTGATGGCACCACGAGATTCTTTAGCAATTTGGAGGAAGAAAATACATACACCAATCACAAATTCGGCTACCAACATAAAATGTTAAAACATACAATTTACCAACATAATAAATATTCATCACCAAACCCAGATAAACGTGTATTGAAATATTAAATTGCACTGAATTTCTTCTAAGTAGTACCAGAATTTGAAATCGCCCAATTGCAACTTTCGATTTCTTCAAAATCGCCCAATTTGCGACTTGCGATTTCTTCAAAATAGCCGTCGCAATTTTGTTTCAAAAGTAGCCCAAGTGGCGATAAATCGCCCAATCTGGCAACACTGCTCTACAACAGTCCTGCTCTGGCCCATTACAATCATTAAAAATAATCAGAATTATACCATGTTTGGTGGCATTTTCATCTGAAAGCACCAGCAATCCATTGTTGACACCTCTATGAAAATCTAACACAAAATATATAAATTGGCATTTGTGTTACTGGGTGGCCTATTGCTGCCTTGTCTGTATGACTCTAGGGCAGACGTGCTTAGTCGGGACCATAAGACCTCTCTAGGCCCTGAGTCTCTAGTCAAACGGAGCGCAGAGCTGTTACATTGTTGACCACAGCAAAGGGTGGGGGTAACTTCAAGACTGTTGTGCGTGCAGACTCGTACCACCCACACTATTGCAGTTTCTCCGCTCCATACCGTGGCTAGTGACGTAATAGTCCGCGATCGGTTCGGATCCGGGTCCCAGAATCTAAGGAGCTCTTGTGCTCCCGACTGAGCACGTCTGCTCTGGGATGTACAAGCCTCCAAGAGCGTCGTTCAAAGGCTTCGACCCGAAAACCGGCTAGAGCCGTAAAAAAGGTCCCATTCAATCTACTTCAAGACAGTGTCAGTGAAAAAGCCAGAATATCGTGGCCAACGAATTTTATCTTCAGAGTACAGATACAGAGCCGACACTGAAGGAAAAAGACGTCACTAATACGGACAAGTGTGGACTCCTTCATACCAAGACAGGGAAGCAATATTTTTTACCACTGACACTAATGACACGGAAGTGATATGTGTGCCTAAATCTTAAGGGCGGATACATACATAATAGTTTCGTAACGGTTCAGTGCCGTCTGTGTCAATGATCTCTTTATTTCGGTTGACACTCTGAGTTAACGGACAATAATTTTCCACAATAATGGAAAATTATAATGTCAATAAAGGACTACAAATTATAAATAAATTATAAGTAATTAATTATACGGCCGAAAGAGCAATCAAATTAGTAGAAGATAGATTCGGTTCTTGCCTTTGTCACGGTTAGTCGTATTTACTATCGCTATCTATACTCATTGTTAATATATCAATTAAAATGTGTTATTAATTTAATATGACATTGAGACTGAAATAAATGCTAAAAATATTTATAAATAATTAATATGTATTAGTGAGTTATACTAGTTATGTAATAATTTCTTTTCTTCTAGTTCCTCCAATGTTACATCTGGAGTTGGGCTCGAACATGAATCCAGATGATATTGAAGAAGGCGATGATGTCTATTTTGAATGTAAAGTGAATGCCAATCCCGGTCCTTATAAAGTAGTATGGAAACATAATGTAAGTTAAAATTTATATTAGTAATGTGTGACATTTGAACGCACGCACACTGTGCGCAAATGTTAACAGTTTATGTTCTGTCTTAAGGAACCAAAAGAGGTTACAACAAGAAGAGGTTTTTCGACAAGCAATTTCTTATTTTCAAAGAACGCTTCAATAACATCTGCTTGCTTTATTTCGAAAGGCAACCCAAAAGTACAGTTTGTAAGAATTTAGTCATTTTCGGTATGAAAAATACGCTACATTTGTTAACCTCTTGCGTTGGCATTTAAATAGCAGTCGCGCGGGACATATGCGTTCAATAAAACAACTATCCTGTACCCTGTCTAACATATTATTACGGTTACGTGACATTTTATGAAGGGTTCAATTATACGTAAGAGTACTACGTTTAATTGATGCCAAAACCGATAGCACGCATATGTTCCTGACCTTTCAAGCGTAGCGGATAAATCCCGTGTGGGAGACGTGTTTAACATATGTAACGCGTAGAGTCACGGTGTATCAGATTCGTTAAGAGTTGTATGTAGTGAGATGGGGCTCAGGTTCTCTTTTGAATCTACAGTTAACCCTATAGAATCCGTGAGTTCAGTTAAAATTTTATTTAGCAATTTCGTCGAACTACTCTTAGACCTTGCAACGCCACTGCGTCAACACAAACTCCGTGCAATAATTGGTAATTTAACTTTTTAATTATTTATCGCGACACTAAACACTTGTACTCGAACGACTGACATTTTTCCCGCGACTCCCTGATTATTAAAGTCAGGTCCATCCGCGTCTGATTCCATTTCTAAATGCTCCCTGATTTTACAATCAGGTTCGTCCTCGTTTACGATAATCCTAGACGTTTCCTGATTTTACAATCAGGTTTGTCCTCGTTTACAATAATTCTAGCGACTCCCTGATTGCGCATCAGATTCGTCCGCACCATTAATTAACAAGCTTGTAAACCACATTCCTTTGGAAATACTTCTCTCGCCGGCCTCTCGCGTTGCTACGGTCCTACCTCGTAACAGACGTTACAGAACGTAAGAAGTTAACAGTTATTTCGGAGTCGCATGCACCGTTGTCCACCGCCAACTCGCGGGACAATGCGGTCCTAATACAACGGACCATACAATGTGGTTCATTATTGGGAACCAGATGTTCAAATGTTCTTGTTCGCTTTGGCCTGAAGGAGAGGTTTCGCCGGCTTCCAGATTTCTCAGACAAAATACATCCAATTAGATATTCATCGTCTACTCCTCTCTCAAAAAACAGCGCGTCCATTTTTCGTACCTTCGGAAAAATTCGACAGACACTGTCGCCGTGATATTCATTCAACTTTATACGAACTCTAACAAATCAATGGATCTCGTCGCACCATTTAAAGAAACATATTCGCATTGCGTTTCTCAAGCTACAAACTTAACATTCTCGTCGCGATATTCATAACGACTCAAATGAGTCGAAACATTCGTCATTAACTTTTTTTTATTGTCATCTTTCGGACCATATTCGCCCCCATTATAATTTAATTTAATTATTCATCGTATTTCATTAGCTAATACGAAGTCTATTATTAAAATTCGGCACAACTAGCTTTACCATTTTAAACTAGTCACTCAATATTCAGTTGGTAATTGACAATCGCAAGCAGACACGTACCACGAAGGTTGCTTGGAAAGATAATCTGCGCGAGTGTTCACAACATATGTATGTATGCACAAACAATTTGAAATAGTGTGGATAAGACTGAATAAGTATGTATGTATATGTAGGAATAAATTCGGCTTCAGGTGACGCGAATTGTGAAAATGTACATGAACTTCTGAGTGGAACGAAATATGTAATAGAAGTGAGAAATACATGGTGTGCTCGGCTACATGTGAGAGAAAATTTGAGCGGTAATTCTCGACGTCCATATAAGACGGAAATCAATAATAACGAAATTGCGGTTCAGAATTCGTTTTGAATTTACAAGCGTTTAAAGATTTGGTATATTCCGCCTGAAACCCGGCAAACCACTGGGTAAAACCATTTTTGTTTTGTCATAGCGCCACGCGCGGTTCACGTGATACGATCCTGAGGCGCTCCAAGCACCTAGGCCACCGTGGGGGCCAAGACGCGGGCAGGAGAAAGGAGGTGTTGCCTTCGCAAATCGGCCCCTGCGTTCTCTTAATTTCCATGCCTGGGGTAAACGATATAGTTATTGACCAGGGTACAGAAGCTGAACACTTCAAATTTCTGCCGCCGTAGTCTAATGAACCTGCGCGTTTCCGCATCAATGATGCACTTTGATCAGAAAAGACAGTTCCTATCTTTCGTTTCAACCAACAATCGATGATTTCAGTAGAAGCGTTCCGCCGTGAGGTCGTCGGAAAGGAAAACGTGTAATTTCAACTCTCAAAGAAGGTAAGGGCTTAGCGGGCATCTTTAGAGCGGCGACTTCTTTAATGACTGTATAAACATTGTTCAATTTTGTTTGCCGTGAATATCATTGATCACAATAGGTGACAAGGGTCCAAAGTTAACATTCGTCATACATCCAATTGTGTCGAAAGATTATGTTGGTTTGGGGGGTGTTCAATAACTGGTTCGACGAATGCACAGTAATACAGTTATTGACCACTCGTAACTTTTCGTGCTGAAAGACCGTGATGAAAATTGATTTAGATCTTTGGTGGCACGGGGCAATGTGCCGGTGAAAAAACGAATGAGAAGCCAATGAGGAGACCGCGGCGAAGTGTACAGCATACGTCGTGAAGGGTGCACATTAGGGTGGCTCTTACTTACTCTTGGTAACATTTGTTTTCACAATTTTCTTCAGAGTATCCTCCAGAATAGTTCCAAATAATTAAAAAAAATCTGTATAAAGTTTGAGATCGGATAACGGAAAAAGTAGCCCCTGTGCCCTTGAACATTTAAATAATTATTTAACAGCTCAAAAAGTTGATTTTATATAATATATATAAAATTATATGTCCAACAAAAGTTGTAAATCATTAATGTTGTATTACTTTTTCTCGTGCGACAAATAGTTTTCAAAAAAAGTCCGAAAAACTGAAAAAATCTTTTTTCTCAAATTTCGAAAGTTTAAATGCTTCCCAAACACTTTTTATTTGCGAAGGCGAACAAAAAAAATGGAATTTTTATTTCCCAGGACTGTTTTTTAAACATTTAAGGGGAGGGCATATACTGAAATATGCTAAAATGATAAAAAAATATTTTTCCTTATTTTCAGTGTTTGATATGTCATGAATGTTTCCTGAAAATTTGGGACCGAAATTCGAAAAAATATTGAATTAACAGACATTCGAAGAGAAGTATACTCATTGGTGACAGAGACGTAACAGCATTAACCTGTAGGGTTGAAAATAAAAAATAAAGATTCCTTTTAATCTTCATAAATAAGAAATGTTCGAGATATATTTAAATTCTTAGAATTTTTAAAAAAATCGGACACGAAATCTTGCACTTTTTAGGCAATCAAAAAGAAACTATAAATCAAATTAAACATCCGCGCTGTCAAAGACCTGAGTAATAGTGTATTATACTCCTCACATTAATTAAAGGATCACCTCTGGGAGCCCGAAAAATAGGGGCAAGTTCAAATGGCCATAACTCCGGTAAAAATAGTCGTATCGATATTTTGAAAATATGGTTTGAAAGCGTGGAATCTCTACTTTCAGCTGCTTTTTTGTAAATTTCGGATGCATTGCTTTTCGGCAAAGTTATAACGATATAAAGAGCACATGGTCACTTTTAAAAAATTTTCTTCAACTTGCGAGTGTTCCACGGGGAGTATGAAATATTCTACACAAATTCCATTTACACCAGTCGAAAGCGGCTACTTTCCTGTGTAAAAAGAGAGTAATAAATTTCTTGTGCGATTTTTTTTGGTCGAGTTATTCAACTTTGAAGCAAATACCGTTTTTTGTTACTTTAGTTGCTTCTAGCAAGCGAAGGAATAATCGTAGAACGTTCATTGGAAAAGTAATAGAAAGATCAGTCTTTCCTCTTTAAGACGCATCTTTGACTTTGTCGATTCGGTTAAAATTTCGGTCTACGATGTCCTTTCGAAAATATGCTTAAAAATTGCACAAATTCCATTTCTTCTTCAACTCGCTGTATCTCCGGGAGGGATGACCGGAACATCAATGTCTTAAGCTCATTTTAAAGCGAAGAGTCTGCCAATTCTTTTGAGTTCCACCGGAATCCGCTGCGATAATTTTTTACCTGTGGCCTTTATGTTTGAAGTTACCGTTTCGGAAAAATAAGGCTACAAAATGTGCCGCACTGTCGGTCGTTCCCGCGGAAGCGAGCGCTCTTGTTCGTATCCCCAACCGCCGACATAAGTGACGATAGCAGCCGAAAGCGAACCGAGTTACGCCGACGCTACCGAGTGTTCTTGTGTGTGCACACACACATGACACATACCTCCACGCGATATGCCGTCGGTGACAACAATGCCGGCGGTACGCAGTCACGCGGCCGCTGAAGTCATCGCGGTACTTTTTCCGAAACGGTAACTTCAACTTAAAGGCCACAGGTAAAAAATTATCGCAGCGGGTTCCGTTGGAACTCAAAAGAATCGGCAGACTCTCCGCTTTAAAATGAGCTTAAGACATTGATGTTCCGGTCATCCCTCACGGAGATACAGCGAGTTGAAGAAGAAATGGAATTTGTGCAATTTTTAAGCATATTTTCGAAAGGACATCGTAGACCGAAAGTTTAACCGAATCGAAAAAGTCAAAGATGCGTCTTAAAGAGGAAAGACTGATCTTTCTATTGCTTTTCCAATGAACGTTCTACGATGATTCCTTCGCTTGCTAGAAGCAACTAAAGTAAAAAAAAAACGGTATTTGCTTCAAAGTTGAATAACTCGATCAAAAAAATCGCACAAGAAATTTATTACTCTGTTTTTACACAGGAAAGTAGCCGCTTTCGACTGGTGTAAATTGAATTTGTGTAGAATATTTCACCCTCCCCGTGGAACACTCGCAAGTTGAAGAAAATTTTTTAAAATTGACCATGTGCTCTTTATATCGTTATAACTTTGCCGAAAAGCAATGCATCCGAAATTTACAAAAAAGCAGCTGAAAGTAGAGATTCCACGCTTTCAAACCATATTTTCAAAATATTGATACGACTATTTTTACCGGGGTTATGACCATTTGAACTTGCCCCTATTTTTCGGGCTCCCAGAGGTGATCCTTTAATTAATGTGAGGAGTGAATATAGCCGTGCAAAAATTGAAGTAAATCGATTGAATAGTTTTTGAGTAATCGTGGGTAACATGTTTGAAAATCATGATTTCGAGGAAAATGCATTTAAATATCTCACTTTTGATGTCTATATCATCGATATTTTCGTAAATTTCGGTCCAAAATTTTCACGAAACATTCATGACGTATCAAACACTGAAAATAAGGAAACAATATTTTTTATCTTTTTGGCATTAAATGTGCCTGCCCTTAAATGTTTAAAAAATAGACCTCGAAAATAAAATTTTCATTTTTTTGTTCGCCTTCATAAATAACGAGTATTCGAGAAGCCTTTAAACTTTCTAAATTCGAAGGAAAAAAATATTTTTTTTCAATTCGGACTTTCTTCGAAAACCATTTGCCGCACGTGAAAAAGTAATACAATATAAAAAATACTCTTTGTCCGGATCTACAACTTTTGTTTGACATATTTTTTTATGTAATCAATAATTTGGAGGATATTATATAAAATCGGCTTTTTGAGTTGTTCTTTTGATCTTGTTGAACATTATTTAAATGTACAAGGGCCGAGGGGCACCTTTCCCCGTTATCCGATTGGGCACAAACTTTACACAGAGTTTTTTTGAATTTTTTGGAACTATACCGGAGGGTGCCCCAAAGAAGATTCGAAAGTCGAAAATAAGAGCCACCCTAATGCACATGAAATTCATCCTGCTCTAAGACAATATGTCTTTGATTTTGATATGGTGACAGATGGTTTGAATAATAAAAGTGACTTTAAAGTAAAAAATATGCCATTTTCTTTTATATTCAGCAAGTGGTCAACAACTGTACCTGTATCAGTCAACAACTATGCCACGACCGCTCAATAACTACAATTTTGAGTTACGTTTCTTTATAATAGCATAATATCGAAACTACTGATTTCTCAAAGTTTCTTTGGTGTTATAATCATCTTCGATACTTCTATTTCCGCCTGGCATGTCAAAACTTAACTTATAAAATTCAAGTTACTTAGTCCATAGCGTTTACCTAAACTGAAGCTCTTAGGTGGTCAACTACTGTATCGTTTACCCTACCCACACGAAAATACGCCACTAAAATAAATGTTATACCGTTTCTGAAGGTCTACATATCTGCCAGAATGAATTTTTGAAAAAATAATTATTTTTAAAAAAATTATTTTTAGCTATAGCTGTGTCTCAGGCGTTTATGACTTGAATTTTTATTCTTTAATAACTAAATAAGCAACCCTCAACCGTAATTTTGTTAATCTTAATTTTCGTCTGCATTTTTCATATGAAATCATTCTGAAAAATTCCCACCTGATCCGGAACACCCTGTATAACTGTTCTACAGAGTGTCCCAAAATTATAAAAAAAGCCGAAACATGCAAATTCCCCATGCAAAGAGAAATTGAAAAGTCCTTTACCATTTTGCATCCTGGAGCTTTGTTTTCGAGATATCAGCAGTTGAAATTCAGGGGTCCGACTTCCGGGGCACGCTGGTTAAATCCCAGTCAGATGAGCGCGCAGCTGATATGCACAGACGAGGTATGGAATAGACTTATCACCTTATGGGACTTCGTGTCACCACCCAAACTGTGTTACCGACCAGTGTTGCAAGATTTTTGACAAGAGTTGTCGCCAACCGAGTTGTCTAAAGTCGCCCAAAATGGCCGAAAGTTGCGACAGTGCTGCCAATCCCGGTGAGAAAATATTGAAGGTGTTTTTAACGCAGGAACTTTAAAACTAAGTACCTTTGTCAGTATAATACATTTAATACGTACACGTATCTAATATTTTTTAAAACGAAAGAGGAAGTAAGGATTTAATGCTTTTGTAAGAATTACTTACTCTTTACTTCTATTATCCGAGAATATAGTAAGAATCATAGTCAATGATACACCTACTTAAAAGTATATATACTTACTTAATAAATTGCATATTTAATTCACTGAAATACTAAAGTAGTTTTTTAAATGTATTATACTGAAAGAAATAGTCCTTACATCAATAAATGGTATCGTACACCATCAATAAAGTAGCTATTTCATAGATGTTTTATTTATTTTTAACACAAAAGGAAGAATATAGTACATTCTGTTTATATACATTCCTTATTCAATTTTTTACACAAGTTCACCAAGAAGCCTTATAGCATCAATATCATCATCATTATCACCATCATCACCTGATGATTTACTATCTACCGATTTATTGTAGATTTCCGATGTAAATCTTTTTAGCACGTCCATAGTAGGTTCGAAATCTTTACAACATATTTTGTTGATATTAAAATGGCATTTGATTAGCACTAATGCATTTAAGGTTTTTAACATCATTTTGTTTCGCAATTTACACTTTACAGTATTCATTATTGAAAAAACTCTTTCCACAGTTGCATTAGACGAGGGAACACTTAAAACTGTAAATGCTAACAGCGATATGTCAGGAAATAAGTGTTCGCCTGCAGCGTTTTTTAACGTCATTACCTTCTTCCAAAAGACAAGAGAGTTTTCAGGAACTTGCTCACCAAAAATTTCATTCCAGTTTACAGACAACAAGTTTCGATACTGAGATTCCATCGCAGATATCTTATTGCTAGGGGCATATTGTATCGGTAATTCGGCGAACTTGGGTCTAAATTGACTCAGTATTACTGTAGGACTAAAATTCTTTACCGCATAAAAAATATTAAAGTGTGTTGGCATTCGCTTAATCAATTCATTGAGAAGTGCTTTTATGAATTCCATACATTTAGATTTAATTGCAATATTTGTATCTTCAGTTAACTGAGCTGCATCTAATTCTGCAGTAAAATGATAACCCAAATCGCAATCGTTTAGATTTAAATAATTTTGCTCATGCTTCATAGAATTTACTAATAATTTAAAATCATTTTGTAAGTATACGATTATCGCAGGTCGAATAATTCGTCGTGCCAAAGACCATATAGGGTCATTCCACGCGAAGTCGGACACTTTTCGGAGTAACATTTCGGATTTTGGTGCAACATGGATATGTTGTAGTCTTTAGGGGTATATATACATATCTCAAAGGATTTTTCGAAATGTCAAAAATTGTGGATGTTACAGCTCTTTGAAATATAGTGTTTACTATTTTTCCAAAAATTATAACTCTGGAACTATTACACTGATAAAAATGACCTTCCGGGTGCTTACAGTGGAGATATAAGAGTACCTAATAAAAATTATTTCACTTAATAAAAACGAATATTTGACCATTTATTTAGCAATTGTTCTTAACAAATGCAATTTTATAGTTGAAGGCACCTTTTTAAAAATTTGGAAAAAATAGGAAGATAAAGCCCAGTTTTTCCTCTTTACGGACACGTTTCGAAAGGCGTGGACGTTTTAAAATTGGCCAAATGAAAATTAATTTAATGTAACGCTGCGTCAAATCACACCGGCTCGACTGGTCGCTCGGGCCGTGCGGTACTCTCAGCGGCCAAGCGGCTATACCTGCTACTTTTATATAGGGTATTAATGAGGACCGCTGCAAGGTTTAATACCGTTAATAGTTACTGGAAACTCACTCTCTGTCGATGGCACTTATTGTTTGAAACATTTAAGTTGCCATTGTTCAATGGAAACCACGAGAAGGTGGTGAGTATTCTTCCATCGGGAGAGGATGGGATGTGATGGGATTATGTTAGAGGATAATAATTATTTTTTCGTATTTTTGAGCGTCTTTTGTTGTTTTAGACTTTAGCTTTTAAATAAGACACTGTATCCGTTGGTATAAATGAATGAAAGTTTCGCGTTCCAGAAATTGTTTTTGCAATCTATTGAGCAATAGAACAATATCAAAAACATTCACGATTATTACTAGAGAGACGTGGATTTGCAAAAACAATTTCTGGTACGCGAAACTTTCATTCATTTATACCAACGGATACAGTGTCTCATTTAAAAGCTAAAGTCTATTCATACAGTGACAAATCAAAAGTTGTAGCAATTATCAAATAAGTAATTACATAACCGGTCATTTATTCTAAAAGACGCTCAAAAATACGAAAAAATAATTATTATCCTTTAACATAATCCCATCACATCCCATCCTCTCCTGATGGAAGAATACTCACCACCTTCTCGTGGTTTCCATTGAACAATGGCAATTTAAATGTTTCAAACAATAAGTGCCATCGACAGAGAGTGAGTTTCCAGTAACTATTAAGGGGGTAGACACGTCACGTGACCTGGCCGATTTGGCAGGTCGGTATTACAGCAGGTTTTTTCTGCACAGAAATGATCATACCCATAGATACGCGGCTGCCTGGTGACGCGAGAGGGAGCTGTTTGCTATTTCCGTATTCTATTCTGAATAAGGAAAGAAATTCTCAGCTGTTGCGTTATACTTATAAAAATTTAAACGGAAAGTCGGCTGGTACTGCAAACGTAGAAAATTCATTGTACATTTTAATTACTTAAAATGTGCTTATGCTACAATATTCTACGTTAGCAGTAAGGAAATATGAGTGAAAACGGAAAATAAATGAGGGGATATCCCCAGAAAATGAAGTTTGTTAGGTTAGACATTTTTTTATTAGCAAAGCAACGAAACAGAACATGAAATATACTTATTACACGTCCTATGCAGAAAGCAGTTATGAACAAACATTATATATAAAATTGTGTTGGATGTTGAATTGGACTAGTGGAAATGCGCAGGCTGGATGCGCGTGATTATTATATGGTCGGCTCCTCGAAGTGACAGAAAATATAACCTAAGTATATGCTATATGACAACAAATGTTTAGTAGCTATTTCATTCTTTTACGAAACATTTGTGAACATTTTAGCATCCTTTCAAAACATTATTATTACGCCGCAACAGCATCTTTAGGAAATCGAGTATAGCAATTAGGTTATATTTTCTGTCACTTCGAGGAGAGAAAATCCGCTGCTGAAAATGCGCAGGCTGGATGCGCGTGATTATTATGTGGTCGGTTCCTCGAAGTGACAGAAAATATGACCTATATGCTATACCCGATTTCCTGAAGATACTGTTACGGCGTAATAATAATGCTTCGGAAGGATGATAAGAAGTTCACAAATGTAGAGCAAAAGAATGAAGTAGCCGCTCTACATTTATTGTTTATTAATTTCCTTAATTATGGTCCGAATTATATCATTTTTGGGGCCAATTTGATCGAGAAAACATAAGGAATCGATTGACGTCACTTTCGCAAAGATCTGATTAGAAATTGCAGAACTTCAGATTCGTCACTGCTTAGTGTGCAACATTGTATAGCCCCGCTGGTTTCGAGCGTCGAAGCCCACAAAACTCAGCGAGACACATGATTGTTGGCAAGCATCGCATTTGACGATTCTAGCTAGCGAATCACCTCGTATAAATACTAATAAACGATAGTGTGAAGTACGCAAATGGTTAGGCTCGGATTATCGGGAAAGACCTACCCAGTACCCACCCCACTGTTTTGCTTTCTCGCTGCGAGCGAGGACCTTCGGGCCCGAGTAGACCACCCGTTGACAGCCGAGAGTAATAAAACCGACGGACCAGATAAAATGTTTATGTTTTTGATAACTGTTGATGAAAGTATTACCAATGGAGTTTTTAGGGTTTCTCGATGAAAATGATGCCAAACATGGAGCAATTCGGTCCAGTTTTAGTGAACGTAGTGTGTGTCCTAATCATGTATTCATAAGAAAAAATAGACTGAATTGCTTCGCGTCTCGACTCATTTTCGTGGACATAAACTCACCAATCCATCGGTGGTAACACTCTTATCAAGGTGTAATGAGAAATATGAACATTTTCATATTCAATACTCGATGACTCAAGTCGCCGTCGACCGAGGGTCTCTCGCTGGTGCGCCGCTATTTCACTCGCACTCGGTTTACGTCATTCAGTCTCCTTGTCAAGCGGTTCGGGCGAGGGCCCTGATAAATGTGAATTTATTTGGGAAACCAAAGTCGCGTCATTCGTGACCCCTACTCGCGAACATATATATGTTGTATGTACGAGAAAAAGCAATGATGACTTGAATCAAGACTTGAAGCAACATTTCTAATAGGGAAATGCATGAAACTTTGGGATCAGGAATTCCCAACCAAGTAATGCATATGAAAGAACTGGCGAAATTCAACAATAGTTCGTCGTCTAAATTTTACAATTAAAGTATTTATTTGACGTGAATATAAAGTTTGTCAGCAAAGTCTTTCTTGATTCGAGTTCTATAGAAGGCTGACTTACCTTCGCCATGGAAAGTCTCCTCTTGTCCTTCACGCTGGCAATCATGCGACTCGCTGAATTTCGTGGTTTCGACGCTCGAAACTAGCGGAGCCATACAATGTTGCGCACTAAGCAGTGACAAATCTGCAGTTCTGCATTTTTAATCAGATCTTTGCAAAAGTGACGTCCATCAATTCCTCATGTTTTCTGGATCAAATTGGCCCCAAAAATTATAATATTCGGACCATATTTTGAAGGAAATTACGTGAAACATTGTTTGCACGATTGAAAGCCCGTTTCGTTAAAAATAGTCCGGTTTAAATTATTTTCTGTCAATTTAATCGGGAGAATGCCAGGAATCCATTTGTGTCACTGTCATATTGATACGATGAAAAATAAACAAATTCTGTTTCTAATAAAATCTCGTTAGCCGCTCGCTGTTCGGGACCGGCGGTGAGCCCGTATCGTGAACGGAGTCCTAATTCCAAGTGTGAGTTTCTCGCTTCTTTCTGGCCGAAGGGGGGAGCGAGATGGAATGCTTTGCGTGTGCGGCGGGCTTGCGCGATGGTCGCAAACGCTTACGAGTTACTGTGAGCATGGGAACCGCTTCGCAAAATCTTGACGCAGGCCCGGCTCAAGTCTTTTTTACGCCCTAAACGAACTTGTCAAATTGCGCCCTTTATTATAATACATTTATTTGAGTACATTGATGTCCTTAGTCTTAATTTTTAATCGTAGTATAAAACCGTTGTAGTATAATTTGTAGTATTTCATTTACAAATTTATTTTTAACAATGCCAACAATGAAAAGACCATTTTGCACCTCTTGTCAACCTTACGCCCTAGCAGTTACCTATTCTTTCAGAATAAAGTCATAAATAATCTTAAATAAATGTATTATAATAAAGGGCGCAATTTGACAAGTTCGCCTAGAGCGCAAAAAAGATTTGAGCCGGGCCTGCCTCAAGATTTGCGAAGCAGTTCCCGTGCCGCCGTAAGCGCTTGTGACCATCGCGCACGCCTCTCGCGCGCACAAAGGACGGAGTGTCAGGTGTCCGAAAGACGGAGCGAGACAAAATATCAACGCGTCGTCTGCTCGTACTGTCCTGACTCGCTTTCAGTGCCTTCGCTCGCTTTCGTTTCATCTCGCTCTCGCCTTCGCCGGACAAGACTGAAACAGAAGTGGTGGGGATAGCGAAAAGTCCGTATCGTGTACACCAAACCGAGACCTAAGAGGAGATATAATAAGAGACGTCACTCCGGAACGTTTGAAGTCCTTACTTGACCTTGGCATTTAAATTGGTTGTCTATTCGAGCGGGATATTCAAATCAACTAAATCTACCTTACCGCAGTTGGCTGATTATTGTCGAAGTTTACCGATCCATGCCGAATGAACATTTAAATTGATTGTCTAGTGATTTCCCCAGTTTATTTCTGTCCTTGTCGAGTCACGCCTCTTATTATATCTCCTCTTTGCCGAGACCGTAACGAGACTTTACTGTAATCGATGACACATCACCAAGCAACGGTGATTTCGCGCGGCTCGGACCACAAAGGTTCTCGTCGGTTATTCGAGCTTCTAAGATCGTATTCAGATATACCCTTCGGTGCCCACAGAACTCCAACTGACAAATCCACGATCGTCAGATGGTGGTGACTGATTTCTCCTCGATCGCTATTCACGAAAACGAATCGACCGGCCAATATATCTGCATACGATCTTAGGATAAAAATACGATGACAGATGAAATAGTATTTGAAGCTCAAGATGAAAGGCCTTCGAATAATCAAAGGAAACTAAATATCCGAAGCTAAACAGAATTTTAGATTTAGGGTACACACACCCTCCCCGAAAGCTCGTGTCGATCGGTCACTGGGGCCATTTGGAAGTATATTCTTTTATTTAAATAATGCCCATCTCTGCATAGGACCGTAAAGAATTACAAAAAAAATCAGGGAGTCAACTGTTGACCGATTTGGAGACTTTTCCTTGTTACATGTTACATACAATAGTCGGAAGAATAATAATAAGAGCAATAATTGCAAATAATTGCCAGAACTTCCACATTCTGAAAATATGATATCAGTAAATCAATATTTCCAGTATTAGTAAAAAAATTCCAATTTCTCTTTTCTTATTTTAAATAATGTGATCATATAATTATAACATAAATTCGACAGCGATTTCAAGTGATGTATGTGTCACGGTAAAACCATTAATTTAGTAAATGTATACAATTCCCAGCAGTTTCTGGTTAATATATGCCTAAAATGCATATAACCTAACCTACAATCGTCCGAAAATGCATACATTGACTGCATCACGCTTTTACTGTGGCACATATATCCAGCTAACGCTTCAGTTTTGCTATGATTCCACGTTGGCAGTCCTCCCGAGTAGGCGCCATCTCGTATCCACTAGCTCAACTAAATTTGTCACGTGACTTGCTCTGTATTATCGCCAATATGGCGGAACTCGTACTTTAGGAATGCAGTTACGAAATTACGTTGTTTGTCCTTATATGAGCAGATTTTTGGATGGGTGAGGTCTCATTCGAAAGAAGAAGGTTCAATGCAGCGCGCTCTGGTCATCATTTTAGTCACAAAACACTTTTAGTGACTTAAAAGAGACTTGGATTCTTGCGAGTATATATTGTCGACTTTTGCTCTACTTTGAACGCTCATATTATTAGATATCAACACAATCTCGTGCAACACAATGAGACCTTGCCCAGCCCAAAATCTGCTCATATAAGGACAAACAACGTAATTTCCCAAACCCATGTTTCGGGCCAGATTGTGTCGGTATACAGCGCTCTGCATTACCCGTGTCTACCCCCTTAACGGTATTAAACCTTGCAGCGGTCCTCATTAATACCCTATATAAAAGTAGCAGGTATAGCCGCTTGGCCGCTGCGAGTACCGCACGGCCCGAGCGACCAGTCGAGCCGGTGTGATTTGACGCAGCGTTACATTCTATTAATTTTCATTTGGCCAATTTTAAAACGTCTACGCCTTTCGACACGTGTCCGTAAAGAGGAAAAACTGGACTTTATCTTCCTATTTTTTCCAAATTTTTAAAAAGGTGCCTTCAACTATAAAATTGCATTTGTTAAGAACAATTGCTAAATAAATGGTCAAATATTCGTTTTTATTAAGTGAAATAATTTTTATTAGGTACTCTTATATCTCCACTGTAAGCACCCGAAAGGTCATTTTTATCAGTTTAATAGTTCCAGAGTTATAATTTTTGGAAAAATAGTAAACACTATATTTCAAAGAGCTGTAACATCCACAATTTTTGACATTTCGAAAAATCCTTTGAGATATGTATATATACCCCTAAAGCAGCAATGCCCCGATGGGCGGCCCGAGATAAACGAACATTCATCGCGTTTTCCAAAGCTCGCATGGAAGGGGGTGCTCGAAACCAATGACGTTGCGGGCTTGTCACGGATGGGGCAGTAGTGTGCGTGTAGGCTCGTACCCATAGGCTTTTTTACAACTGGGGCTCTTGGAGCCCTAGTGTTCTACATTTTAGGAATTGGGAAAATAAACAGGAATTGACTAATGATTAAACAATAATATTATATAATTGGACGGAATAGACTTGAACAGTCCCATTTACACATCTGATTAACAAACAGTTTCATATTAAACGATTTTTATTCAACTTCAATCCTCTGTTTGTTTGTATGTATGTTTGTTTAGTTCAAATTTAGAAACTCAATTTTAACCCACTTCCAAATATCCAATAGACTTGAAACTTTGCAGGCCTACGTATTTTGGATGACAATACAAAATTATGAAGAAAAAGAAACCGCCCCAGGGGTTTAAAAAATTACCCAGTCATCAATAAATATAACCCTTAATCACAAATCCAAACGACTTGAAATCAGCCTATTACCACAAATCAAATCAATTTAATCGACATGAAATCAGCATGTAACCATAAATCAAATCTAATTAGGCAATAGAAAGTAAATAAAAAAAAGAATTATTTTTTAGTTTTTAGTGCATTTTAAATAAAATCGTTTAACAGTTTAACTTAAACTTTGTTTGATATCTTATAAGTAAGATTACATACTGAAAAATAATTATTTTCTTTATTTACTTTTTATTGTCTAGTTTTGATTTGTGGTTACATGCTGATTTCATGTCGATTAAATTGATTTGATTTGTGGTTATAGGCTGATTTCAAGTCGTTTGGATTTGTGGTTAAGGATTATATTTATTGATGACTGGGTAATTTTTTAAACCCCTGGGGCGGTTTCTTTTTCTTCATAATTTTGTATTGTCATCCAAAATACGTATGCCTGCAAAGTTTCAAGTCTATTGGATATTTGGAAGTGGGTTAAAATTGAGTTTCTAGATTTGAACTAAACAAACATACATACAAACAAACAGAGGATTGAAGTTGAATAAAAATCGTTTAATAAGAAACTGTTTGTTAATCAGATGTGTAAATGGGACTGTTCAAGTCTATTCCGTCCAATTATATAATATTATTGTTTAATCATTAGTCAATTCCTGTTTATTTTCCCAATTCCTAAAATGTAGAACACTAGGGCTCCAAGAGCCCCAGTTGTAAAAAAGCCTATGGGTACGAGTCTACACGCACACTACTGCCCCATCCGTGACATGCCCGCAACGTCATTGATTTCGAGCACCCCCTTCCATGCGAGCTTTGGAAAACGCTATGAATGTTCGTTTATCTCGGGCCGCCCATCGGGGCATCGCTGCCCTAAAGACTACAACATATCCAAGTTGCTTCAAAATCCGAAATGTTACTCCGAAAAGTGTCCGACTTCGCGTAGAATGACCCTATAAGTGTATTCACCTCATTGAATGCCTTATAGTGGTCAATGTTGTCTTTCTGAAAATACATATTTAGATGATAAATATCTTTCAGAATTGGTCTTAAAAAAGTTAAAATTGCTTTGTTTTCTTTTTGCTTATACATGTCATGTAAGAGGCTTGCAGTATGACATCGTTCTTTATTTGCACCAATGGCAAAGAATGTTTCCAATTCCAAATACTGCTGCAAAATTGTATCAACAGTTCTGTATCTAGAGAGCCAACGGGTAGTTGGTAACTGACTTAGACTACTAAAATTATTATCAGTATTACTATTGATCAAATCATAGATTTCCTTATAGTTATGTTTTCTGACTGAACTATTTTTAAACCAATTGTAAGTTTCTTTTAACAAAAAGTCTACTTCATCAGCGAAGACTTCAGAAGCTTTAGATCCACAGAGATGTAAACTATGGCATATGCATTTTACCAAAACTAAGTTTGGAAGATTACAATTTTTCTTTAGCAAGGCATGTAGGGAATTATGTTGGCCACACAAATTATTGGCTCCATCGGTGCCAATGCCTATTAAATATTTTATATTTAAGTTAATAGATGTAAATAATTCTGTTATAGCATTGTACACATTTTCAGCAGTGGCTGATACAATATTTACAAATGCGAGAAACTGAGTTATTATGTCATTCTTGGTGTTTGAATAATATTTTATGCAAACACATAATAGCTTGTGTGTTGACACATCCGTTGATTCATCAACGATAATAGAGAATGGCGAAGTACCAATGTCTTCAATTAGCATTTTCATCAAGGAAGGTGCTATCACTTCCCTTATTATTGCGCTACATTTGGTCTGATGAATATGATAAGTTTCATTGTTGGTGCTGGTGGAAACTGAAGTCTTATTTACAGTGTTGAGAACTTCGCCCAAATGGTCCACGCTAGAGATAGTTGTATGAAACGCAATATATGTGGCCCAAATTATTTCCTTTTTTTCATATTATTGTTTCCTATAGAAATACCTAAAAATAACACTTTTATTATTATAGTTTCACACATTATATTAATATTCAATAAAACTTCCGATTTTTACAACACACCAAAATTATTAATACTGTTCTGTTTAGAATCACATTGCAAACTTTTCTGCCTATGTTTAGTTGTTAGAGTATGTTTTTGTAGATCTGTTTTATGAGCCCTAAGCTCTATGTTGCATAACGTGCAAAAGCTGGCAGCTCCAGTTTTATTACCTATTAGCCAACCTATAATACTATCACCAATTAAAAAATGCAACAAGCAAAGTAAGAACACATCACAATACTATAATCATTCGCAAACAATAATTTATATCAATCTAACATAACCGAAGAAAATACATAAATTGACTTATCACGAACTTACCACGAAAAGAAGCTTCCTGTTCTCATTCTTTCTTGTGTTTTTTATTGTATTTTGCCCATTTTCCCATTATTATTTTATATGTATGAATATTCTATATGTATAAAATAAGTAATAACCGTAAACGGAATGTCAGAATGCCTTGCGAATGGGATCTGATGGCACCACGAGATTCTTTAGCAATTTGGAGGAAGAAAATACATACACCAATCACAAATTCGGCTACCAACATAAAATGTTAAAACATACAATTTACCAACATAATAAATATTCATCACCAAACCCAGATAAACGTGTATTGAAATATTAAATTGCACTGAATTTCTTCTAAGTAGTACCAGAATTTGAAATCGCCCAATTGCAACTTTCGATTTCTTCAAAATCGCCCAATTTGCGACTTGCGATTTCTTCAAAATAGCCGTCGCAATTTTGTTTCAAAAGTAGCCCAAGTGGCGATAAATCGCCCAATCTGGCAACACTGTTACCGACCCATAATTTGAGGACTGAATTTAGCGACCTCTGTTCATGAACAGCGTCCAACTCAAGAATTATTCTGAAATGTGTTGAAATACTGAAATATGTGTGCGTGCTTGTATACATGTGACTTGTTTAGAGTGAGAGTTTAACATGGAGGGCGGGCTTTCGCTAAGCTACGCTTTAGCTCGGTTTGTCAACAACTCACGCCGGATTTCTCTCTGAAAATCTATTTCGGGGATGATGGCACTTCTTGAGAGCTTATACAAATTATAAATTGCAAGATGAAATTGATTGTTAGTATTTTACATGTAGTGGAACATTTAACTAATATTTTCACGTGTCGTACGCCGAAAAATATTAAAAATTGACGCTATTACTAACATTCCCGCAAATCTCTGCACATCGCGCGTGTCTAAATAGACGGTGCCCATCCTACGACACGTAAAAATCATTGAAAATAATGAATTAAAACGTTTTTTTAAAATTTATATTCGTAGTTTTTAGGATCCGAGGCGCCCTAAATCCCTACGTTTAGTTACAAATTGATTGGCTCTGTCCTTATTAACTATTGAATGGATTTAAAAATTATAAAAAACATCTACGATGTAAATACACGAGCGTAGGTATCGCTTACGTTAAGATCTGGGCACACATAGCAGTTCCGTGTCAGTTCACGTAGAATTCAGGTACTCTTCATTGCTTTCCTCAATTACTTTACTCCAAGTACTTTCCATTACAGTCATTAAAAATAATCAGGATTTTATCAAGTTTGGTGTCATTTTCATCAGAAAAATACTAGTAATCCATTTGTGATACTTCTATGATAGAAATTGGCATACTGATTACTGAATGGCCTATTGTTGACTTTGTCCTTATGTCACTACTCTAGCGTTTATGACCCCCGAGCCGCATCGTTTGGAAGCTTTTACCTAAGAACCCCTCAGGGTTGGAAAAAAAGGTACGCGTTACCGTTCAACCGATTTCAAGAGAGCGTACAGTGAAAAGGCCAGAATGTCGTGGCCATCGAATTTTAACTTTCCGAGTACGAATACAGATCCGACACTGAAGGAAAAATATGAATGAGTATAATGGTCTTGAATTTCCAAATTTTAAGCTACGATAAGGTTGACCGCGGCGGTATACACCTGCATGGAGAGATTTTTCGCCTCCTGCGTGTAAAAGCCACAATAATGACGCATCATTCCAAAAAATGGCGTTAATGGAAGCCGGTATAAGCGTGGCGTTGAGTAGCTAAAAGTTTAAAACATTCAGACACAAAAATTCTAGAAAAAAATTAAAACACCGCTACTATCAAAGACACGTCTGATTAGTTGCCCCTTAAGTCTTACCTATGTATACACTGCATTAAAGATAAAATTATGAAAAAGAAAACCAGAACAATAGATTCTGAGGTCTGCAAACGCATTGTTGAACGTGGCCGAAACCGCGACGTCGAGCCCGTTGACATCGATAAAAGAACGAGATGGTCGACGGCCGACGAAGGCAATCTCTTCGGAAAGCTGCCAGCGACCGCTGTACAGCAGTGATCCCCGAGCTTCGAAAATTTTGGGATGGTCTCTTTCAAATTCACGTGCAAAGAGCTATTGGGAATTTCCCGGCCCAGGTAAGCGAGCTGTGCGCTCCGCTTTTATGATCGGTTTACCACTCACCCCAGATTACTGTAATGAGGTTTGAAAACAATGTCGACTGGTCTCGTACCCGTCTCAGTTTCCAAATTTTTAGCTACGACAGGGTTGACCGCTGTGCTATACCCCTGTACGGAGAGATTTTTCGCCACCTGCGTGTAAAAGCCACAATAATGGCACATCGGTCCAAGAAATGGAAAATCATAATTAAAACCGACTTCAAAAAAATTGAAATACGCTAAAAAGTAAAAAGTAATTTTGTTCCTTATTTAATCTACGACACTCAATTTTTTTTATATCAGCGCCTCATCATTTGCGCTGTGTAAATCTGGCGATATTAATGTATGCCCAAACACATGATGAATGGGTTGGGTTCAGCAACAGGTGTTCTTAAAAAACATTAAAGCACTCTTTTTACAAATTACGTTATTGCAAGCGAATGAAATTTGTTTTGTATTAAATAAACCGGAATAGGACAGCAAAGTTAAAAGGCGAACGTGATATCGTTTTATTTTCATCCTCCTTTCTATTCCGTTGAACGGAATATGTTCATAAGACGATTTTTAAATTGTTACTCTAACAGAAACATTTGTAAATCGCGGGCTTCTATTAAAAAAATAACCCAGTTATACCCGTGCTGAATTCTAATTCCTACCACGCGTAACGTTACAATCTGTTTCCAGACTTCGTCGGTAACGTTACATGCGACACTAAAATGGTAAGGGGGTCCTAGGACCCCCCAAACCGGGGACAGAAAAATACATTGTTTGATAGGTCTATCCTATATCTCGTTTGTGATATATGCTTGTGAACCTCAGCGCGCGTGTACCGCTACTGCTCCGCATGCACTTTCATGGAATTCAGCATACATTTTCACTAGTTTAAATAATTCTTCACGTACTAAAACCGCACAGTATTTTTTCTTTCGTTGTTTTACACTTTATTACACTTTTATTAAGCATTCACATGAATTACATAAATCACACTTCTACTGCACTGATGCTATAACAGTAGCATTTCTTGAGGTGTCACAAGAAATAAACATTTGTACACTGTTATATCTCCCTATTTCCGTTTATAATAAATGTTCAAACACATCTCCTTGTATCGATGAATTTTTGCAGTCTTCTTAATAATGATTGATGTGCATGACCACACACTCCCCCCAGTTTTACTTCATCGAATGCACTGATTATTCTGTCACGTAATATAGCCACATTTTGTATTTCAACAGTGTACACTTTCTGTTTAACATATCCCCGCAAAAAATAAAAATGACGTTTAATTCACTAACATTTCATTCAACTTGGACTGCAGCCTCGGGCTAGCAATGATATGTATTTCGCAAGTCTTCCTAACTCTAAGATGTGCTCGATTTCGCTAAAGAAATAATTCTGACTGTTCGAATCTGCGTCTTAACAGTCGATGTTAAGGGACGATACAGTCATAAACCGCGACCCCGCTATGGGGCATTTGTATTAAAATTGCAGAAAAGACTAAAATTCATCCAAAATTGATGAAACAAAAACTATTTTAAAGTTTGAACTTTCTACTTTTCGATCCTTTAAACCACTTTTATTGAAATGCGTATCCAGGGGGTAAAATCTGTCCTTAAAGGGAAGTGTACCAAACTGTACAAATTTCTTGATGTTTGTCAAGTGCTTTAAGATAAGTTGAACCACATTAAAAAATCATGATTTTTAACACAGATATAGTCATTTATGGAAAACCTGCTAAAATTATATTATGTGTGGGTCTTATTTTTTCATTTCATACGATTAGAAGATGATGAATAGAATTCCTTCATTTTTAGTTTTACTTATAAAAAATTGTACATAAATCGTAAATAAATTATAGTTTTATTGAAAAAAGATGTTTTATAATTTTTTGTGATATTTCACAATCTATATATTTTCACCTTCATCCTCGGGAAGTTGTGCCTAAATTAGCGCATTAGAAGTGTGATTTATGTAAAGTGTAAAACAATGATAGAAAAAATAATGTGTGGTTTTTCGTGTGTGAAGAATTATTTAAACTAGTATAAACGTATGTTAAATTTCATGGAGGTGCATGCGTAGCAGTTACGTTAAGCCGGATCCAGACTTGAATGAGTATACGCTTAGCAAGGCTGAACGCGCACGAATATTCTGATGTAGACGGATGAAACGGTAGCCAGGGCCGCATGGTTCTACGTCAGACAGGGTGAGCGTGAACGCATATGCTATACTGGAATTCAGATTTATTGGCCGGTGAGTTCGGTTTCGCGAGCAGCGCGCGAGGAGAAATCAGCCACCATCAACTGATTGGCAGTTGAAGTTGCTGGGCCCCCGAAGGGTATGGTGGGGTAATGGGAACGCTGCTAGACTGTTGTTTCTTCTTAGCGCAATAGTTGTGTGCGTTACGAAGCTATGCGTAGCCCAATGCGAGATGAAACTACCGAGGAAGAATCAATGTTCTGACCAATAAAGCTCCTGAATTTTTTCGAAGCGAACGCACACCTATTCTAATGTGTGTATTCTACGCTGGCCAGGGATCGGTGGGCTCCAGCTACCACTGATGGAGGGGGAAACACCTACAGGAGCGGTGGTTATGTGTGCATGAACTGTGCCTGCGTGCGTCAGTCAAGCACACATAACCATCGCTCCTGTAGGTGTTTTCCCCTCCATCAGCGGTAGCTGGAGCCCGCCGATCCCTGACGCTGACAGCCAGAGTTGGGCATTATTCGTATAAATCCCCAAGACTTATTCGAGCCAGATTTATTCGGATAAGAATTTATTCGTTATTCGACCTGATTGAACGACGAATAAATGTGCGTGCGCTCTATCTCTTCGCGTACCAGAGTTGGGCATTATCTAGATAAAAAATTATTTAAATAACGATCGAATAAATGATACTTCATCTTTATTTGTTATTCGAGGTTCGAATAACCGAAGTTACCTTTATTTGAAGAGCAACGAATAAATAATTTTATTGAATGAGAATTTATTCGACGAATAAAGAAAATTTTTTATTCGATGAGAATTTATTCGGCGAATAACGATAATTTTTTATTCGTAGGTTTTATTCGAATAAATGCGTCGAATAAATTTTTCATCCGTAGCATTTATATTTTCGAAGTCTTCGAATAAAGCCACGACTATCTTTCGTAGGCGTCGAAACTTGGTGAGTCACCGTGACCCCAAGTCGCCGCCGCCGGTCCTCTGTGTTCGGCGCACGCCACTCGGCGGAGCTCGACTTTCGATGGCTCGAATAAACACGCTCGACGCTGATGAAAGTTATTCGTGGCTCTATTCGCAGGCTTCGAAAAGTTAAATGCTACGGATGAAAAATTTATTCGACGCATTTATTCGAATAAAACCTTCGAATAAAAAAGTTATCTTTATTCACCGAATAAATTCTTATCCAATAAAACAATTATCTTTATTCGTTGCTCTTCGAATAAAGATAACTTCGATTATTCGAGCCTCGAATAATGAATAAAAATTATTTATCTTTTGTTCGTTATTTGTAATTTTTATTTAGATAAACCTTTTCCCAACTCTGGAGCGTGCGATGCACGTGAACGACTAAGCGAGACAAATTATCGTGCTTTTTCTCTTTCGTAGCCGACAGCAACTACGTGTGACTCTTTTGTCCTCTCTCGCTCGTTCCCGGATTCTCTCACTCTCGATCAGGGATGCCACCTCTCCGGTTTTGGCCCGGGGACTCCAGGTTTCGAAGCAAATCTCCGGGCTCCGGTTTTACTGGAAAAATCTCCGGGTTGTAGAAAAAAAAATGAGATAATAAGAAAATGTGGTATTATACAATGGTATAAATTTTATATACAATAAAAGTTATTATCAAACAATTTACATATGTAAAAGTATCTGTTTTTTTTTTAGAACTTAAAAGAATTGCACATCTGTTTTCCGGATATTTGAGGACAAAACTTTTTTTTTGCTTTTTCCATCTTCGGGTTTATATTTGAATTTCCGTGTTGGAATGTGTGGCACTCCGGGATTTATATGATGATAAGATGGCAACCCTGCTCTCGACCAAAGAATTCCAAGAAACTGTGGGGACATTCGCCGGGCTCCTAAATAACCAGGGTTCGTCGGACTCCAGCTACCACTGATGGAGGGGGAACACCTACAGGAGCGGTGGTTATGTGTACATGAATTGTGCCTGCTTGCGTCAGTCACGCATACAACCACCGCTCCTGTAGGTGTTTCCCCCTCTATCAGCGGTAGCTGGAGCCCGCCGATCCCCTACGTCAATGTACTCAAAGTGGTGGGAATGCTTCGTTGCATGTGTACGTACTTCACGGACACCAATTCCCACCGCGCGACGAGTAGGCGTAGCCCGAGAGAGAGAGAGAGAGAGAGAGAGAGAGAGAGAGCGAGAACGTAGAGAAAAGGAGCACCGAGGCAGGCAAGCGGTGTGGTGGGAGAATACCCCTCACGAAACTCACCGGCCAATAAATCTGAATTCTAGTTTAGTGTGGACGTGTCATTTGTGGTGACTCGACGCATGCGACACGACTCGCGAATGCCGATGAAGGCATGTGGGCTGAGCCGATCGTTGTCGGTTTTCTTCCTCACATCAAAGGAAGTTTGGAGTGCATTGCGCTCAGCGTGGACGATAGGAGTAGATGAGATACTTTTCTCAAATTCTCGATGTCCCGGATTTTCATGATATTGAAATAAATTGTAGTCAATATGAAATTAGGGAGGGCTAAGTACTCATTTTTCTAGTTTCGAAATTGTTTAAAAAATACAAATCTTCGAAGTTCCCTACTTTCGGTGATTTTTACGAAACCCACCTTCAGAAATAAATTTTAATGACCTAAATTATTGAAGGCATGAACTTGCGTCTTTTTTTTAATCATAAAGGATGAATCTGTATGAACGAATTTAATCCATTACTAATATTGTCATAAACAGTTAATGAAAAATAAAAAAATTACATTTTTATCAATGTAATGCATTTACCATATGATAGACTTTAAAGCTCTATTTTAATGAATAATTTGTCTTTCTTTTTTTCATTACACCCTGTATTGCTTTCAATTCATACAACCTGACCGACTCGCTGTTGTATTAAAAAATCACACGAGATTGCTCGCGGGACCCGGCAATACGCTTCGTGGAGGGACGCAGGAAGAAAAGGGGTAGTCCACTGACGGCGCGTGGTTCCACCTGCGTCGTCCTTTCTTCAAATTAAACACGGATCTCTTATCTCTCGAGTATAAACACGCGCTTTAATTTCAATACCTTCGATGCCATCTCTACGACTGTGGCGTGGGCTAAGCTAAGCACAGAAGTTGGTGACGAAAGACAAATGGCAGTAATGGCAGTTTCAACCCCTCCGCATGCATTATTTGTTCGCGTTCAGCGTTGCTCAGCGTATACGCATTCAAGTCTGGTTCCGGCTTTAGCGGTACACGCGAGCGGACGTTCACGACGCTTGCTTCTCGCGTTGAGTGCGCGTATGTGCGGCCGCGCGCTCGTTGTCAGCTGACTGGGATTTAAACACCGCACCCCGGATTCGGACACATGCGTTTCAACTGCTGATATTTCAAAAACAGCTTCAGGTTGCAAAATGGTGAAGGACTTTTCGATTTCGTTTTGCATGAGGAATTTACATATTTCGGTTTGTCCCACAATTTTGGGACACCCTGTAGAACCAATGCCAGAACAAATGTAAGAATGATACGCTGAGAAATTTTTGTTCCTTATAACAATTATTTACAATAACGGTTCTTCACAACTGTTTCAGGAAAACCTTTATATAATGACCTAAAAGATATTTTTAGAAAAATTCAAATCCCTGCGTTAAATATTTGTGATGATTGGTATGCTCATTCTTAACTGTTTGATGTGTATACTGTTGCAGGGAAATGTCATTCAGAATAATGCAAAGAATGGTGTCATAGTGCAACAGTATGGTTTAGCTTTGAGGGAAGTCCATCGTTCCCAAGCTGGGAATTATACTTGTATTGCCAGCAATGTTGAGGGAGATGGTTATAGCAATAACGTCGAACTTAAGATTATGTGTAAGTTGCAAAACATATCCATATAATTTTTCTGTTCATAATTAAAGACAGTTAATATACAGGGTGTTTCCGAAATCGTGGTATACCCGGAATGGAGGTGATAGCTCATGCAAAAAAAGTCGGAAATATAAGATGAAATTTTTTCATATAACGCTCAGTTTTCGAGAAAATCGAATTTGAAAACTCGTTTAGTACGCATACACTTAGCTGAGAATTGAGCAGAATACAAGTGTAGGTACAGAATAAGTGCACGTGGAACGAAACCTTGTCTAAAAAAGAGTCAAAATCGTAGGATACTTTTTCTTCGAACATGGTTGTCTTGTTGAGAAAATCGATTTGAAAATGGTACCAATGCTTAATTCAGTGTACGCACACCTAACAAATTTCAAAAATTAATTTCCCCGAAAATAAAGTGCCGATGAAAAAAAAGTTATTCCATAATTTCGAACTGTCTTTAGACGAGGATTCAGTCCATTTGCAGTTGTAGCATATTTACTGATTAATTCTGCTGATTTTTAGTTAGGAGTACGCATTTCGTACCGGTTTTCCAAAACAATTTTCTTGAAAACGTAGTCCTGTTTGAAAAAATTGGGATCTATATTCTTAATTTAATTTTGCATGAAAAATCACCTCCTTTCTGGTTGCACCACGATTTCGGAAACACTCGGTATATTCACAAAATACATACATTCTTCTATAAGTTATTTTTTAAAACATTTACTCAGTTTAAGTGTATAACAAGAGTTGAAATTCATATGTATGACCACAATTTGTTCATGTTCCAGTTATCACATATGTTCGTAGAGTGTGTTGCGTAACCGGAAATATAGTGCGTCCCCGAGATATAGCGACTACGAGGAGACCCACTCAAGTAGTGTGTCATGGATACCATTGAGCATGGATGTCGAACAAGCGGCTCGCGAGCCGCAGTGGCTCCTTCTCCTCTTCGTCTGCTCCGTAGAGCCGTACGAGAACGGCCCCCTCCACACCTACTCCACTCTGATGAATTTTTCCTCCGGATACCGCACTCTTTCCCTACCGGGTCTCGGGCAACTCCGGGAAAAAAGTAGGTGGGGCAACCGGCTGACCGTGGGCCCGACTCGTGCGGCTCTCAGAGTGGTGACATTCGACACCCCTGCCATTGAGGCTACAAGCCTCAAAATGTGTCCTTTGTTACTTGTTACAGAGCTGTACTTATTTGGTTGCATGTGCTTTCTTCTACTGATCTCAAACAACTAATACCCAAAAAGTACACTAAATACGTCCTTGGGCATTTGACTTGCCACCGAAACACTCGTAGGCATTAAGAACCCTAACCCCTGCTGTGTTTACGAAGTCGCTATATGTATCTCAAGGGTGCACTATACAAGCGGACGGGTGGTAATTCTACATTGAAAAATGAGTCAAATATATAGAATAAAATTTTGTCGTGACACGCTTAGCTTTCGAGAAAATTAACTTTGACTTTCGATTTGGAACGCGTGTACCAAAGAACAGTTTGAGGCGCTCAAGAGAGAACTGTTTCCTTTATCTCGGCGTGCCGCTCAGGCACTTACAGGTGCGATCTAACGCCGCAGCGCTCGGCGAGTCTGTAGGCTCATCATGTCTGTTTACCGAGCGTGTTATCACGGCTCGGTTAGACTTGCCGTTTCCCACCATTAGCTGAGCCAGATAAGCTTTTCTTTCACTTGTGCCACATTTCCCGACAACGGGCGGGAAGCCCAAGTCGAACCGCGTGAGCTCGAGCTCATCATTCCCACGGCGCGCATGGCTCGGCGAGTACGGCGTGAAAGTCACCGAGCTACGCGTCGTGAGATCGTACATTAAAACTACTTCGATATTTGATACACGCGTACCCGGGTAATTATTTGAAATCAGGTACACCTAATCGATTTTGATGAACTTCAAATATGTTATCAAAGTCATCATTCTGAACACCTTTTTCCCTATACATATAACCGCCGCCCGCCCTTAGTTTCTACTTTTAATACTAGGTGTTTGGTATGATTTTCACTTAAATTAAGGCTAATTAGTAAGAAATAAGTATATTACAATTTATAATTACTAAATTTATTGCTACACATTATAATTAACTAGCTTGAAGTACCCGGCGTTGTCCGGAATTCTTATATGTATCTTTACATAGTATAAAGTAAAGTCCAAAACCACTGGACGGACTGTGATGCGGCCCCCATCTCCCCATAGAGCAATTGGAGCCAGTTGAGCCATTAAGGCGCCCGAGCTCCACGATGTTTAGCAGGGCCACGCGTTCAAATGGCAATGATAACGTGGGCGTGCAACGGATAGGGAAAATTGTAGTAGTGTGCAGTGCAGGCTCATGCCCGTAGGATGCCTTCAATGACAGAGATTCTTGTGGACCCCAGAGTTCGCTGCCACTGGGGCTCCCAAGAGGGCCAGTTATTTCAGTCTATGGGTACGGGCCTGCACCGCACATTACTACTTACACTCTTACAGTTTTCCCTATCCGTTGTACACTCTCAGTATGATTGGCTTCGACTTCGCCTTCCGCGTGGCTCTGAAAAACACCATGGGTATCGGGCTCTTTAATGGCCCATCTGGCCTCAACTACCATAGAGCATTCTCGAGGAATGCTTCAAAAAAATCGTCACTGCTGGGTTTCCTCTTGTTATAGACCAGGCGACTTACTGGCGACTCACGAGCCGCCGGGGGGCCCACCGCCTTCCTACCACGCTGAACGGCCCCCTCCATCCCTACCAGACTCTGCCGAGCGCAGTCGAAAAGAGAAGGAAAGAAGCAGGAATCGACTGCGATCGTCAGAGTCTATACTAGTATTCAGATATGGGCCGGTGAGTTCCGTGTGGGGTATTCTCCCACCACACCATTTGCCTGCCTCGCTGCTCCTTTTCTCTACGTTCTCTCTCTCTCTCTCTCTCTCTCTCTCTCTCTCTCTCTCTCTCTCTCTCTCTCTCACTCTCTCTCTCCCTCCCTCTCTCTCTCTCTCGCCCTCTCTCTCTCTCTCTCTCTCTCTCTCTCTCTCTCTCTCTCTCTCTCTCTCTCTCTCTCTCTCTCTCTCTCTGCATTGATAATATGTCTTACAGAAACGCATATTAAGGAAGAAGTGTACGACAATGAGCTGGATATGGAAAATTATGAAACTGTCAGAACGAATACAAAGAACAATAGAACCGGAGGGGTATTAACATATATAGAAAAAGGTATAAGATATAGCATTACAGATAATAAAGTAATTAATGATGATAAAGGCAAGGAGTGCATATGGATGAATGTAATTAGAATAACAGGAAAATATGAAGGTAGTATAGTTAATGTATATCGATCACCAAATACAAGTGATGGCAAATTTATTACAACAATCGTACAGGAATGCGAGGAATTGGTGGATAGAGGGCATTTAATAATGGTAGGCGACTTTAATATTGACATGAGTAAAGTAAATCATTATAGCAAAAGACTCACGCGAGAATTACAAACAATGGGAATGAAACAATACGTACAAGCACCAACTAGATGTGCGCAAAATTCTAATACGACCATCGACCTTGTATTTTCAAACTTTTATATAAAGACTGAAGTAAATGATACTCCAAGAATCACAGATCACAGTATAGTGAAAATAAATGTGGATATATATAGTGATACGATGAGTCGAAGGAAAAGAAAAAAAATACGTTATAAACGAGATGTAAAAAATATCAACAATGAGAGATTTAATGAAATACTAAAAAATCGCATGAATAAGATGGGCAATGAGCACACAGACATCAATACTCTGGCGAATAAAACAATTGAAAATATATTTAAAACATTGGATCAAGAAGCACCAGCAGTTAAAAGAATTATACGGGAAAAATGGGAAAACAGACCGTGGATTGACGATAATGTCAGAAAAGCATCGAAAAATAGGGATGAAACATACAAGAAAGCACGTGAAACTGGAAACGACGAAGCGTGGGAATACTACAGAAGGAAAAGGAATGAAGTAGTCGTAACAATAAGAAAAAACAAGAAACAATACTATGAAGATGAGATAGATGGGTACAAAAATGATCCAATATGTATGTGGAAAACTATAAAAAGCTTAATGGGGAGTCAAAAACAAATGAAAGTACAGAAACAAATAATATTTGGAGAAGCAACACATACAGATCAAAAGGAAATAGCAAGGAGATTTAATGAATATTTTATAAATAGTATAGAACAAATAGTTGATGAAATAGAGTATGAAAGTGGACTGGACGCTGATAACTATGAACCACAATATGAAACAGAAATAAAAGAATTTCGAGATATAACCTGTAAAGAATTGGAGACGATAATAGAGAAATTACCGGAAAAGAAAGGAGCCGGAGAAGATATAAATGTAGAGATAATTAAAAAGGTGTGGAGAGCAGATAAAAGTATTATATGCAATATGATCAATGCATCCATACGAGAAGGAAGGGTGCCTGAAGAATGGAAGATTGCTACAGTGACACCAATACCAAAAATTAATGGAAATAATGAAGCAATCAACTATAGGCCAATAAACACCTTACCGGTATATGGAAAGATACTCGAGCAAGTGGTAAAAGAGCAGATTTTAAAACACTTTGGGGAGAATAAAACATTGATAAAGGAACAGTCAGGATTTAGAGAAGGACATTCATGCGAAACAGCCCTGCAAAACACTATTATCAACTGGAGGGAAAGAATGGATAAGAATGAAGTAAGTGGAGTGGTGTTCATTGACTTTAAAAGAGCTTTCGAAACCATTGACAGAAAAAGGTTGATAGAAAAGTTGGAAAAATATGGCCTGAAAGGGAAAGTGCTAGAATGGTTTAGATCTTACTTAAGTAACAGAAGACAAAAAGTTAGATGGGATCAAATAATTTCAGAAGAGCTGATCGTAAAACATGGTGTACCGCAAGGGAGTAAGTTGGGGCCACTGCTGTTTATCACATATATAAATGATATAAAACAAGTAATGAATAGGTATGAGTGTGAATATAGACTATTTGCGGATGATATGATTGTATATGTGAGTAGCGATAATGTTGAATACATACAGAAAAAGCTGAATGAAATTCTAAATGAACTGCATGAATGGTTAGGAAGAAATGCGTTGAAAGTGAATGTTAAGAAGACAGTATTTTTGCCGATATATGACCCAAGGAAGGTAGGAGTAAAAGAACGATGTGTGATTAAGATAGATGGAGAAGTGATAAAAGAAGTAGACCAAGTAAAATACCTGGGGGTAGTTATTGATAAACATTTATTGTTTGATGAATGTAGCGGCCATCGGCATGACCAAGTACGGACATTTGGCGTGCAGATGGTCGGCATGGTTTATGACACGCGCGCCAGCAAAGCTATTTTTGAGTAAGCCGCTTTTCGTTCCTTTCGTGATTGAATTTTGAACAAAGCATGTTTTCCTTCGAGACTTTCGTTTACGGCCTCAATAGTTATTGCGGGTATCATAAACCTCGAGTTTCCGAAGGGCTCACGATGCGAGGCCGGGTGGCCTGCGACCGGCCACGTCACGCGCCTCGGGGCCTGGGGGAAATCCCGCTGCATTGGCAGGAGTATTCTTCCCGCCAAATCTCACCCCCGTTACGGTAAAGCGCGCCGAAGACGCGCGAAATAGGTGGCGCGATTTTGGGACACGAAAAATACCGATTGGTTGACACCGGCATCGGGTCAACCAATTAGGGGGTGTTTCTTGTCGCGCGCGTCTTGCCGGAAAATTGTGCGTCCGGCAGACGCCAGTCATCGCCCACACCTTGACAAGGTCAAACGTCTTGTCTGTTATAAGACATATAAATAAAGAGACTCAAGTCTAAACTATTGTGTTTTAATAAAGGTACTGAAGTAACCTCATATTCCTTCAATGAACATGCGTGGTTCATCGCAAAGAAAGTAGGCAAAAAAATAGGATTCCTAAATAGAATAAAGAAACATATCAGCTATTACTGCCGGACTGTGATATATAAAGCAATTATAGCGCCACACTATGAGTATTGCAATACGATACTAATAAACTTAAGTAAAGGAAAGAAAGAATTGCTACAAAAGACTCAATATAGAGGTATGAGAATAATACTGGGAGTTAGCAAGTACACACCTATAAAAGATATGCTAGACGCGCTGCAATTTATGAACATAAGACAAAGGATCAGGTATAATACATGTCAATTAGTATACAAGATGAAAAATGGTTTAGCACCAGAGTATTTGACGGGAGAAGTCGCAATAATAAAAGACAGGTATAACTACAAGACGAGAAGCAGAGAAAATATCGATATAAAAAGAACAAGAACATTTACAGGGCAGAAATCAATAGTATATGCAGGGTTTAAAATGTTTAATGAACTACCGGAACAGATTAAGAGTAAAGAGAGGGTAGAAGACTTCAAGAGGCATCTCAAAAAGCATATCAGAGAAGGCAATTAGAGGTGAAGTCTGTATGGTATGAATGTGTGATGCATTGTTATTATTATTGTTATTATTATTATTATTATTGTTGTAATTCATATTATTTTTATATTTTATAATGTTAATTATATTTTTATATATTTTTTATATTTATGTTTTTATTATATTTTTATATTTTATAATTTTACACTTTTATACTTTTATACTTTTATAATTTTATACTTTTATACTTTTATATTTTTATATCTTTATATATCTATGTAATTTTATATGTTGGTTCATGACTTATATATGTTGATATTCGGCGATACGTTATACACGAGGAGGCTATTGTAAGCAAATGTATAGAAATGAGCAGTAGCTACGGCTAAATAAAGCACATCTCTCTCTCTCTCTCTCTCCCTCCCTCCCTCTCCCACTCCCTCCCTCCCTCCCTCCCTCCGGCTCTCACTCTCTCTCTCTCTCTCTCTCTCTCTCTCTCTCTCTCTCTCTCTCTCTCTCTCTCTCTCGGGTTACGCCTGGTCGTTGCGCAGTAGAGATTGGTGTCCGTGAGGTACGATACACGCAGCGAAGCATCCCCACTACTTTCAGTATATTGAGGAGACACGATTCCGAGCGGTCGTTTCTCGCTTCTTTCTTGCCGAAGGCGGGAGCGAGATGGAATGAAAGCGTGCCTAACACTCATGCTCGTCGCGCACGCAAAGGCCGGAGTATCAGGCGTACGAAAAACGAAGCAAGATAAAGTATGTATCAACGCGTCAACTGTCTCGTACCGTTCCTCGCTTGCTTTCAATCCCTCTAACACGCTCTCGTTCCATCTCGCTCTCGCTTTTGCAGAACAAGAGTGAGCCAAAAGTGGTGCGGATAGCGCTACGCTCCTGATGTGCAGGCCAAACCGAGTTCTTTGGTCTCCAGTGCGCAAAAATTCAAGAGTTTTATTGGTCAGAACATCAATTCTCTCTCGGTAGCTTCATCTCGTATTGGTCTACGCATAGCTTCGTAACGCACACAACTATTGCGCTAAGAATAAACAACAGCTACACGGCTGCGTTCAGGCGGAGCCGAGCAGCGTTCCCGTTACCCCACCATACCCTGCGAGAGCCAAGCAACTCCAACTGACAAATTCACGATCATCAGGTGATGGTGGCTGATATCTCCTCGCGCGCTGCTCGCGAAAGCGAACTCACCGGCCAATAAATTTGAATTCTAGTATAGTCAGTATGGAGGGGGGCTGCTCAGCGTGGCAGCAAGGCGGTGAGGCCCCCGGTGGCTCGTGAGTCGCCAGTAAGTCAACCCTGTTATAGACAAATGTCACATACTAAAACCTTCCTCGAAAAATGCTGTATAAATGTGTGAAAACCGCACAATCCATCCAGTGGCTCTCAAGATTAGCCCGAATACACACACCGGGGACTTTATTTTATACTGTTTGGAGATATTATATAACTGGAAATATTTCATATACAGAGTGTCCGCGGGAAGAGTGGACAGCTGGATATCTCCTAAACTATTGTAGACAAAAACATTTAAAAAATAGGGAATTGCATGGTTCGAGGGGGCCAATTTATTAGCGCGGACGAATCTTTTTTCGATTATTATTTTAATAGATACGATGGTCAAGTTCGGTTTCTTAAATGGAACTATTTCTTCTGAAAACCTGAGTTGATAGTGCGTTCTAAGACAAATTCAATAAGCTTTAATGTATACACTTGATTTCCACTGGTTTTTGAGATATTGCGCTTGCAAATTTACTGATTTTCCCTGGAAGAAAACTCGCTGGAATAGCAAGGACCGGGGACGGTCTTGCTGGCGCCACGGGTGGCCTTGCCTGTTGAAACAGATACCTACCTGCCAAAGGTCTACGCCAGGAATGGCAGGCCCAAAGGCTGGACAATACCTTTCCGTCAGAATTGCTACTTAGGTAGGTACATCTGCGGTATCGAGAAGCGCACCGTTACTTTTATTTCGCACTTGCTTCTACGCTCGGATGGCCGGTTCTTTTGGGAGGGATGCAAGTTCGATTGGTTAGGTTAGAAGGTGTGAATGTTGCTAGACTAAATTTCAACCATAGGGAGCACATTATATTAGAACCAATCGAATTTGCATCCCTCACAAACGGCTGTTCTCTTGAAGAGGCCTTCTTCACAGCAATACCTCCTCCCCAGTGCCCACCTTCTCTCGCACAGAATACGATAACGCATGCTTTTGTTTTGATATTAAAGCTCGTGTTTATATTCGAGAGGACTACGTGTCAACAGCGGGCTATCATTTTTCTTCCCGTGTCTCTCTACGAGGCGTATTGACGGTGGATTGTAGTAGCGTAGATGCCAGTTATTGAATTCAGGAGACGATAGAGACACTTTATTACAAAACACACATGTACTATAATTAAAGTAAATCGTATTCCTCTCGGGAAGGAGTACTGATAATCATCGAACTTACGCCCTACTTCGTGCAGACCGATTACATGGAGGGTAGTCGGTTCACACACTGCACAATTGATAAGCCGCGTCTAGATGTTGCGAGGCTGCAGCGCGAGGCGCGCCTCGCGGAGTGAAAAGTCTCGAGAGTCCTTAGTTCGCCTTGGTCACTTTGCAAAGCAACCTCGTGCTGTTGCCGTGGCGAGGACAACACCCCGCAGTGCCTCACCGAATTTTATGGCTTTCGACCCTCGAAGGGTGTGGAATATCAGTAAGAAGTGAGAACTGTTCAGGATTTCAAATGTTTGCACCTTTTCTTCATCGTATCGAAGGGGAAGTGGCGGCAATGGATTCCTGGCGTTCCGTCGATTAAAATCATACCAAATATCATGCAAATCGGACTAATTTTAACCAAGTCAAGTCAGTTTGAAATGATATAAACCGATTTTTCATGGAATTTCCTTCATTATGGTCCGAATTACGTCGTTTTTGGTGTTAGTTCCATCGGCAAAACATAAGCAATCAAATGGCCTCGTTTTCGCAAAGATCTGATGAGAAATGCGGAAATCGAAGATTTCTCACTTCTTAATAGGGACTCGAACCCCTTCGAGGGTCGAAAGCCATAAAATTGGATGGGCACTGCGGGGTGTTGTCCTCGCCACGGGGTGACGGGCGTACCTCCAGAATCACCCTGTATCTGTTTAGGAAATAAAATAATTCTTTATTCTTTATCGTATGGATATGGAAGTGTCGCCGATAGATTCCTTGTAGTTTTCTGATGAAAATCATTACAAATGTCGTGTAAATCGGACAACATTTACATAAGGAATGCAAATAGCTTGTGTCAAGGTAGTCCGATTTGCATGATATTTGGTATGATTTTAATCGACGGAACGCCAGGAATCCATTGCCGCCACTTCCCGTTCAATACGATGAAGGAAAGGTGCAAGCATTTGAAATCCTGAACAGTTCTCACTTCTTAATGATATTCCAAACCCTTCGAGGGTCGAAAGCCATAAAATTCGGTGAGGCACTGCGGGGTGTTGTCCTCGCCATGGCAACAGCGCGAGGTTGCTTTGCAAAGTGACCAAGGCGAACTAAGGACTCTCGAGACTTTTCATTCCGCGAGGCACGCCTCGCGCTGCAGCCTCGCAACGTCTAGACGCGGCTTATCATTTGTGCAATGTGTGACCCGACTACCCTCCATGTAATCGGTCTGCACGAAGTAGGGTGTAAGTTCGATGATTATCAGTACTCCTTCCCGAGAGGAATGCGATTTACTTTAATTATAGTACATGTGTGTTTTGTAATAAAGTGTCTCTATCGTCTCCTGAATTCAATAACTGGCATCTACGCTACTACAATCCACCGTCAATACGCCTCGTAGAGAGACACGGGAAGAAAAATGATAGCCCGCTGTTGACACGTAGTCCTCTCGAATATAAACACGAGCTTTAATATCAAAACAAAAGCATGCGTTATCGTATTCTGTGCGAGAGAAGGTGGGCACTGGGGAGGAGGTATTGCTGTGAAGAAGGCCTCTTCAAGAGAACAGCCGTTTGTGAGGGATGCAAATTCGATTGGTTCTAATATAATGTGCTCCCTATGGTTGAAATTTAGTCTAGCAACATTCACACCTTCTAACCTAACCAATCGAACTTGCATCCCTCCCAAAAGAACCGGCCATCCGAGCGTAGAAGCAAGTGCGAAATAAAAGTAACGGTGCGCTTCTCGATACCGCAGATGTACCTACCTAAGTAGCAATTCTGACGGAAAGGTATTGTCCAGCCTTTGGGCCTGCCATTCCTGGCGTAGACCTTTGGCAGGTAGGTATCTGTTTCAACAGGCAAGGCCACCCGTGGCGCCAGCAAGACCGTCCCCGGTCCTTGCTATTCCAGCGAGTTTTCTTCCAGGGAAAATCAGTAAATTTGCAAGCGCAATATCTCAAAAACCAGTGGAAATCAAGTGTATACATTAAAGCTTATTGAATTTGTCTTAGAACGCACTATCAACTCAGGTTTTCAGAAGAAATAGTTCCATTTAAGAAACCGAACTTGACCATCGTATCTATTAAAATAATAATCGAAAAAAGATTCGTCCGCGCTAATAAATTGGCCCCCTCGAACCATGCAATTCCCTATTTTTTAAATATTTTGTCTACAATAGTTTAGGAGATATCCAGCTGTCCACTCTTCCCGCGGACACCCTGTATGTGGGATCAGGAACTCCCATATCATAAGAATAAGAGGGCACCCGGACTAAGAGACCTCGGAGAGTCGGCGTTAGCCGTGGTGGCTTAGTCCGCGGGCACATAAAGGGCGGTAAGCGGTAAAGCGGTAAGCGGTAAGCTTACTATCAAATACGAATACAAATCTACATTAAATAAAACATAGTATAGATTTGTATTCGGATTTGATTTGTTTGAATATTGATGCTTACCGCTTATCGCCCTTTATGTGCCCGAGGCCTAACGCGATTGATCAGCACGCGGACTTGGGCTCGAGTCCCAGCGCCGAAGGCTCTCTCTTTATCCGTGGCTCTCGAAACATATAGGAATTATGTCACCTATGTATTCCTACATATATTTAAAACTTCAATGCATATAATGTATTAGATGAATTAACTATGTCTTATCTGTCTATTCATCACGTACATACTAATTATAATTAGAGACAGTAGATATGTATACATGCCCCGGCTATTTGATACGTATTTCTTCCGAGTGATGTCTTGTCAGAAGCCTCCGAGTGAATTGTTGACAGACGCCCGTGTAGCGAAAGTGCTAATGTTGTTAGAGAGCTAAGAAATTTAATCATAAAATTATATAAATTTCTAAATGTATGTAATAATTACAATAAGTTGGTACAGGTTTTAATCGATTTTCTTAGAATTTCCCGGGTTTCCGTTCGCATCGACTGTCGGTGTTGGTTGGAGCTGAATAAAAGTGCGACCGTAATAAATAAATAAAAATATAGATGAGAATGTGTGGACCCGGCATTGACTTAGGTGGCTGCACTCTTATCTAACGTAAACCAACTCCGACAGTCGATACGAACGAAAAAAGTATCAAAATTATTTTTTTAATATTTCGGAAACTAAAACCGAGCAGCAGTAACATGTGTAGGGACAAGTTGTTCAGAATGATGTCCTTGACAACATATTTCAAGATCATCAAAATCGGTGAAGTGTACCTGATTTCGAATAATTACCGGCAGGTTGAATATAATGCATTGATTCATCTTCGATTTGTTATAAAGTATCTGTTGCAATATACCTCGGTATATGCAGTTTTGATTGGCGCACTCATACTAGTGATTGGTCACTGAGCCACCGGATGTGGCGCGAGCGACCTGCGTCTGTAGGCTTCGTGGAAAGGATTGATATTTATCTTGTGCAGGCCTACCCTGCTCTAGGTTGCTGAGTCCACTTGTGGCGAATAAATGATTCACAATTGATAACAAAAAAAGGTTTTAATAACCTCAACAGTTCAGGTATAGAAAAACTCTTTGAGCGGTATAACTGCGCTCTCCGAGCGATGCGTAACGCCAGAATGGCGTTCGGCACCTTCTTCTCTGCGCGTTAGTTCAGGGGACTTCCGTGACGCTTGCAGCGCCAGTCCCTACACGTCACTCGCGCCGTTGTTCCTTTGTTACACCCCACTTCTAATGTAAGTATTTTCACTCGTGCGGTATACCACAATGGTTGGTAGCCAGTAAAACCAAAGAAAGACTGTTCCATTCTCTTCATATTAATTATATTAAGAAGGAATCCCACCCTGAAGCCACTAACAAAGAACAAAGTTAGAAATTTTTGTTCGTATAAATAAAAATAGAGAGCTTGGATTTTTTATACAGTTTTAAAGCAATCTTTATATTGCTAGAATTTTTTTTTAAATAGTGTACAAAATTGCGGCGAACAAAATGGCTTCCGGAGCACTGCAAAAGAATTGGCCCACACTCCCGGGAATTACTGGATCATCCGAGAAAGAAATACAAAGATGATATATAAATTGGAATATATTATCTTCCATGTAGCGTAGAATTTGTTTGATATTTCAATTATTCAATTTTTTACAAGCATTTCAGTGCAAATTTTTATGTAAAAAATTAAAGTCAATTCTTCAAACTGCTATAATTTCCAAAATAATTCGAATTTTGACAAAATTTTGCGCTTCATAACAAATTTTTTTTCTGACAAAATAAAGATTGTTTTAAAACTATATAAAAAATCCAACTTCTATTTTTATTTTTATGAACAAAAAAATTCCTAACTTTGTATTTTGTTAGTGGCTTCAGGTTGGGGTTCCTCCCTTAAGTTGTTTCGGTTGTTTTCTATCCACACGTATTTGTGTCGATATAATAAACAAAATATTATTCTGGTACTACTCTCTTGGTATTACTTTGCCATCAAACGGCATCCACATATTCCTCAACAGTATCATTGGTTCATGTTGCGACGTCGTCGGTGCAGAAATTGTCACAGCTTTTACGATGTTATGTTTATATTTATTCACGCGATAAGCATCCTTTTATAGTAACTATAAACACGCGTACTGGCCTACCCTATGTACGCAGTTGGTCCCCGAATTGCTGTGATTTTGGCGATTCTGGCCTGTATTTTTAAAAATTAATAACTAAAAAACGAAGCTTCACTGCACTTTCGTTGTTCTTGATTTTTGCTTTATTTTCTCGCAGAAAATCACCTTGTCAATTTACTTCCCATTTGTTGCCGAACATCCTGTGTGTATAAGGAGTCATTATTAATCTGAACAGTTTCCTCTAACAAAATTATCTCTAGAAAGTTGCACCAAGGTTTAATAATCATATATGTATATTGTTCGCAGACAAACCTATATGCGTATCAGAACAGAAGCATATCTATGGAGTGACACGCTACGAAGATGCCCGAGTAATTTGCAAGGTTGAAGCATATCCACCACCAGATAGCTTCCGTTGGACATTTAATAACACTGAAGAAATGGTAGATGTACCTCAAGCGCGATATAAAAATTCGACGCGTCAAACTGAGAGCGTCCTCATATACCGACCAGTCACGGAAATGGATTATGGGACAGTATTTTGCTGGGCAAGCAATACCGCCGGTCAACAGAAGAATGCTTGCGTGTTTCATATAATCCCAGCAGGTATGTACGTACATGAGATAATAAAGTACATTACATTCTCGTTATAAGATCGCCAGATTTTGTTCGCTGTATCCCCACCACGGTCCAATCGAGTGTGGACGGCGGCACGAGTCAGAAGAAGACAACCGCTCGACGGTCTCGCGTAAATTAGAGCTCTGCAACGGGTGGGTATATTGCGGGTCAACCCGCCCGTTACCCGGCCGTCTTTCGTTTCACCCGATCCGCCCGTGCCCGCGGCGGATAAGTCGGGTCAGTGTTGATTTCTATCCGCTCGAGGCGTCCGAGACACCCGAACGCCCGACACTTCCGAACGCGGGAGACAGCCCAAACGCCCGAGCAGTCACCAGTCATGACGTCACCGCGCGTGTCCGACTCGCTTTTGTCCACATTGTTACTCGCTCTTACCTGTGACTGATTACTACATGCAACAATAACAATTTTAAGTTTAGGAATCTATTCAGTGAAAAGTTATTAAGTAAAATACTATACAACGTATAGCACGGGCCTGGCACGATCGCATTGGTGAGTATAATCACAGACCTTCAGATACTAAAAACGCACCCTCTTCCTACTTGTTCTGGGAAAAAAATTATTTTAGGTTATGCCCAAATTCACATCGGTTCCCTACCATGCTTTACGCGCCCCCCGCGCTAATCTAGCCCAAACCAATACTAATACACTGGACAAATTAGAAAGTGGAATGCGTTATTTCGGAATAAGTCAACGGAAATACTGTACAGAGGGGAGGAAGTGCAGTATTTAAATATATAACATAAAAAGACAATTTCTCCATAGAAAATCCGTAATAGAACATACAACCTATATATAAAATACAAACTAAATACTAAACACATATGTATGTACTCTCCTTATACCCTCTTTTTTAGAAACACTCTAAGTATTTTATGCTGTCGAAATGCCTCAATGTAACTGTTTCAAAAAACAAAGAAATTACATAATCCTACTCCTCCAACCTCCTACAACGAATCATATGCAACAACCACTGTAACTGTCACAATAAAGGTTAGAAAATATGTGAAAATTTTGCAACTTTTTCACCTCATAACTTTGCAACGAATAGATTCCTAAACTCAAAGCTGTTATTTTTGCATGTTATTTTGTACGTGCTTTCGATCCATATAAATTTCCGGTGAGAAAAAAGGTTTCCCAGAGAAAAAGATTCACATCAGTCGGGTGACGGGTGAATCAAACCCTGCTCGTTGCAGGGCTCTAGCATAAATACCAGCTCAAGTTGAAATGCGGTGCTAATCGCTTGCGTTGTTCACAATTTACGTCTCTGCCTGATCCCGAGTGGTGACCTTATAACGAGAAATTATTGTAATTTGTGTAGTAATTTTTGAGACGAGTCATTTTCAAATGTTACTAGTAGTTAAAATGTGTAGTGTTTTTTAAATGTGTCGTCGACCTTTAAAATTTAGATTCTACTGATTATAACGATGTAAAAATAACATATAAACGTAGGTTCGCATTGTACGTTAAGTGAGATGAGAGGAGACTTGAACTAATGTAGTAGGCATGCCGGCATTTAGGCAACGGCCTAATGTGTGACTTTAGCACATAGGTGGCGTCCATTTATGAGGAATTGTTTATTGGAGCTGCATAGAACACTATTTATGTAGCAGGCACCATTAAACAAAACATAAAAATTTGCCAAACGGTATAATACTTATATCTAATTGTTCGTACGCTCCGAAGACTCTTAGATATTCGATTTCTCTATATAATCGCTAGTAGAAGAAAGCGCTTAGGTTAGAATAGAATATTGCCATATTATACGCTATACTAAAATTCAGATTTATTGGCCGGTGAGTACGGTTTCGCGAGCAGCGCGCGAGGAGAAATCAGCCACCGCCACCTGACGATCGTGGATTGGCAGTTGAAGTTGCTCGGCCCCCGAAAGGTATGGTGAGGTAACGGGAACGCTGCTAGACTCCGCCTGAACGAAGCCGTGTGGCTGTTGTTTCTTCTTAGCGCAATAGCTGTGTGCGTTACGAAGCTATGCGTAGCCCAATGCGAGATGAAGCTATCGAGGAAGAATCAATGTTCTGACCAATGAAGCTCCTGAATTTTTTCGGAGCGAACGCACACCTATCCTGATGTGTGTATTCTACGCTGGCCAGAGATCGGCGGGCTTCAGCTACCGCTGATGGAGGGGGAAACACCTACAGCAGCGGTGGTCATGTGTGCATGAACTGTGCCTGCTTGCGTCAGTCACGCACACATAACCACCGCTCCTGTAGGTGTTTCCTCCTCCATCAGTGGTAGCTGGAGCCCGCCGATCCCTGACGCTGACAGCCAGAGTTGGGCATTATTCGTATAAATCCCCAAAATTTATTCGAGCCAGATTTATTCGGATAAGAATTTATTCGTTGTTCGACCTGATTGAACGACGAATAAATGTGCTTGCGCTCTATCTTTTCGCGTACCAGAGTTGGGCAGTATCTAGATAAAAAATTATTTAAATAACGATCGAATAAATGATACTTTATCTTTATTTGTTATTCGAGGTTCGGATGACCGAAGTTACCTTTATTTGAAGAGCAACGAATAAATAATTTTATTGGATGAGAATTTATTCGACGAATAAAGATAATTTTTTATTGGATGAGAATTTATTCGACGAATAACAATTTTTTATTCGTAGGTTTTATTCGAATAAATGCGTCGAATAAATTTTCATCCGTAGCATTTATCTTTTCGAAGCCTTCGAATAAAGCCACGAATAACTTTCGTCGCGTCGAAACTTGGTGAGTCACCATGACCCCAAGTCCACGCCACCAGTCCTTTGTGTTCGGCGCACGCCACTCGGCCGAGCTCGATCTTCGGAGGCTCGAAGAAACACGCTCGACGCTAACGAAAGTTATTCGTGGCTTTATTCGCAGCCTTCAAAAAGATAAATACTACGAATGAGAAATTTATTCGACGCATTTATTCGAATAAAACCTTCGAATAAAAAAGTTATCTTTATTCGTCGAATAAATTCTCATCCAATAAAAAATTATCTTTATTCGTTGCTCTTCGAATAAAGATAACATCAATTATTCGAGCCTCGAATAACGAATAAAAATTATTTATCGTTTGTTCGGTACTTTAAATTTTTATACAGATAAACTTTTGCCCAACTCTGGGGCGTACGATGCACGTGAACGACGAAGCGAAACAAATTATCATACTTTCTCTCTTTCGTAGCCAGCAGCAACTACGTGTGACTCTTTTGTCCTCTCTCGCTCGTTCCCGAATTCGCTCACTCTCGACCAAAGAATTCCATGAAATTGTGGGGATAGTCGCCGGACTCCTAAATAACGAGGAATTATCGGACTCCAGCTACCACTGATGGAGGGGGAACACCTACAGGAGCGGTGGTTATGGATGCATGAACTGTGCCTGCGGTCGTCAGTCACGCACACATAACCACCGCTCCTGTAGGTGTTTCCCCCTCCATCAGCGGTAGCTGGAGCCCGCCGACCCGCTGCGTCAATGTACTCAAAGTGGTGGGGATACTTCGCTGCGTATGTCATACCTCACGGACACCAATTCCTACCGCGCGACGAGTAGGCGTAGCCCGAGAGGGAGCGAAAACGTAGAGAAAAGGAGCACTGAGGCAGGCAAGCGGTGTGGTGGAAGAATACCCCTCACGAAACTCACCGGCCAATAAATCTGAATTCTAGTTTAGTTATCACAGTTAGTGAAGTAGAATGGCGGGAAAAAAACGGTGTCTCGTGTAGAGGCACATAAAAACCCAGCACTCAGTCATCCTTATGTACTAATCTTAGATTATATTACAAGCTAAACTTACTGGCTACTGAGAAAGGACTAGAAAAAGAAAAAAGAAAAAGAAAAAAGAAAAAGAAAAAAGAAAAAGAAAAAAGAGAGAGAAGAAAAAAAAGATGTATGTACAAAGGAATATAGAGATCCACAACGCAATATTATATACTGCTTTGCTTAAGCAGTAGCCGACGCATACGTAATTCAGACAAGTGTTCGTTCTCATCGGACAGCCACCAATATTTTCTAGTGTTAAGTCTGCTAAAATCGTAGAAATCCCTTTTCGGGATGGAAGTCGAAAACACAAACTTATTTCTGTCAGTCTCAAAATCTCTTCTCGTCAACGCGATTAGCTTATCCGCCTTGTTGCGGCGCCAGTGGAAGATAAGAGGTAAGTTATCGGCGTTTTGGAGTAGTCCCAAGTTATCACAGAAGGGGAATGCCTGGGGTGCAACGTACCCCTTAATAAGTTGTCTGCGAGGGACTCCCTCGTCCTGGAAAGCTAAGGCGTTAATGACCGAATTGGCGATGTTCGGTAACTTACTGAAGTAGTCCCGAGTTAGGCCGATCATGAATAAATCAAAACGCGGTATATTCGCTTTATCGTATATGATTTGATTTTTTACGTAATGTTGCCAGTCGGAGGATTGAGTCCTATGTAGTCACAGGCATAAGCGCAGACTATTTCTTTCCAACACTCTGATTTTCTCGGCCATGGTGTGGTTTATGTTCCAAAGTACTGGGGCGGCATAAGTGATAATCGGGCGAACCAACAACATATACAATATGATTTTAGCTCTATGGGTGAGGTATTTGTTATAAAACAATCTACTATTTGATAGGAAGGCCCTATTGGCCTTCTCCAGTTGTAAGTCTATGTGCTTATTACCGCGCAGTAGATAATCTAATTGTACCCCCAAATACGTGACTACTTTCTTATGGGGGGTCAGAGTCAGATTAGACGTGCCTGGGATGGTCGCTGAAATTTGGAAGTCCTTACTACCGGCCTTCGCTTTTGAAGAGAGACCAGCCAGAGGCTTTCGGAAGAGCATCGTCTCACACTTGAGTGGGTTTAACCTTAGATTCCACTCCATATAATATCTGTTAACTTTGTCGACTAATATGTTCAAGTCGGATTGGACTAGGTTTACCCTATTCCCGGACGTACATATTACCACGTCATCGGCAAATGCCAGGAGGCCAGAGTTCCCTTGCGTATTAAAGCCGAACAGCTTAGGCAGATTGCTTAGATATATATGAAAAAGGACTGGGAAATTTACGGGACCGCGGAGAGTCGGCGTAGCCGTAGTGGCAAACGCGACTGATCAACACGCGGTCGGCTCGGGTTCGATTCCCGGCGCCATGGCTCTATTTTTTCGGCTCCTACAGTAATTATTTTTCTTTGGCATTCCAGTGTGTGAAAGCGATATTTGGGAACCTAGAATTTTGTATAATTTTCCTGTTGTAGAAACGATTTCTTGGATAAAAAATAAGTTTATATAGAAAGGTTAAAGCTTCCCGATTAAAACAAGAGACAAACAGACTTTATGCGCCTAATTTTAGTATATTTTTGTTATAGCTTATTGATGCCTTCGATGTCTGTATTAGAAAAATTTATACATTGCAGATTATTTTCCTAATGTTGTGAGTGCTTTAGACGATATGCCATACGCTCTATTTCGTTTGGATTTCCTAACATCCACAGTCAACCGTATATCATTGGTTAGTTTTTTAATTCTCCGGCTACCTTGAGTTCCTATGACCACTATGTCACTGTCGACTATTCAGAGGTATCCTCACTCTACAGCAGGCCCGATCTGGCTCATTACAATTAAATCACGTTTTCATAAGAAAAACACCAGATATCCATTGGCGATACGTCCATGAAGATCTAATACGAAATGTAGAAAGTGGCTTTTTCATTACTGAATGGCCTATTGCTGTCTTTGTCTTTATGACTTTAGGGTCTAGGACCCCCGAAGCACGTGGTTCGAGAGCTTCGACTCAAGCACTCTTCACGGACATAAAAAACGATTACAGCACACCGTCAATACAAAACCCAAAATATCGTTGCTAGCCAATGTTTAGTTTTACCGTACGAATACGGGTTCCGCACTGGCATCTCCAACACGAACAAGTGATAAACTGCTCCATTGTAAAGTAAGCAAACGGAGAGACGATCGAATTTTTTGTTCGGATATGTAACTGCCAAGTGTGAGCTGTTCCATTCCAAAACAAGCAATTGATATATTTTACGACTACGCTGACGGCACGTAACTGGTGCGGAATAGACATGTGTTCGTAGGCATTAAACCCGACAGTGGCGACTATCGGCGCGCAAAGGAAAGCCCCGGGAACTTCAATAAATACATCGTGGTGATCCCTAGTGATGAGCTCAATCAAGATCGTCCAAATCGCTTCGAATCTATGACATAAGTTTCGAATCGGTTTGAATCATATTCGAAACAATAATATCTTGAAAGTCTTTACAGGTGTTGAAACTCTTAATCAGTCTTAAATAAGCGTATATGGATCGTCTCAAGTGTTGAACCTTGGGAACGCGAGCTTCGGTGCGGGTCGGAAAAAATTCGGGCGGGATCGGGTGATATCTCGATACTCTGGAGATTGTTATCGAATCCTGGACAGAAGTGAGGACAGTCATCCACTAACGGAAGTTAGAATTTTTACATTTCTCGTTAAATATGCATAAAAGTATTATCAATGAGTCGAAGCAAATGAATCTAAACACGGCTTGTGTTAGACTATTTCAAATTACACGTGATGTATAATTGGTTTACGGAATTTAGGAAACAATTCAAATTAGGTGTAAATCAGAGTAGCCTGAATAAGGTCGTATTTGGATATATTTTCATCGGAAAAGCTTCTCCTACCCATTTCTAGTAGGTACTCCTATGAAGATGTAATAGACAATATACAAGTTTAAATTTGCATTAATTTCGGCATATGTTCAAAATGCAGGGTGAGGTGAAGAAAACTTTTCCGACAGAAGCGACGAAGGTCTAATTTTGAAGGTCTAATTTTTAAAACTCTGCACCAATCAAAGTGTTTACAAGCTTCTTTTGAATAAATTACTATTAGCTTTGACAAAGTAAACGTCTTAAAAACGTCCTTATTTGTAATATTTTAGATATCTTTACTTCTTTAATGGGCATGCCTAAGGTGTTCGGAATGTTTTATGTAGACACATTTAACAAGGGAAGATCCCGAACCCGAAAATTCAAAAAATTCTGAAACTTTGTGAATATGCAGAGGATTTCCTCCCTATTTCGACTCAATTTTTGATTGCTGCCCAAATTCACTCGAAGGGGATGAAATTTACCCCTGAAAATTCGGCTATTTTCCGATTCTGTGTTATAACTCGCGAACTATAAGAGATAGAAAAAAAGTTTTAAGACAAAACTTACTTCTTTTAATTAGATCTATCATTTGGTAAAATATCATTTTACAGTTCAGGAGTTATAACACAATATCGGAAAATCTCAGATTTTTAGGGGTCAATTACACCCCGTTAGAATGAATTTGGGCAGCAAACAAGAATTGCATTGTAATCAGGAGGAAATTACCTACATATTCACAAAGTTTCAGAATTTTTTAATTTCCAGGTTCGGGATATTCCCTTGTAAGATGTTTACGAGATATCTATGTGCTGCCTGGGTCATAATTTGCATAAAAGTTCTGCATTTAATCGTTACCAAAAGATACAGAAACATTTGGAACACCCTGTACTTAATTTCTATCTCATGCCACGAGTCGATATTCATAAAAACATACCAATATTACTGTTCATAGGAAAGCCTGAATCCCCATACAATTGTACGTTGTCCAACCAGACAACTGAATCACTCTCAGTGGAATGTTCTGCTGGTTTCGACGGCGGTCAGCCCCAGCATTTCCTGCTTGAACTTTTCGATCACCACACAGGAAAACTTCAAGCCAGCATCATATCCAAAGAAAGTGTGGCCTTTACAGTTCATGATTTGGAATCAGGCAAAGTTCTCAATATGGCTTTGTATGCGGTAAACGCAAAAGGAAGAAGCGATCCCACAATTTTGGAAGGATTTACTTTGAAAGCAGCGGAGAAGCAAACTGGTAAATAATGTTACAAATATTTTTTTATTTTTAGACAGCAACGCGGTTCAAATAAATAATCAAAAATACTATTTTTAAGTTTAGATAATTAAAAATTGGAAGTATGATTTTAGAATTAGTACACATATGTACTATTTTTTAGTTTTAACACTTTAAATGATGTCTGCGTGTATTTACGCCGAGGATTTTCATCCTGTGCAATAGTCCACATACGTATTGTATACAGCGTCGCCGGAAAATCGGTTGTCGACGCTGGTTGGCCGTGGCCTCACTTGGCTTGGCGCTAGCGTCCTTTCGTTTCCCATCTTCTCCCATCTTGGCGTTGATTGGTTCACGTCACGGCGTCATCACGCGCATGCGTGGCGTGTTCCACTTCCCCCTCCACTACGAATAGTTTGACCAACGAACCTATTTCCCGGCAACGCTGATTGTATGTTACATCTATGGCGGATTCCTCAATACTTTGGTTTTGTTAAGAACTTAAGGGTACTAGGCAGTCCCTTTTGTAAAAAATGAAGCATGTCTTTTTCAATTGATTACAATGAACTAAATTGAAGCTGAGATTTGTTCTTTGACACAATGTTTATTGTTACGAGCCGGGGCTGCGGCAACGCGAGAGGCCGGCGAGAAGGGTATTTCCCAAGGAATACGGTTTATGAATTTGTTAGTTAGGTGCGCGGACGAACCTGATGCGAAATCAGGGAGCCGCTAGGATTATTGACGGCGAGGACGAACCTGATGCGAAATCAGGGAGTCACTAGGATGAAGTTCACAGACGAACCTGGTGCGAAACCAGGGAGCTGCTAGGAGGTTGGATTATTCACAGACGAACCTGGTGCGAAACCAGGGAGCTGTTCGGAAGTTGGTAGATTTACAGACGAACCTGATGCGAAATCAGGGAGCTGTAGGATACGGACGAACCTGATGCGAAATCAGGGAGCCGTAGGAGGGGTGATGTTTCGTGGACGAACCCGATGCGAAATCGGGGAGCCACTGGGTTGGAGAAGATGGTTTGTTTTGGTAAAGGGTTTGCGAACGAACCTGATACGAAATCAGGGGGTCGCGGGAAATGTTAGTAATGCCTCGTAACTCTTAATTAAAGTTGATACAACTCGAGCGGTAAAGTTGTATCAGTGGGTGAGTGCTACTAATATTATAAGGATCGCTGGGTAAAAGATGGATTTAACGAATCTACTCGATTTACACGTGAACACCATTCGTATATTCAATAATATGTTATTGTACAAATGTAAGTGTCGCGATTAGTTAATTAAATAATGTGTATAAATTACCAATAGTTGCACGGTGTTGACGCACTGGCGATGCGGGGCGTACGAGTGGCTGTTTCAAAGTGTCAAATAGAATATAAACCGGACTCGCGGATTCTATGAGGTTAACTATGATTCTGACGGAGACTTTAGCCCGACCTTACTGAATTTAACCAACTCTGTACGAGCGTGACACGACGTGACTCTACGCGTGACTCTATAGCTTTTAACCAACGAGGGTTGAAACCAAAGGGTTTATATAGTCCCAAAATGAGTGGGGATTCATTAGGAATCTCTATATAAGGAAATCCATCGGGGTCGTCGTCGTGTCACTCCCGTTCCCGTGGTCGTGATCCAGATGGTCGAGATCATGACCCCCATTAGTGACGTTTGATAAACGAAAGGGTTTTAGGGCGTTTTCCCTTCACAGACGCGAGCTCGAAAAACGGTTGAGAGCGACGTATGGGAAAATTCCACATACGTAACATTATTAACATCATAATGTTTATAGCTATCTGTTACTAATGACGTTATAGATGGATAATTAAATAGTCTTTTCAAAAAAGTTTCTTTTATTTTGCAATAATTTTGACGAAACGAATCGAAATATATGATCTGCTTATAAATTCTACTTAGCAATGCCTTTGGTTCTGCACTGAACCTATAAAAGAAGAAAATTATGAAAACGACAGCTACAAAATGGCGAATTTTCAAAAAAGTCCGTTTTCTGTTCATCAAAGATGAGATTTTAATTTCTTTTCATAAAGAATAAAAGTCTTTATTAACTTCAAGTTAGGTTCACGCCGAAACCACACATTTTGTGAACATGCTCGAATTTGATTTGAATCGATTGGAATTTCTGTTTTTGAGTTAACACTACAAAACAAAACAAACTTTTTTAAAAAGTCCCTTTACTGATCCATCTGTGGCGTTATATATAATGCAAATTTTTCACTGAACAGTCATGTTTTTTTAAAGCTTATGATGTTCATAAACTTTGTGTCAATGGACTAGTATCAGCTTCAATTTATATCTTTGTATTTAATTGAAAAAGAACTTAACCACTTTGCAGCCATGTGCGAGTCATTCCGTCGACATAACATGGTTTGTGCGATACCGTGGTTGCGAAGTAGTCGCTGCTAGTCAGGAGCGGTCTTGAAACCACCGCAAAGCAGAGTGTTATGACAGAGCGAGGTTTAATCCTTGAAGAAGCATCTAATACCTTTTATGTTCTGAGAACCAGTCGCTGCCTATTAGTAGCGGTCTGAAATTCTGCTGGATGGTTACAATTGGAAAGTGACATCCGTCACCATGACATCTGGTGGCGAAAGTAGAAGCGCTCGTTGGGTACACATCAATCCCTCGAAGTACACGTTCACCTTCTATAAAATTCCGCTGGGCAAGATTTGAACATGCCTAATCACATATACATTGCATGGAAAGGAACATTTTCGCAAATAACTACAATACCGCATATATCTTGTACCCAGATCGGCGCCATCTTGGCTAGGCCCCGCCCCCATGTCACTTCCCAATACTGTTGGCAGAATTCAGATCAGTGTGATAATTACGACCACAGTATAATAGATAGGTATTCCGATTCCCCTAGAGCATGTGCGATGCGTCCTAATTCGTCTGGCGGCCGCTGAATTGACGCTCAAGGAGAAAAACCATACATATAGGGCTGTTTTTTTAGCATAATACCACTAAAATCTCTACTACTACATCTCATTAACATACATGGTTTTCTTACCAAGAGACCTCTTGCAAAGATCAGAGGAACCACACCGAAATCGTCACAAAAAAAACACTGGGGTAAAGGTGCTAAGTTGAAACACCTGTCTATTACCCATTTCGTCCCACCTCGCTCTTGTCTTCGGCAAGAAAAAAGCAAGGAACGATCGCTCGGAATAATGCTCCCCCCCCCCCCCCTACGTTAAATGCTCACCGCCGGTCCCGAGCCACAAGTTTTCCACGAAGAAATACTGTACTCTAACGATGACTTAGTAGACCTGCGCTGTCCAAGTAAACGCACGCGTGCTCTGTGAGGTTCTCCCATTCTCATCCGCATCGTCAGGGATACCGCGCAACGCTAAAGAAGCGACTACGGCGCCACACATGACGTGTGCATTAGTAACACACGTCGCCACAGCGAATCACTGCTTTAACTACATATTTCTCGCGAATATTGTATGCGGACGGAGCGGTTGAGAGGGGAAGCGGTCGCGAGAGGGGCCCCACCGCTGGACAACGCAATAGTAGAAAATTAAAACACTTTTTTCATTTAGTGCCGGTATATATTCAAAGCGTAGGCCAAGCTGGACAAAGCCTAACTCACATGCAGGAACATTTTTCAAAACCTTGCACCACCCAGAGTCTGTATAATACTCCGATGATCATTACAATCTGATATATTTGCATAAAAGTAGTACGTGTTTTTTTTCTACAGGCACTCCGATACCATTTGAGATCACTCCACTATTGGGGGGTTTGATCGGAGTGGTTACCGCATTGCTGTTGGTTACCATCGCTATCTTGGCAGCTATGAAAATCAGGAGCGAAAAAAGAACTCAAAGGCCAAGCGAGTTAACGAAGAAAAAAGGCACCGCACCTAGTGCCGAAGATCTTTACGATACTGATGATAGAAACCCAGATGTTGTGCCAATAAATAAAGGTATGATATTACTACGTTTCAGTATTTATAGAATACGCAGTTTATAAGTGCAATACATAAAACATAAAATTACAAGGAGACCTAATCCTAATACCTGATATTCTAATTATTCATAGTAAAAATTGAATCAAATATGACTGTAAGAAAATGCAGACTGATATTATGTTGTTTGCAAGTGGCGCGTTCATAAATTCATGATAGAAACTATGTACCGGGTGTTCCTCTACCTATAGTCAGTACTCTAGGGGGTGATTATACAGGAAAAAATCCATTTAAGACTGGCGGTGCTCGCGCGAGTAGGGATGAACCGATCCAAGTAAATACGAGTAAATACTCGATACTTTCGTTTCGATACCGAGTAATTTTAGTATCGATACCTTCGGCTGCGATGCCTATTGGGAATTGGAAAAAAGTACTCGTATCGAATTGGGCGAGTATCGACATTCAACATGAAAGATGAAAGCGAAGATAGGTATAGACAAGGAAAACTACCACCGCAGTAATAATGGCGCTCATGTTGCGTAACAAATATGGAAGACGCAGGTATACACTTTACCATTTGTTTATATGGAACTAGCAGTATAAAAGTTTATTTAAAAGTTATTTATTACAGTAAAAATGTTAACAATACATTTAAACACATTATTGGAATATGTAAAAGTATGTGATATGGACAATTTTACTTGCTCCACTTTTTGGCACTTTATGAAAACTTAAATTGAGATCATTGTTCATTGTAGCGTTACAATTTGCTACACAACATTTTTTCCTGCATACAGTTCGTCGATTATATGAAAATTGATAGACCGCAGTAAATAGTATACCTGCGTCAGCCATTACTATTAGTTCACGTACCGACCGCTAGTGTCGCATACTAATGTTCTACTTCTAATATGAAATGGCGGTCGGGATCTTCAATTCAGAACACGATTTTAACACGTGATACTTACCGTATTTTTATATAGTTAATATAAACAGTGATCAGTGTCTACTTCTCTTGTTTCCATGCCGTGAAATGACTCTGTAAATTTGTTCTTTCTATTTCGTTATATAAATTAATTATTATAAATAGCCTGTTACTTATTTAGTTACTTAGTTGTAACTAAAGAGTACTCCCTGTTAAATAAAAGTAAAATAAAATACGTCTTCGTTAATAAAATTATATTAATAAAAAAGAACTCTGTTATACTAATTTTCATTCGATACAAGTATCGATACTTTTGCTTCGTTACTGAGTAGATACCAATACTTTTTTTCGATACATGTAATGACTAAAAGTATCGATACCTTGATGGTATCGGTCCATCCCTACGCGCGAGTACAAATGAGAACGGCAACAGCGTCACACGCATTCTTACTACTACAATCATATGTCGATACTTCCGCTATTTATAGACTGTTGCCAAAAGTATAGGTTCGTGTAGGTCATGTCCATGTGCCGTTCTCATTTGTACTCGCGCGAGCGCCGCCAGTCTTAAATGGATCACCCCGTATCTGTTAAAAATTATAATGTAAAAAAATCGTCTTCGACAATGAATTTACTCTGTCCTATAGTACAACTTTCACGCGAACAATTCTTTAGTATTTTTAATACATTAGGAACTGATGCCGCGCCGTTGACTACCACTGTTGGCTCCGCGCGTTTTGCCAAACTATTTCGCTTCTGTATTGAAATCAAAATGAGACTTACCACTTCTGTTGACGCTTTTCGAAGGAAAACTGTCTGCTGCATCGCGTGGAATGGTCAGATTTTCTCGCAGACCCTTAATTTTGGAAATAAATTGAGCGATATCTGCAAAAATGGGTGCATTTCGGGTGTCCTGTTCTCTTTGATCGTTGTTTAAGCATATTTAAATGTTCATAATACAATAATAACTTATATCGTTGTATTCGGGAGGGTTCATAGAATAATTTGACGTAACGAGCAACCGAATAACTATTACCGTTTCGGCATAAAAGATGTTCAAAGTCGAAAATTTGCATTTTTTTTTCAAAATCGAATTTCTCAAAAGCGGAGGGTGATGGCGACAAACGGATTGCGGATTCGTTTCAGCGCACGAAAATCTATAATAAACGGCTATTGAATGTTACAAGTCCAGATGGCTGACGAACTGTGTTATTTTTCTACTCCAGGAGAATCACTGACTCACATAGCAAAGAATTATGATAGGTGGAGGGGAACACCTACCTTGGCGTCGATTGGTTTGACGTCATGGCGTCAACACGCACACATATACCACACTGCTGTAGGAGTTTCCCCTCCACTTCGGAAGGGATTTTCCTGCAACCCTACATACGGACAATTGCTGAACAGCACTGCTATAGACGGATAAATCGCGGCGCGCGCTGCGGTCAGTAATCCATCGCGCAGATGATCCGCTCTAATCTGACATCCCTCAAAAGATTTTGTTCGTAGATTTCCAGAAATTGTAGAATATTGATACTATTGCATTTCATTGTTGACAACGAAAACTATGATACACAAAACGAGCGAAATGAAACAAAAGGTGGGTGAGCTAATTCACTAACACCGTGTACAATGTACATACAGTTTTGTCTCGTGTTGTCCGACGCACAGACGGTACGTAATGACATTTTTTGTTCAAATCATCCTACAGGTCGGAATTTTTCCGATTCTTTTATATTTAGCGAAATATACAGCACTTTTTAAAGATCAGTAACTGTGGGCTTTCTTAGTCGCCGCGATACTTGGAAGATAGGCTGAACCTGTAACGAAACGGTATACTATTCGGCTCGTCTTTGTTCTTTGCCGTCTTCTTTCAGTAAGATAATGCCGCCACTATCTCGACCGAAATTTATGGCTTGTCGTTGTCGCGTATCCTTTCGCTCATTCTCAGTCTCACGTACTTAGTGGCCACGGCGACTACAAAAGATATAGTGGGGATAGAAATGTACTTCTAACGAACCAAGGGACCTGGACTTATGATGGAATAATACTGTAGTTGATATTCGTTAAACGTGTCCTGAATGAATAAACTCGCAAGCGAGTAGTGAGTAAAGTATTTAGCTCCGTGCTATTGGCCCTAAATATACGAAATTTGATACGTCGTCTAACTTTGTTCTTCGTGTCCTTACGAAAAGTGAGCACGGGTGGGAAAAACGCTTTTGGAATATCACTATGTATGTCAGGGCTCTCCAGCCTAGGGGCCCTCACGCACCTGCTTCTCCTTCCAATCTTTATCTGTGACGGCGTATGTCACCCTGTGTCACTAAAGGCGGGAACATACTATTGTCCACATATCTAACACGTGACCACACTCAAGGTAACGAAACATCAGAGTGAAGCTCATCTATATAGTTATGGAACACCAAACTGTCGCGTGTGAACACGTGTGTTTACTAGAAACACATTGCCCATGACAAGTCGGGTGGCGTGTTTCCCCTAACCACCGACAACACGCTGAACCGGTTCAGTTGGATCGGATGGCGTGTGAGCGTGTCGTGTCGCATCGTGTGTTAATAGTACGTTTCTGTTCCATAGTACAGCATGGAAAATAGTAACATTTTCGTGTCAATAGTATGTTCCTGCCTTAATACACACGTCGTATGGGGCGTTAAAGCTCGCTCGATGACGGAAACGCTTGTCTGTCATGGTCGCCTCTTTAGCGTCGCGCGGTATCCCTGACAACGCGGGCGAGAGTGGAAGAACCCCGAGTGTACGCGTACGCGACCTTGGAGAGCCCTGATGTATGTAGTGTGGACGAGAAGATGTATTTTTTACGCAAAACCTCTTCACACGTGTGCCTACGTTCGCTTAATGATGAGTCATTAATATTACAAATGTCAAGTTCTTTATTTTGCATCGTATCGTTATGAAAGTGACACCAATGGATTCCTAGCATTCTCTTGATTAAAATGCACCAAATGTGCATCATGTACTATTTTTAACGAAGTTGGCTTTAAATTCTACAAATTAATTTGTTATGTCATTACGTTAATTACAGCCCGAATTATGTTAGGTTTGGTATCATTCTCACTGGGAAAATACAAAGAATCGATTGGTGTCAATTTCGTGAAAATTCTATGAGAAATGCGGAGCGTGACATTTTTCCCTTCTTAATGATTAGCTCTTCATGGTTAGTAATGCTTGTTTATTATGGCCCCATTGTTCTCTGGTGTTGAGCGCTTTTTGCGAAGGTCCCCATGTGCTAAGTAAGCAAAGAATGGTAGTAGAGATAATTTTGGGGACTAAGGTCCAGTTCAGATTTATTGGCCGGTGAGTTTCGTGAGGGGTATTCTCTCACCACACCGCTTGCCTACCTCAGTGCTCCTTTTATCTACGTTCTCACTCTCTCTCGGGCTACACCTGACCGTCGCGCGGTGGGGATTGGTGTCCGTGAGGTACGACACACACAGCGAAGCATCCCCACTACTTTGAGTACATTGAGGAGACACGATTCCGAGCGTTGTATCTCACTTCTTTCTTGCCGAAGGCGAGAGCGAGATGGAATGAAAGCGTGTCTAAACACTCATGCCCATCGCGCACGCAAAGGCCGGAGTATCAGGCGTACGAAAAACGAAGGAAGACAAAGTATGTATCAATGCGTCAACTGTCTCGTACCGTTCCTCGCTTGCTTTCAATCCCTCTAACACGCTCTCGTTCCATCTCGCTGTCGCTTTTGCAGAACAAGAGTGAGCCAAAAGTGGTGTGGATAGCGCTACGCTCCTGATGTGCAGGCCAAACCGAGTTCTTTGGTCTCCAGTCCGCAAAAATTCAGGAGTTGTATTGGTCAGAACATAAATTATTTCTGGATAGCTTCATATCCTATTGGTCTGCGCATAGCATCGTAACACACACTACTATTACGCTAAGAATAAACAACAGCCACACGGCTGGGTTCAGGCGGAGCCGAGCAGCGTTCCCGTTACCCTACCATACCCTACAGGGGCCAAGCAACTCCAACTGACAAATCCACGGTCGTCAAGTGGTGGTGACTGATTTCTCCTCGCACGCTGTTCGCGAAACCGAACTCACCGGCCAATAAATCTGAACTAGACCTTAGTGTACATAAATGCGTTTTTCACAAGCTTCGTATGTGAAGACATATTTAAGGGAAATATCACATCTTGTATGCCTTTATAAAATACTTTTAAGGCAGGCTTGGGAATTAAGTGAACGCGGCGGCCGATTTTCAGAGGCAACGCCTCCTTTCTCCCACCGCGCGTCTTGGCCGCCGCGGCAGCCCAGCAACTTGGAGCGCTTCAGGCCCGTACCATATGAACCGCGCGTTGTGCGTTGACAAAACAAAAACGCATCGACAATCGTGCTCTCTGGGACGATGTGGAAACCTATTGATACAATGTCGCCCTAATACGCAACGCGCGGTTCATATGGTACGGGCCTGAGGTGCTCCAAGCACCTTGGCCGCCGCGGGAACCAAGACGCGCGACAGGAGAAGCCTGTTTGAAGGTATAACATACTGTTGTTTGCAAAAATGTTGCCGGCAGAAACTTGGTGGTCCGATCGAGTGTATCCTCATAGGCCCACGTTCTCTAACACAGTGGTAGATGTAAAGCACACGTATTGTCGCTATTGGCCGACGCGTCATGTCAACGAATCGGTAAGCAGCACCGCATGGCGAAGAAAGCGAGCGGGGGAATTTGAGAGTTCCGTGGCAGAGTGTGGAGCGGCGCGAGCGAGGTAGCCCCCTTGCCCTGCTCAGCATCGGGACGCCAACATTTTTGCAAACCACAGTACTTTTGAGATTTTTGAATTTTTAATATTCTATGTCTATATGTATAGTGTAATGAAAGAAACTATGAATTAAATTGAAAGGTTCAGACTATCAGTTGACGGGATCAATATCTGGCACACCTTTGGCTACACAAAATACACCAGATGGACTTCCCACATCCGCACTTTCTGTTCAACGAGTAAATAATCTACAAGGATTCCAACCATATTCACATGACTATAGTAATTACTCTACTTTACCGGTAAGTTCAAATATAGTAGCATGTAAGACAAATATATTGCTTGGTGAGTATAACATACGATACATAATGATGGACCACTGTATCTGATTGGTGTTTTTTTTTCTTTTCGTGGTTAAGACAAGGGTATTGTTTCGAGCATATACTATGTACACATGATCAAAGTCTATTGGTGTCGTGACAGAATTGAGAAGAAAGTCGTCGTCTTACCAATGAGGCGAACATTGAGACAACAGATCAGATTTGAATCTGACCTATTCAAATTATCACAATTTAATTAGTTAAATTGTACATTCAAATATAATTTGTAAGGAAAAATTTAATTTGTTTGTGAGTGTGTTAATAATAATGTTTAACAACGATACACCTGGACGTAACAGTATCTATATCCTTCACTTATTCTCTAAGAACTTTTTCTATAAAGAGTATCTTAGTAATTGTTAATTGTAGTGCAATGGGAAAGAGACGATTCTTTATGCAAACATAATCCGAAATTGCAGAATAAAATTTTATTATCGATTATCGATGCGAGTTCTGTTACGACATAAAATCAAAGGTCATTCTGCAAACCATAGTAGCTGTTGCAACAGCTGTGGTAACTTTTATCTTTGTACGAGGTAATAAAATTACGAAACTATTAATTATTTTTATCAAAATATCTTTATTTTCTTACAAAAATACCAATAAATTAACATTTTTTGGTAATAGGCAGCTACGTTTAGAATTAATGATATTTCCAGTTGATAAAAGCACACGTTCAGAATTGGCAGACGTTGCAAAATAACCTAAATACATTTTAATTAATTTTGCCAGTCTGGGATATTTGTTTTCGTGTGTTTTCCACCATTCTAACAGACATAAATTATGATATATTTGAGTCTCTAGCGAATACATTTGAAACTCTGAATTAGCCCCATTACTTGCGACAAGTTGCCGGCGACCAGGTCGCCAACGACCACCAGGTACGCGGGGATATATGAGTTCGTACGCACTTAGTCGCGGCGAACAACAAAGGTTTCTGGTCTCTTGTCGACCAAGTTGTCGGCCATTTGTCGCAAGTGCGTCCGGGGCTAACGCGCCTCGCTGAGTTTCGGGAGGACCAGGGGGCCATACAATGTTGCGCACTAAGAAGTGACGAATCTGAAGTTCTGCATTTCTCATTATTACGTAGAAGTAATCTCCTAAGAAAGTACCTTCTACCGAGTCGATAATTATTGCCTCATCTTCACTGAGGAATAACCTGTTCCTGAAAGATGACTATAAGACTTGTTGGTGCCATTTGCAAATATTTCACTAATACAGCATACAAGCCGTAGGAGTCAGCAACCAGCAGACCGAGCGTATACGCCGATTACCTGAAATGGAGCGTACTTAGACCTTTAATAGTTCAGTATAAAGTCAATTTGTAGTAATCGCTCTGGTGGCAACTTTGTTTTCTACAAACAGCTTTAAGGAATCCAGAAATATTTTTTGAATTTTTTAAAACACGTTTTGTAGCGATATTTGAAAACTATGTATATTTTTCTAATTGTCATAATGTAAACACGATTTTTCGGACTAAAAGGGACTTCTTTTAGCAAGACCAGTTGTTTTCGATTAAAGTAAGAGACGAACAAAAATGAGAAGAATAAAAATTAATTTATAGAGCCTGCTTTCGCAGCCACGGGGAAAAACATTTTGAATAAAAAATAGAATGTGATCCATTTAGCATGGAATGACTCACTGTAGTGCTATAGACAAGCGATTAGCAAGTTTTAATCGAGGTATGCTATAAACTAATGTTTTTTCGTCTGTTTCAGTTATCGGGCGAGATAACGTATGCTGACTTATGTTTAACTCGTCCAACAACTTTATCGACATTAACAACTGATACAAAGTTGACGACGATAAGTGGAGATCGTAGTTTAAGTACTATTCAGAGTTATGGAAGTGGAGTAAATATAGTTAGTAAACCATGCATAAAAGAAGGGACAATTTATGCCTGTATAGATCATAACTCTAAACCATCGAAGGTTGACGTGTCTAACACATCGTCATGTGCAGTAACACCATTATCATCTAAGAGTACGTTTCAAGAATGCAACGTTTCAACAATAAATAGCAAACACCACCCTGCAAGAGAAGTTGTCACTGTTCGTACACCATTAATTTCAACCCAAGAAAGTTGTGTATAGGGATGCGATTCTGACGCGCTGAATGTCAACGAATATTATGTTTGATGTGGTCACACTGTGATAATATGCGCGTCTATCTGCTACATGAGGTTTATTAAATGTTTATCCTGCAATAAGACATGTATGTTCTTTGGTAACCGATAAACGTGTAAACGGTTTGAATTATCGAACAAACATTAAATCGATAGCAAAGAGATACGAAGGAACAATGAATTTTCTTGATATGAGTATGTGTATAAATAAGAAATATATGCGAAACGAACGTCAGTTTTCAAATTAGTCAAATTTTTTAAATGATATTGGTTAATTTATCCTTAATTTTATCAAAACGACTGATTTCAATAGCTGGCAATGAGTCTAAGACATCACATGTAATGCGCGTATCACACTAGCTGCTGCGGCCGTCGCTGGCGGCTGCATAAGACGTATCATTTCTCGTGAATGAAATCCATATGTATATTCTAATTGTAACAAATTGTATCAATAGTCATCAGTAATTTAATGCGTATCACATTTAGGTTACATTAGTGAATTTTGTTTATGACTAAAGAATGAATTTGATGTTCTAAGGGTTTAAAGTAAACCACAAGTTTGCCGGTATTATAATGTTTTATACTCGACAGGAGACAAATCGTGGTATACGCAGACACGGAGCGGTTCCTCATGGGAAAATAAGCCGAAAGTAAGAATAAATCTTTTTCAGTTGAGGTGTTGTTTCGAGAAAATTAAGTTCAGAAATAGCGTGCATTTAATGGAGATAGGGTCTGTAAAAATATTATAAACTTTATCATATTTATGTATCGTCGACTGGACTTCACAGATAACAAAGATCCAGGAAACATGGCAAATAGTTCAAATTTCTTTATTTTATTACGTCAAAAGTTACTCGAAATGTCCCTTATGACAATTCTGTCAGGCAACAACAAACCCGTGACGACAATTCGATAAATAGAACCAGTTATTGTCGGGTAGGAAGATGGATCGACTTGGACGGTGAGACATCTGTTGTCCTGAGACCCACACATTTCTACCCTTTCGCATCTGATCCGAACAAAAGAATATCTTGAAGTGATAATCATAGATTTTTATGAAATTATGTAAAACGTAGTTCTCACAATAATATCTGACACGTACTTTTATTTGATCGGGCCTCAATTTTGAAACGTATACAACAGTACTCAAAGTGATGGATGGAGGTGAATAACTATTAGAGCTACAGGTACAAATGTTCCTATTGTTAGTTTAAAGAATATTATAACATTGTGCTGAATAAATCATTATATAAATTTCATTTTCGTCATAACTTGCTGTATGGATGATGTTCTTGTTGTCAGTTACTTTTGTACCTCTTCTTATGAACTTTGAGAGGTGGTTTACTCTCTTAATATGCAGACGGCCTAAAATAAAAAAAAACACTTGTTTCTTATTAATTATTGTTCGCCAAGACAAGCCAAGCTAGTCAAGCCAAGTGAGGCCACCAACGTCGACAACCTATTTCCCGGCGACGCTGGTTGGCCGTGGCTAGCCTGGTCTGGCTAGCTTGGTTCGGCTTGGCTTGGCGTTGGCGTCGGTTCGTTTCCCATCGTCTTTCATCGTCTCCCATCTTGGCGTTGATTGGTTTGTCGTCACGGCGTCATCATGCGCATGCGTGTTCCCCCTCCACTACCCACGGCACGCACATATATACTGCCTCATACAATAAGACATTTCCCGGTAACGCTGGTTGGATCCAGGATTCAGTGGATCGAGTCTCCGGCCGAATGAAGTACTATTTACTGCTTGGCCGGCCGCATGCACTACTCTGATGCGGTGGATTAGCTATTATTGACCGCTGATTTATACCGCAATGGAATGACCAAGTAAAAGGTTATCCCTCTGTTGATATGACTATGACTGACCCAGCCAGCTTGTATCTCCAGAAGTCGTTATTTTGGGAGCTCAGAGCCGCATAGCTATCGGGAACCAGAATCCGTGAGTGTAGAGACCCCAGAATAGTATAAAGGGGGCGACAAAGTTTTGCTCCTTGGCCCCCCAAGAGGGTCTGTTATTTAAACCTACGGGTACGAACCTGTACGTACATTATTATAGTTTTTCCCACCCGTCATACGCCCGCAGTATCATTGGCTCCGAACTCAGCACCCGCACGGCTCTGGGAGCCACAAGGAGCGCTCCAGTTCGCATATTAAGTTGGTCGGGCCTGGTCTAGGATAAGGGCCGATAATGGCCAACGGTAATGCGCTTAGATACGGTACGATTCCCCTGGTAGATCGGAGTTGAGGTGTTACAAAAAATGGGTGTGGAATGAAGGTCATGAAGCACATTTGTCGCCCCAATCTGCTAGAGTATCGCTTATATCTCTCGGTTTTTCCTCAAGTGTCTACCCGAGGTCGAGACCAGATGTGATTTTATTATAGGTTTCTTTTATTCAAAAGCACAAAATCTCGCACTTTGAGGCCATTTTTCGAGGTGATCCCATCTGATTTCGAAGTTAGAAATGGTATCAATCAATTCGTCTTAACGAGATCTTTCCAATGGCGTAGAGTAAACGCTGCCCGCCCCTTAGGGACTTAACATTGTCCTTCATTATGTACTATAGGCTTATTTCTGTACGAGGAATTGTTTGGCAAGCAGTTGTACCACGATGTTATCTCCACCCCGTACAAAATATCTCTACTTTTTATGTACGGTGCATATATATGTATACAGTACTGCATATAAATAATAGTATATCTCAACTTTAATCACATCGATTGAATTTATTATATATTTAAATGTAATTATTGTAGAATATATAATATATGGTTTATTATTTTCAACGTTCTAATCAATTTTCCAAGTTTGTAATTAATTTTTATTTAAATACTTCCAGTATATCGTACTTTTCCTATTGCCTGTTTATAGATATTTGTCTTTTCACATCGTTACATATACCTAAAAAGTTTGACAAGAGTTAATTTTTATTTTCTTATATTGTCGTAAAATATGAAAATTATACGATGTGTTCTGGGAATATTCGTTTTACCTTGAAATGTAAATAATTAACCAAATTATGTAATTTTAAGAGAACATCCGAGCGAACAAGTGCAACAAAATTTTTCGCTCCGCAGGTCAATAGTCAATAATACTTAAAGAATACAATAATATTTAGAGAAAATGGGTTACACTATACTGCATTCCACTTTAGAGTAGACTCGTTCCGCGCACGGATATACTGTTGATTGTTAGGAAACCGGCAGGGAAAGTGCTACGAACAATCGCGAAAGTGCTACGACCAATCGCGCGTGTCAGATCCGTGGGAGCTGCGCAGATCGGTCGCAAATCGGTAGAGGCGTAGGTCTACTCTTATATGGAATGGAGGATACGGTTGAGTGGTTTTTAGAAGGGCATAGGATGAATCAAATGAAATCTTTCTAGGTGAATGCACTTCTAAAGTTTGAAGCTGACTTTTGTTTTTCTTTCCTAAGTGAGAACATATGTGGTGTAAGAGCATGTACATAAGTATGCGGGTGAGTGTGGTTGATGCTGTCATCGATTAACTGACATTAGACGAAACAGTCGATACGGGTCAACGATATGCTGGCGCGTGTTATAGTGAGCGGGGCCAGAAAGGAGGCGAAGCGAAAATCCCTAGAGCTCACTGATATATCTAATATGAACAGCGAGAATGACGAGTGCAAGGTATTAGCGAGAAAGACAGTGAATATTGTGAGTGAGTGAGAAACAGCGAGATAGAGTGGACAATATAATAAAATAAGATAGGAGTACTAGAGTTGATAATCCTGCCTTCCAAAAGATTCTTACACATATGTTTTCTTATAGCAGAATTATAGTATATTTTTTTCTAAATACAACTATCATAGGTTTTTATGGCCAGGCTCTAGTAGTTATTTGCAAAAAGAATAAATTGATAAGAAGAAATCATCACTCATTTACTAATGTTAGCTTTACTTACAGAAAGTATATAATGTGACGACCATTTAAATCGCATTTTCGTAATTAATATATACTAGTAACGATTATCTTACATTGTGTAATCTATTCAGTGTTATTTTAGCACTCTTTCATATTAGGTACTGTAGGCAGAGCTTATTATCACGGCATCAACATATCATCGCCGAAGGTACTCAAATAACACAGAATACATTACACAATGTAAGACAATCGTTACTATACTAACTGTATAAAAAACGAAATCTTTATAATTTCTATTGTAACCCAATGAAACGATTTGTACTGAGCTAAAAGTGGATCCAAAACAGGCCATCAATCGAAAATTTTGTATGATGCTTATACAATGCTTTACGAGAATCATAAATGGATTGGTAACAAGCATATGCTTACATGGCGTGGCTACTAAAAAACGAGAAATCTTACCGGTCCCTTCCTACTGTGCATGCCACCAATGTTCATATCATTTTGAAATTTTCTAGTTTAGTTGTAATAGGTTGTTTCGTGTACGCTGCGCCCTTTGAAACAAGTTATTGTTGTGACAGTTCAGTAGAAAAATGTGTCACTAGAATTTTAAACAAGAAATTATATTTAAATTTTTAACCGGTTAACTGGCACGGCTTTTTTCACTATTCGTGCCCAAACTGACAATATCGAAAAATTAAGTGAATCACACAAAATTTGGTATACAGTGGTATGGGCGACTCCAAAAACCCCTATATATAATTTTTCTAAATCCCGATAATATTTTAATATTTGGCAGCCATTTTGAGTCTGCCATATTGAATTTTACAATTCCAATGCCAAATTCAGATTCAGCGAGCCTAAAAACCATTACATACCAAGTTTCATTAAAATCGTTTGAAAATCAAAAAGTTATTCTATTTGATCATATATTATACATAAGCAGAATTGGCCAGATTTTTTTTATCATATATGATACATTGCCAGTTAACCGGTTAATGACGTAGCAGACATTCAAAGAAACACAACACAGCAATTAAGAGACATATCTCCCGCTCTGCCACCGCTTTTCTTCATAGAAATCACAAATAAAAAAATACTTCATAAACTCGACCAGGTAGGATTTTGAAGGAGGCTTCAAAATTTTTGTATGTAAAAGAATAAATGATTTACATAGAAGGTGTTATTCTGAATATGTTAAGTATCCGTAATTGAACCAAGATTCGTTTGGATTTCGTAGTCACTTGTGTGCCGACTATCCGAAGGACCACTCTCCGTTCAGGGAAACAAAACCAAGCGAATGTCAAATATCCATTTATTACATATTATAACTCCGAACGATTTCGAAGGTGGTTAATACACGTACTACTTTTTTCTTGATGTGATCTTGTCGAAGGAAAACTTTGATCTTATGTACCTCAGTCTTGAATGTGAACCTATTGCCTCCTGAGTGGTCAGCTCGTCGTTAATTGGTTTTTTACCAAAACTTGAGTTGACCAAGCAGCATGCCTGGTGTCAATGCACAATCCCTTCCCTTGTGTCCTTAACGCTTTGCTTAGAGCGGGGGTGCAACGACACCTACCATCTAAGACATTGGCGTCCAAACATTTTCTCGCACGAGCAGCCGCGACTTGCTCTTAAGGGAACTATTTAGGCAGTCGAAAAATTGATTTTTTTGCATTTTCCGAAAGTACTATCTTTTCTTAATAACATGCCATTTGGTTTATATTACAATTCGCAAAATTGGTGATTTGGAAGCTAAAAAGTTCAAGCGGTAACATATAGCGTCGCCTTTGCCCAGAAACTTTAAACGCGTTTTTCTCGAATCTTTTTTTCTTTTGGTTTTGCTGTATTTGCGAATGAACTGAGGTTCAGATCCGTTCAGATCCGTGAAAATTCGGGATTTTCATAAAAAAATTAAAAAGTCGCGGATTTTTAGTAACCCACAAACACGACCACATTTTTCTAGAAATAATCGTCGTTTTTCGGCCACCAATTTAACAATTCTGTTTTAATTTAAGTTTTTATTGGTTGCGCGGGAAATTACGGATGTAACAAACAAGAACCACATCTTGAAATTGGATTACGTCACTTTTTAAGACCAATATTACAGCAAAACCACAGAAAAACGTTAAAATGTTTAACAGTCAGCACCTCCAATTTTAAAACACATGTATATTTTATACCAACTTTATTTTAATCTATATGATAATAATAAATATTAGGTAAAAGGATACAGGGTCATCATTTAATCTTGTAACCCACGCTCGCGCGAACAGGTAAAATGGCAACAGCGCCTCACGGACGCATTCCACTACCAACCATTTACCGGCCCGGCGTTCGGAGGGTTGCCAGCGACCGCTGGACAGCAATGATGCCCGAGCTTCGAAAATTTTGGGATCGTCTCTTTCAATTTAACATCGCAAAGCGCTATTCGGAATTTTCTGGCCTGGGTTGAAGAATGTGGGGCCTTTTTCGTATAACTTTTGAACTATAAAAGATATCGGAATGCAATTTGGGCCAAAAAATGAAGAAAAAGTATTCCCTCTTAATGATGTATAATTAAAAATATTATACGTTTACTTAATTTTTCTTTTATCAATTTTTTAACCATAATTGTTGTGAAAAGTTTTTGCAAACTGTTTATTTGATACTGTCCAGTAAACAAATTGACCGCAGCATGCCAGCCTGACATCAGGATCTGACCGCAGATTTCGATCAGATCTTGCTGACAAAAACCGACAGCAGGTTGGCGACAGAAATCAAGCACATCCTGATGTCAGGATCTGACCGCAAAACCATAGTTTAATGAGGACATAGTAGGCAATTTTATATAATAGTATAGATTTAAAAACAGCCCGAAATCTTAACCGTAAATAATACAGGGTGTCCGCGGGAAGAGTGGACAGCTGGGTCTCCTAAACTATTGGAGACAAAAATATTTAAAAAATAGGGAATTGCATGGTTCGAGGGGGCCAACTTATTAGCGCGAACGAATTTTTTTTCGATTATTATTTTAAAAGATACGATGGTCAAGTTCGGTTTCTTAAATGGAACTATTTCTTCTGAAAACCTGAGTTGATAGTGCGTTCTAAGACAAATTCAATAAGCTTTAATGTATACACTTGATTTCCACTGGTTTTTGAGATATTGCGCTTGCAAATTTACTGATTTTCCCTGGAAGAAAACTCGCTGGAATAGCAAGGAGCGGGGACGGTCTTGCTGGCGCCACGGGTGGCCCTGCCTGTTGAAACAGATACCTACCTGCCAAAGGTCTACGCCAGGAATGGCAGGCCCAAAGGCTGGACAATTCTTTTCCGTCAGAAATGCTACTTAGGTAGGTACATCTGCGGTATCGAGAAGCGCACCGTTACTTTTATTTCGCACTTGCTTCTACGCTCGGATGGCCGGTTCTTTTGGGAGGGATGCAAGTTCGATTGGTTAGGTTAGAAGGTGTGAAAGTTGCTAGACTAAATTTCAACCATAGGGAGCAGATTATATTAGAACCAGTCGAATTTGCAACCCTCACAAACGGCTGCTCTCTTGAAGAGGCCCTCTTCACAGCAATACCTCCACCCCAGTGCCCACCTTCTCTCGCATAGAATACGATAACGCATGCTTTTGTTTTGATATTAAAGCTCATGTTTATATTCGAGAGGATCACGTGTCAACAGCGGGCTACCATTTTTCTTCTCGTGTCTCTCTACGAGGCGTATTGACGGTGGATTGTAGGAGCGTAGATGTCTGGATGCCAGTTATTGAATTCAGGAGACGATAGAAACACTTTATTACAAAACACACATGTACTATAATTAAAGTAAATCGTATTCCTCTCGAAAAGGAGTACTGATAATCATCGAACTTGCGCCCTACTTCGCGCAGACTGATTACACGGAGGGTAGTCGGGTCACACACTGCACAAATGATAAGCCGCGTCTAGACGTTGCGAGACTGCAGCGCGAGGCGTGCCTCGCGGAGTGAAAAGTCTCGACAGTCCTTAGCTCGCCTTGGTCACTTTGCAAAGCAACCTCATGCTGCTGCCGTGGCGAGGACAACACCCCGCAGTGCCTCGTCGAATTTTATAGCTTTCGACCCTCGAAGGGTTTGGAATATCATTAAGAAGTGAGAACTGTTCAGGATTTCAAATGTTTGTATCTTTTCTTCATCGTATCGAAGGGGAAGTGGCGGCTATGGATTCCTGGCGTTCCGTCGATTTAAATCATACCAAATATCATGCTCATTTAACGTACTTAACCCAGCTGTGTTTCTGCGAATCGATATATTGATTATCATTTCGTTTTTGTATTTTAAACGCGAGAAGGAAAGAATATGAATGAAAATATAGTATATGAGACCAACTGACAAACGCGCTTGTAAGCCAATTGCCCTTTAATCGGTAGTCCGAGCTGGTGTTTTACGGAATATAAAAATGCTTATAACTGCAAAACTAAGCATTATCAGACATACGCATATACCGACTTTTTTATTACTTTGGTGAGTAGAACCGATTCTGAAAAAATATCCCAGATTTTTATAAACACCCTATATATACATCATACTTTACTGTGATACGGTTTACTCGCTCGAATAATATTAATACAGTAAAGTCTCGTTACGGGCTCGGTTTGGTGTACACGATACGAACTTTTCGCTATCCCCACCACTTTTGTCTCACTCTTGTCCGGCGAAGGCGAGAGCGAGATGGAACGAGAGCGAGCGAAGGCATTGAAAGCGAGCGAGGACAGTACGAGACAGACGACGCGTTGATGTTTTGTCTCGCTCCGTCTTTCGGAGGCTGTGACACTCCGTCCTTTGCGTGCGCGACGGGCGTGTGCGATGGTGGCAAGCGCTTACGGTGAGCACAGGAACCGCTTCGAAAAATCTTGACGCAGGCCCGGGTCAAGTCTTTTTTGTGCCCTAGGCGAACTTGTCAAATTGCGCCCTTTATTATAATACATTTATTTGAGATTATTTATGACTTTACTCTGCAAAATTAGGCACCTTCTAGGGCGTAAGGTTGACAAGAGGATCAAAATGGTCTTTTCGTTGTTGGCATTGTTGAAAATAAATTTTTAAATGAAATACTACAAATTGTACTGCAAAGGCTTTAAATTACGAGTAAAAATTCAAAGTAAGGACATGATAAAGCTCAAATAAATGTATTATAATAAATGGCGCAATATGACAAGTTCGTCTAGGGCGAAAAAGCACTTGAGGTGGGCCTGCGTCAAGATTTTGCGAAGCGGTTATCATACTCACCGTAAGCGCTTGCGACGATCGCGCACGCCCGACACGCACGCAAAGCGTTCCATCTCGCTCTCCCCTTCGGTCAGAAAGAAGCGAGAAACTCACACTCGGAATTAGGGCTCCGTTCACGATATGGACTCAACGTCGGTCCCGACCAGCGAGCGGCTAACGAGACTTTACTGTAAAGTTCAAATCACCAGAAAGTTGAAGTTAGATAAAATAAACGTACACCTTCAATAGATCTTTATTAATATCAGTATCATTATAACATAACGTCACAAATCATTATATATGTAGTTCTGTATTAATTTATTAAATAACATTAGATTTTGGCATTCTTAATTACATCTGTAATAGCGCCAATCCAAATAGCGGCTCCATATGCCCCAGCATCTACATTTTGTAAATATTGAGTTTGTTTTACGTAGCTAGCTCTACCGACTCTGCAACAGAATAATAATATATGATCAGGTGAAAATGAACAAATACTCAATAATCGATAGAATTAGAAAAACATATTAGGTGCCATAGTTATAGCTTATTCCCAAATATTAGTCAATGTACATTGTACAGGGTGTCATTTAACATTAGTATCTAAAGTATTGTTGTTGCTTTTAACAATACGAGAAAATGTTTTTATAAGAAGTTGTAGCAAGCAGAAAAGGTAGCTTCAAGAAACGCCGACCATCGAGAAGTTTCCCGAATACGATTGTAGGTCGCACGTGAGCAGAGACGTGCGGGTCCGCGCTCGCGAAGTCCGCGCTTGACGATGCGTCTTTTGATTTCTACGACCACAGATAGCAACGATCGGATATAAATTAGAGACCCGCAAAAGCATTTCCTTCTTCGCTGTTCTGAGGGAGAGGACGAGGCAAGACCAACGGCCGCTCTCAGACAGCTTAGGGACTTCGGCAGGAGAGTTTGGTGACAATGCCTGGACGCCAATCGAATGGGAAAGTACAGAGTAGCTCCTGGACGCCTCATTAGAATAAAGTCAAATGCCGTATGCACATTAGAATCCCGTAAAATTGTAAAAACGTAGCGAGAAGCAACGTCTGAATTCTGAAATTTGTAGCCCCATCCTATCGACCAACCCATGTACTCCTACCTAATCCCAATAAACCTTAGAATCCTGCTTGTGTGTAGCAATCATCCTTGTTTCAATCCACGAAGGCTACAAAGTTATTATTCATTTTAAAAAGGCAAAACATTTCAACGACTTTTTTTCAAGATTGGCTTTTTATTTAAATAGGAAGACGTCATTCGTTACTGTCATATAGTAGTTAATAAGATACAAATTCAGCCATGTATAGCACACGGACCTTCGAATGATGCTAGGAGGAATGATTTTTAGGAAATCATAATTTATTATATCAAAACCATTTATCGTACTGTAACGTTCTCGCCCGAGGTGTTTGTTATGTCCCAAGGTAGTAAGGGTGTAAAGGCAGCACAGTTACACTATGCTAAATCCCTACACTGTTACAATTAAAAGGTTATGGTTAGAACTGTTCGGGTTTATTGCCGTGTTCGGTTGGCTCTACCTTAAGGCGGGCTTTCCTATATGCGCCTAAACGCCCGCGTTCAGACCTTAAGTGCCCGCACTTGCACGCAAGAGGTGTCGGTGCAAGGGCGCGCACTTGTAGTCACGAATGCCAGCAGCCAGTGATACCGGACAACATTTTGTTGCGCGGGGTGCGCCGAATGTTTCGTGGAGGGAAAACACCTACAGGAGTAGTGGTAATGTGTGCGTGTGGCGACGCCAGCGCCAAGCCAAGCCAGTGACGCCAATGCGAAGCCAACCACGGCCAACCAACGTCACCGTGGAATCGGTTGTCGACGCTGGTTGGCTGCGGCCTCACTTGCCTTGGCTAGCTTAGATTGGCGGTAATCACGTCGGGACGTCTAACCAATCGACGCCAAGATGGGAAACGAAACGGCGCCAGCGCCAATCCGCGAAGCTGACGTCACATGCTTATCCGCCACTGGCGTCGCTTGGCTTGGCTTGGCTTGAAGGTGGCGCCGTTTCGTTTTTCATCTCGGCGTTGATTGGTTTGACGCCACCGCGCGCATGCGTTCCCCCTCCCTACGATGGTAGTCCGAACTCCGGTAGGGTATTTCCCGTGAACACTGTGCACACCATGCGAGGATTCTCCCTTTACTATTCCCTACTGCGTCAGCAGCTCTCTACGCGGCCATTTTTCCCCTACTGCTAGCAACGCTGAATGCCAGGAAGTTTCCCATCGTAGTGGAGAGGAAGTTGACGCTGTGGCGATAAAAACTAATTGACCCAAAGATAGGTGTTCTCCCTCCACTACGCGTATGTTCCCCTTCCACTACGGTATTCATAGCAATCCTGCTTGTGGCCGGACGGCGAACTATGATCTGCCCAACAGTGTTACTGCGAATAGTAGTTCATGTCCGTAAATAGACCAGTTACTTTCAACTACATGTGTAGCCTCTTTTCCGAATACATACATCGCGTCGACGAAGTGGTAAAATGGGTTACGATACTTTCTCGCTGTTGTCCAACACCCTGTATAGTTATACAGACTAGTTCTACAGGTTTTATACTTACTTGGGTTTCATAGTTTTTGTAGTTTCGCATGCCTGCCAAGCTGCTGCTTTTATAGCAGAGCAAATTTCAAGGAATTCCTTATGCAAAATATTTTCATATGTTTCGCAGACTGCATTGATCACGTCAATCTAGGAAAATGGAAAATATTATAAATAAATACAGAGTTCCCAAGTCATTTGAAGCGTACAAAAAGCTTATGTAAACTTATTCGTAATTTCGTTCCTTACTACACACATTTCAGCAAACACCGCACCCTTTTACCCCATTTTAGCTATCTACTTGCTCCAAGTAATCTAAAAAGTAACCTGAAGGCAACTGACACTACTGAACACCAACTCGAAGTCAAGTAACTTGACTAATGAGTAGAGCCGTCTTAACAGTATTGTAGGCCCTGGGCAAAGCAATGCACTGTGGTGCACTGGGGCCCCTGTCCACCCACGGGAATAGGACTTAAAATCAGACTTGGGGGCCCCTACTGCCATGGGGCCTCTGGCGACTGCCCAGCGGGCCTATGCCTAAAGACGGCACTGCTAATGAGAACGAGGCTTAAGCGTCTGCAGCTCGACCACGATGCGACCGCAGTCGCTACGTGGAAAGAAAACCACGAGCGCTGTGGGCCCTATCTGCTCTCAGTTTCGATGTCTGAGAAACGTGCGAATCCTACCGGCGGCCCGGGTACTAATTACCGCTGATCTCATGACAGAAACACGACTCGGGTTCGGCGTCGCCCAGCAGCGTTATTAGAATTAGAGGGCTCGTGTCGTCACGGGTAGCTACCGTCACGGGTACTGTAGATATAGCCAGAGATTGGCAGTATTTAAATAACAAATTATTTAAATGACGCATCAAATAAAAGAGACTTTAATCTTTTTCGTCATAAATAAGAATGACCCGAGTCAATTTTTAATTGAAGCGCCATGATTGAAATAATTAAATCATTTCATTGTGCAATATGAATATTGCGCAAAATATACTGATTGAAGTAATTCAATCATGGCCGACGATTGAATCCCCATGATTGAAGTATTTCAATCATGGTGCGTCGATTAAAAATTGACTGGGGTTATTCTTAGTCGTGAGTCTCGAATAAAATTTTCGTCTTTTAGTCGAACTTAATTTTTATTTGAAATAATTTTTTGCCCATCTCTAGATATCATCTATAGATATAGCCGACGTTACGGTGAGCTATGACGTGTGCACAAGTCGTATTAATCTATATATGTAGCTTTCCGTAACGTCGGCTATATCTATAGCTACCCGTCACGACACAAGCCCCGTACTATTGCAAACGCTGCCGCCTAGTGACTGTCCGAGAATCGGCCCGTTTCGAGACGCTTCGTCATACTGTCTTGCTTTGTTGTCATTCTTATAACTTCCTTCGCTACCAGAATTTTTTTGTGATACACTATTCACTATTTGTTACCACGACGAGCGATGTGCGTGAACTGTCACTTCTTGATGTTAAAGACATTCATGGTCATGGTACAATATGCCACGAAACCCATCTCCACCCCCAACACCTCTCGCGGAACTAATGTACAGGGTGATCCTGGAGCCACTGAACTCAAAGAGATGCCGCCTGGTACCCCGTAGCCGAGGTCAACTCTCCGTGGCGAGGACAACCCCCGCAATGCCTAATCGAAGTTTAGGGCTTTCGACCCTCGAAGGGGTTGGAATACATTAAGAACTTGAGAAATGTCCAGGATTTCCGCAATTTCTCATCAGATCTTTGCGAAAACGACGCCAATCGATTCCTTATGTTTCGCCGATGAAACTAACACCAAGATCGACGCAATTCGGAGCATAATCAAGGAAATTAGATGAAATTTTAATTTATATAATTTCTCGCTAGCTTCGTTAAAAATAGTCCGATTTACATGAAATTTGGTTTAATTTTCATCGGCGAAACGTAAGGAATCCATCGCTATCACTTCCATATCGATATGGTAAAAAATAAACAATTCAGTTTTTCTGAAACGGGTATGAATCCTCGGCTAGGGGGAGCTGACCTTGGCCACGGGGTGCCAGGCGGCATCTCTTTGAGTCCAGTGGCTCCAGAATCACCCTGTATAGGGTACAAAGAAATTATTTGTCGTGGCTTTCGGGCGTGAATTTACACCTCTGGATCGGTGGATATTTGTTAAGGAAGACTGTCCACAAAGTTGTTTATAACATTGAAAATTAATGTGAAGTTTTTCTTTTGCATCCCCACAAAAGGGAATTTCAATCGATCCCGCTCTCCTACTAATAATATATATAATAAAACATGAAAAAGATTCATACCATAGATCTGTCTCCTGGATTGGCTTTCCCATATTTCATTAAGCAGTGTAAACCACTACGTAGTGCTCGAGCCCATATATTTAACCAATATTCTCCTTGTTGAGCTGATATTAATTCTGCAGCGGCACTCGTGAAAAATAAACAATACAATGCTCCCGATGTTCCACCCATTTGTTCCTCAGCTGTATGTGCCAATTTGGAAAGTACCGAGGAAGGATGTGAGAAATAATAGTTATTTAGGTTTTGTAAAATATCTGAAAGTTGGAATTCATTAACTCTTTTAAATTTTATAAAATAAAAATTAATGTAGGCTAACTGGTATAACAATAACAGAAAAATTTTTTCCTTCTCATTGTTTATAGTCATTATTGAAATTGGGGTTTTTCAACAGGAATTCTACATGTAGAATAATAAAAAGACGCTTAATTTTCTAGTAAGCTGATTGATCGAAAGAGTTCACTCACTGTTGTATACTTTTGGTCCCCGATAATTATTTTGATTTTTAAGAAGAATCAATTTAAAACGTTTCACGTGTCAATCGTGTATCGCCTGAAACTTTCTACCCACTTTTAGAAGTTTAACACTCTAAACAGCGTCGGTGTGTTTTCATGCCGAAAAAAATTCAACTCTGAGCACGGGGCTCAGCGTGTTTTTTCGTGAATATTTTCTGGAAAGTATCGAAAATATTATCCGAGGGTCTCCAAATGCTTCCTTTGAAAATAAGCCGAACTCTGAAGTCGATTTATACATTGACAACTCACAGTCAGCGACTCTTGCGGCAGTAGAGCCTGAGATGAGTTAGTGATCCTCCAAGGAGTGATCGGAACAAGCTGTATCGTCGCTGATTGGTTGCCGCCATTTGTGGCAAAAGCGGAAGTAGACACAGACAGAAACTATAAGAAAGAAAGAGACAGAAATACGGATAGAAAGAGATAGATAAACAATCAGCTTGGAAAGCAGACGATTTAATGAATGTTTAGGTTATGTTATTTCCGGTTTTGCCCCAAATGGTTGCGGTTATACCGATCACTCCCTGGAGGATCACTAAGATGAGTAATCTACCCATGAAAATATTGATTTTTATACATTTTTCTAAACACTCATTTTAGTACTGCCAACGCATGGGAAAATTTTTTCCAATGGAAATGAGTACACACGCGAGTATCATTCCTAGAGTTTTTATCAGGTGTAATTTGAATCACTTCGGGATTCCGTAAACCAATTGTACATCACGCATAATTAGAAATAGTTAGGCTGGGGTCGAGTGTAGACATATTTTCATCAGCAGAATTTCGTCAATTCATTAGCGATACTTTAATCAAAATTTCATGGTGGACGTACAAATGACAGTTTTCAGATGAATTATCAAAGGTTCGAGCAAGGCGAGCAAGGAGTCGCTGAAGCAGCAAAGTACAAACCGAACTCCGAGCTCGGTTTGTTTGTAAAACCAACGTTTAAGGAATCTCGGACAATACTGTTAATGTTTTCCTGTGACAGGAAATGGGAATTCTACATTGTGGTAACATCCGACACCGCTCAAAGTGTTAAAAAGAAAGGCGTACCTTGAAAGAGTGATTAGTTTAGCAGAATTTAAACTAGGTGATTAGAATGTATATTCTAGAACTAAACATAAATAGAATTAACAATTAGAATTATTAGGTACGTTGAAAATTGCTTAGAAAGCTAGAAAATTCTAGACTCGAAAAAAGCCTAAATGTATAAATCTTTTATATTAAGGGACAATATTTATGTTTATACATACCATTAGCAAGTCTAGTAAGTGTCGAACCACAATCACCGTCGCCACAACCTCTGTCGAGGTCATTAATAAAACTTTCTTTTTCAATTATACTTTCGCAAGCACTTTTTAGACACTGTTTCAATATGTTTTGGTATTGGACATCAATCTTTAATCCAGCAGGTTCTATACTTTGTGTTACTTGACATTCAGAAATGTTCTGTACGCTCTGTATGTTCTGTACAATTTTTGAAGGAATACTGTATGCACAACCTGGCCATCGTGGAGCATTAGTAGGTTCGTCCAAACAACTGATGAAAGTATCCTTATAAGATTCGGGTAATTTCAACAGCGTGATATGTATGCCGGCGCTATTCAAGGACGTCATCAAAACTCCTGAATATATACGCACAGGACGTATATTCATATTCTCTGTATTAACAAAAAGGTATGAAGGTTCTTCAAATATAGTAAAAGTGAAATGGAGGAAGCAGAGAAAATTGTAATGTTATAATTGTAATGTGTGTACACTATCAGTGTATGTCTCTAGAATTAGGATTCTAAAACTATTTTCGTTATTTTTCCGGTGATTACCTTACTTTTCCTTCTTCCATTTAGTGTATGATTAAACGGGCAAACAATCTACGAGGAGTCAGCTAAATAATATCAACTTTGTATTTTTATTTCAATTATTCTTCCACGTGGATTGTTTGCCCCCGAAAACGTTTTTGACGCCTAAAAGCGCGAGTCACAACGCATTAAGTACCTTATCTTTTCCACACAGCACTTGAGACCTTTATGCTACCATATTACAAATCGACATCAAAATTAAATAGTTATACATAGCTACTTTTGTGAATCACGTCATGATTTACAATTTAGCATTTATATTTTATCATTGTAACTTACTAAGCTGATGTACCAAATCATGAACAACAATTCCTTGCTCAAGTTGACTCAATGCTCCAAAATTGTTAATAATTGCTGCAACTTCATCTCCACTATGCAAAGATAACGAGTCACAAATTGGTTTCAACATAAACGAAACCACTTCATTCGATGATTTTAATTTAGTTTTCTCATAACCAGCTTCACCATGAATTCCCATCCCACATTCTATCTCGTCTTCTGCAAGCTCGAACATCGGTGGCTGCCCTAGAACATATGATATGCAACATATATTAATATTACATCTATCCATTCAATTGTGTACATTCCACATAGTACTTGCATATACCATCTACTTTGCCATTCTGTTTCACTCATTTCACTTATACTTAATTCTTCACTATTTTCATATACACCAGGCACGTCCAAACTCTGTAATGTGAGTGACTAGAGCTACAAGGAACCAGGGAGTCGAGACCGAAGCAGAAGCCGAAATTCAGACCGGTCACATATCGGTCAAATAACCAGTAACCGTAACGAAAGTGGAGAGATTTCTGACCGTAGTAGGGAGAGGTTGCAAAAGGGAACCGAAGCTCCTGGCCAATTGCACTTCGGTTGGGAATCGGGGACCGTAGTTCTGAGACGAACGGGGACCGGTCGGTAGATCGGTCACCACTTCATGTATGGAGCGGTCCGCCGACTGGTTAGGGCTCCGGCTCGGTTCAGTTCGGGTGGGTTCGGTTCAGTTCGACCTAGCTGAATAGGCCGGGAAGGTATGTATGCTGTTCCTTTCGCTCTCATTGTTTGTCTCTCTCGTGACGGGATTTGTGAAAGCAGACTGTTGCAGTTATTTGTTACTCTGACACCGTCAGTCCCAAACTGCGCCGATGTACCGAGGCATTGTTGTATTTGAAACACTACATTAAGAAGATCCAAAAGTGATCGAATTAGCGTGAAATGACCCGTAGAAAAGAATTCCCGTCCAAGTTAGAAATTATCTGCAACTCAGGAAACCATTTCGCTTTTTTAAAGGAGTACACGGTGCGTTTCTGTAAGATGTTTAAAACGCTTTCAGTTGACGAAGAACTCGGGAAAGAAGACGGGAAGAACAACTCGGCTGTCGAGAACGCCTAATCCTAAAATAAAAGCAACTCTTCGTAGTTTACCACACCATTCTTAACATGGAAAATGTAGCTTCGTTAAAAATATCAAATTGTTTTTAATAATTGCTATTTTACTCAGGGCTTTATGGTCGCGATTTAGCCACTCGTAAACTGCACTTTATTGTTATACCATAGACCCTCATTCGCCAACGAAAGGACGCATCCTGAAATTTTGTCCATGGATCATTCCAAGGTTTTATTTTCTCTAGGGCGAGGACAAAACACCCTGCATTTGCGTTGAACCATAATATTATATGGAACAGGGACTTTTGGGTATACTTAACCCCTATTGAAGTTCAAACAAACGCAATTAAAGAAACTCTTCCGCAGGCATAAATGACACGATTACGGGGGATACGAGACCAGTCGATTTTATGTTTTGACCTGATTGAAGTAATACGGGGGTTCAGGTGGTATGGTAAACCGTCCGCAATAGTGCAGCGCGCGACTCGCTTACCTGAAACGAGGCGCACCGCTGCCTTCGAACCTACCATCCTACAAAAAACCTTATTTTGTAGACAGTAGGCTAGAAAGATGGTCATACTTATTTAGAATTAATAAACATATGATGTTGCAGGTAAAATTGGGAAAATAAAAATTTGTCTATATTTTTTGATGTTACAAAAATGAATTTCATAAAATATTATGTGAATAGGCAAAATAATCTATATTAAAAAAGAAAAGAATGAATGCAATACGATAAATAGTTCCAAAGATAAAAGTTTATGAGTATAGCGTTGTTTGGGATTGGCCCAAACGGCCACAGGCCAAGCCGGCGCTGATTCGCTGCCGATGTCGCGCGCGATTTAAAACAGACTAATGCGACCAGATCGCGGTATGCACGATCGCGGTGGTGAGATCGGTCGGGCCATCTGTTGGCGCGCACCTCAGCTGATTAGGCAACTCTCTCGCTTCAGCGCGTGGGCAGCTTTGTCCTACCGTTGCGGTCCTCGTCCTGCTCAGGACGATCAGCTGTGAGGTGGGGTGCTGATGTCACAGAATTCGGCGAAACGGCCCGATCCATCACCGCGATCGCTCTCTTCTTCTACGAATCGTCGCATCGATAAGTACTACTTCTCTCGCGTGCTTGCGCTTTTCTGGAACATTCCAGTATTCTGCTATTTCGAACTGCTTAGTTCGCGCTCAACTTTTCTCGTGCTTTCGCGTCATAGTTGATTAAATCTTAAATATAATTAATTAAGTTCTGTACTGTTTGTGATAATTTAAGTGGACAAACTTTGTAATCTATTGTGCAACGTCTTGTAAATACAGAGTGCCCATGACCTTAGTTTAAACTTAACGACTACTTTAACGACTATTCTTATAGACTATCTTTTACACTAAAATAAGACTAAAACTAAATCAAATCCGCGAACGCTCGAAGCTTCACGTTCGTGCGCAAACAAGCGTAGTTTCAAAAAGGGATATGCAAAAAGTAATCAATTCACAACTGTGGTTCTGAAACAAATTCGGAACCATCAATATAATAACTAACTCCCTCTAATTTCACATCGGCTAGTTACATCCTGTTTCATTTTGATCAAAATTCCTGACATCGACGTCAAAAAGTGATCGAGTGGGATGACCTTCCTGCTATGTTAGTCGAAAAATAAAAGCACATAGTAAGGGAGAATGGGGTAAACACGAACGCGGGGTAATCGCGAATGCGATGTTACGGTGTTTTAATAAATAAAAACGATGTTTTGTTTTGACGAAATTCCTTTTTCACTAGCTAATAGTTTAGGTCGTATCCAACGCCGGGCAGAAAGTAATAAATACAAAACGCTCATGCTATTCAAGATAAACACAATTTATTATTTTCATCATGTTTCAAGTAATATTTTGTCCATTTACAATGGTATATAATTATTGTTGAATTAATGATACAATTGTTCTTTTTTTAAGTTGAAATAAAGCATTGTTTTACCAACATTTTGTGACCAAGGCGTTACTTGAATCATGATTATAACCTCTGAAATAAATTCTTTTTTATTTTTTGATGTCATGGGGTATTGACAAAAAACTCGGATGGGGTAATCTCGAACCTTCGAGATTAGCAACGTTAATCGATTTTGATAAAATTTTCAGCATGTATAAAACTTACTTAAATCTACAAAAGGGATTTTTGAATTTTCATTACAGACTCAGAAAAAAAACTTTAGAAAATGATCTTTACAATTTTTACGATATTTCGACCAATTGCAATTTTTTCTAACGCACAAGAAGAGGAATTTGAAAAATACATTAGGTATAGGTTGTAGCAACATTTTTTATGGGTTGACCATTGAAATCGCGCTTTCTGTGCGACTTTTGCGATGTTTAGCACTGTGTTCGTGATTACCCCACTGAGTCGAGTAATCACGAACACCAAGGATTTTGCTTTTTCACTATAAAGATGATTTTTATTATAATTTTTCAAAAATTCATCACAGTACTTTATAGATGAATAGTTTAAGTATGTTTGTAAATAATAAACAAATTCATTTCTCACACAGTTTCGTTTTGTTTGTAATTTTGCGTAGGTGTTCGTAATTACCCCACGCTCCCATACGTATTGTGTTTATAATACATATTGAAAACATCGTGAATGTTTGCAATTTCAGTCATTACATCAATTGGTCCAAAAATTCCATTTCTTGTACAATATGCATATAGGTACATTATATGAAATCAGAATGAGCTGCAAGGACATAAAGGTGCTTTCTAACGGCGCTTAAGATGACACAACTACATATACACAGCTAAAATGCTGTGTTCATACATTCCATTACTCATATCGCGAACATTTTTTAATTAACCCAACAAAAAGAATCTCATTTAAAAGCATTGTCGTAAATTACTAGCTTTACAAAATTAAGGATATACAAAAATTGCGCCAATTATAACAATGGCTATTTATACAAATAAGAAAATGTATTAAATAATATTAAGCAGATAAATTTTAGTCTTAGTAATAATTTACAATAACTCCCCTACAACCTAAAATATATATAAACATATACATATACATATTAGAAACGCAGTCAGATTTATTCTATATATATTTATTTAATTCTAATATCATACGGAGTATATGCACACATTCACGAACGCACGCACAAGAAAGAAAGAAAAAGATTAATGCGATTTATACATATTTATTCAGTTTGGCAACACCATTTCGGGGAGCAGCGCCAAGTAATTTGAATAAAATATTTATTCGTATTAAAATATTTATTTGTATAAAAATTTATCTGCTTAATATTATTTAATACATTCTCTTATTTGTATAAATAGCCATTGTTATAATTGGCGCAATTTTTGTATATCCTTAATTTTGTAAAGCTATTAATTTACGACAATGCTTTTAAATGAGATTCTTTTTGTTGGGTTAATTAAAAAATGTTCGCGATATGAGTAATGGAATGTATGAACACAGCATTTTAGCTGTGTATATGTAGTTGTGTCATCTTAAGCGCCGTTAGAAAGCACCTTTATGTCCTTGCAGCTCATTCTGATTTCACATCTTTTTTTACTTTGTATTATTATTTTATTATCTTCTATTTTTTGTGATTTATTTTTTATGTACTTGGCGTAATTTTTTTACTTTTTTGAAGTTTTTTTATGGGGATCTCACTTCTTTTTACAAAGATTATAATGTACTAGACAGAGGGTTTTATTATATAGCCCACCAAAATATTTTAAAACGCCGCCATAATTACCACAGATCAATCCCATATAGCATCTATGGGATTAATTGGATTATTATTATCTTCTATTTTTTGTGATTTATTTGATTTTTCATGTACTTGGCGTATTTTTTTACTTTTTTGAAGTTTTTTTATGGAGATATATATATTATTTTGTACATGCATGGTACAAATTTCCAGAAACTTGTGTGAAAGGAGATACTTCTCAGTCGAACCATCTCCGGACAACTTCCAAGTCTGCGACTCTACATAAGAAATCTATTAAAAAAATTTTGGCGACTTACCTTATTAATTGAGACAATAATTCAGTCTTCTATGTAGTGTAAAAACTCGTGACATTCCAAATTCGGACAACTTACTTTATTTGACACTTAGCACTTGGTAGGTTATAAAATTCAAAATAGTATATATAAGTATGTATGTACAATGACGGACGACGATCCCTGCCGAACATGTGTTGGCTGAAGGTGTGTGTGTAACGCGTATATACGTATTATGTTGACGAAAAATTTCTTGAAGAAGGAGAATCAGGAGACAGAGAAAAATCTTAATAATCCGACTGATCCATGAGACGATATTATGATATCTCTGTCATTCGTGGACCGATTTGATTGAAATTGGTCTTATTCGAAAGCTTATATGCGGTTTACATAAGAAAAATGCCTTTAAATTTAGAAAATATTGCAGGCGTGATGAGATAATTAATGAAATAAGTTTCAGGTTAGGTTGGAATAGCCCGGGGACGAGTAAATGATAGCGGTAGCGACAGTCGACATATATATACAGGGTGTCGATCATGTACTTGGCGTCGAGACGCTACCGCGTCTCTAGATAAATGATGAGAATTTTATTAACACTAACGTTTAACTTTTGAAAAAACTTTGGCGTTATCACCGTGCAAACTTCTGAAAATTGACTGTTGTTGTTTCCAAAACAAATTGTTAATCCTTAAAACTTATCTATCATTAACTTTGTTTATTTACAACTAAACATTTTATTGATAAAAATATAAATTATTTCTGAAAATCATTTATAAAAATATGTCATTGCGACTATGAAAGTAATATTTCATTTATAAAAACAGTTAAAGTAGATGTTTATAAAATTATCTATAAAATTTAATAAATTTAGAAAAAGACGTAAATGTATTTTTAAGAATTTATATATAAATTAAATTAATTGATTATATTTATTATTATAAATTTGTTTTATTTATACTATGTATTTCGCTGTGGATTGCAAAAGATGCAAGGCCAGGTTACTAACGTGATAAAAAATAAGTAAAATAACCTACTAATTAATTTTAGTCACGATTTGCGATTCACAACAGGGATAGTAACAATTTGTTTCACAAATTTTAATCGTGGGTATTTCTATTTTTTTCCTATTTCTCATGATGTGATGAATTCTAGTTGCCCGCATTTTTATCTCTCCCGACTTTGCGTCAAGCGTATTGCAATCGGTCGAGATTCTCGGTTGACCGTTTTGCGAACCTCTCCATACATTAACTCCAACCTCTCCATAAATTAACGCGACCGTATTCCTGACCGGTCTAGACTTTCGGTTGACCGTAAGTCTGAGAAAAATTCTCTCTCGGTTATCGGTTGAGAGAAAACTTCAGACCGATTGTCGCTCTCCGGTTCGGTCGAGAGAACCGTAAATAGCGTGTCGAACGTTTCTGTGACCCCGACCGCGACCGTAACCGAAATTCTATTGGTCTCGACTCCCTGCAAGGAACCGCCGTATGTTGCCACAGATGAGATATTTCGTTCACGAACAATATTAAGTAACTCATCCGTGGCATTGTACGAAAAGTATTGTATCGCAAAATATCTCGTCCATAGTTGCGAAGCGATTAATGCGCGTTTCTGAAATGGGAAATAGGAAATATGTATGTATATATGTGGACACCTGATTGGACCCAAGTCCCGTACAAGAAACCAGAAGCATGCATCCTGCCTTTATCTGAAATTCTTGTTTCGGCTAGTGCATTCTCCGAACAGTGCTACACAATGTATATAAACACGTTTAATGAAAGTTTATTATGACCATGATGCATCTTTCTTTACGCATCGCCTATTGTAGCGAGGGCCAGTTGGGCCATTAAGGAGCCCGACTTCCATGGTGTTTTCCAGGGATGGGGAAAACTGTAAGAACGTAAGTAGTAGTGTGCGGTGCAGGTTCGTACCCATAAGCTGAAATAACTGGCCCTCTTGGGTGCCCCAGTGGCAGTGAACACTGGGGCTCCCAAGAATCCCAGTCATTCAAGCCTATCCTATGGGTATGAGCCTGCACCGCATACTGCTATAGTTTTCCCTATCCGTTGCACGCCAACGTTATTGTTGGCTTTCGAGGCGAACCACAAAGGTTTCTGTTCTCTTGTCGACCAAGTCGCCGGCGGACAGTGCGTAACCGGCCTTAGTCGTAAACCAGCAGGCGGACAAGCTCTGGCTGTACTACCAGATCGGGATGTGAGCCATGCGCATTTCAAGTTAGCTCACCCCGGCATGGTCTCCCATGTGACATGACTGGGACGAGATTCTGTTCTCCTGCCGGGAGATTCTAAAACCAAGATTCCTGATATCCTTGCAGAAGTGTAACCTGGATTGACCGCCGTAGTAACACCGCGGTACCGCGAAGCCGCCACCGCAACAGTAATATCGCCGTCGCCGCCATGACACCGCCGTGAAGTCGATCGTAGTACTATAATAAGCGTAGGTTAAGTATAGAATAATCTCTGTAAAGACCAGCGAACACTGAACAGTTTGTAAACTTAGCTACAAACTGCTCATTTGTCGAACCTTGCCGCATCGACTGACAATGAGTCGGCACCCCACTCCTTCTCCGTCTCACTGGGACCCTGCCGGAAACGTGGTCACAACATCATTATCAATGTCGGCCTATTATTCTCATGTAGAAATGACAGACACACAGTTTTTGTATGATCTTACCAATGGAAATACTTCTACAACTCATCGTCTACGTAGAAAAATTATCCATCACACTTATCCGGATCCTACACTCCCCATGAAAATGAAAGTATTGAATTTAGAACCTATATTCTATAAGTCCGTAAAATCTTGAACCCTTTTTTTAAAACCCGGTATGTACTGTTACGCATAAGATTTTCGCAACTTTAGTTTTAAAAAGATAATATTTCAATACTAACCAGGTATAGTACATGCAGCTAACCCCACTGCATAAGTGGCCATATTTTTTACAACATTCTGCGCAATTGTATGAATTTCTTCAAGTGGTACTCCTCTTTCAGCAAGCGCGCCAGTTATTTTAAAAACGAATAAAATTCCTGGTAGTCCACGTTTACCAGCAACACCTTGCTCACTGTTCGGTATACTGCAATCTTCGTCCACAATTAATTCTGTAATCTAAAATGTTAAATTTGCATCATGTAATCAAACTACACTCACATATTTTACAAAGAGTATTAACGGTGTCACGTCCTGGGTGGCTGTGTCGGGGACGATGACGAGTTATGGGGTTGTACAGGAGGGTAGTGAAGAACGCAGGAACGTTTAGGCACGAAAGCAAGTTTCGAAGCACTGGGGCAGTTGGGAGGTTAGGCGTGAAAGGACTGTTTCGTGGCGCTGGGAAAGCTCGGAAGTTTAGGCGCGAAAGCGAGTTTCGTGACACTGGGAAAGCGGGCAAGTTTAAACACAAAACGCTCCATGGTGACAATTAATACAAGAAATAATACAGGTGTACATTATTGAGGCGTGCGTTTAACACTTACGATTTTCTGAAATAGCTGAGATACAGGGGTAGTCTACTAGGTAGGTAAAATTATTGGTTGCCGTGGCAACCGTTAATAGGCTACCGGTCGGCAAGCGTCGGGGACAAAAAGCCTATTAATAGGCTACCGGTTGGTAAAGTGTTAGAATAATGTTGCTTAATAGTTAAATGGTACGATACGCGAATAGGATTTAGCTCGTGCAATGAGATAAGAAGCTGTACGTAATATTATCGCAAAATACGGCTAGGCATATGACCATATAGAAATTACGCAAAAAAAAGACTTGTCAGCAGGATAAGAAGTGCTGTTCGTGAAACGAACTCAGCTATTTCAATGCACTGACGAGTCGCAATACAATTGAAGCGTTATGTAAAATAAAGACGTTTTATTTACTTGAACGCACATGAATTAGCCATGTTATAATGACATGGGATGCAGTAGGTTTAACGATATAACAGTAACATGACATGCAATAGTGTTAGATCAATAGGTGTTAGCAGTATTTATAATATGAATGCAATAAACATTAGCAAAAGACAGAGGTGTGCGGGTACCCGACTTTTCGGGCTCGGGACGGGCCGGAAACTTTCGGGCGGGATCGGGTGGAGTCCCGATACTTTCGTATTGTTCGAGATCCCGACAGTTTCGGGATCCCGAGACTCGATTCGGGCTACAAGCATAGCCGTCATGAGCGGGCAATTTAATTTCAGGTCGGCTCGGCAAAACTCGGACGCAATCGGACGACATCGTTATCAGTAATAGATCAAAATTATTACCTGAGAATATAGAAAAATTATGCTTCTTACATATTAATATGAAATAATAAAATATTCGCCTTCCTGTATATTGTTCTTACTGTGAAACATTCAGGAAATATTCCTTTTTGTATGCATATAGTTGTTCGTATGTTTTCTATTTTAAATCTGAACCTACCCCGAAAAAGATAATACCCTATATATTCCCTTTACATAAAATACTAAGTATGAAGTATATTTTATTAAGATTTTAAAACATTGTCGATATAAAAATAGTCTTCTTCCCACGTTCTGAACATGGTATTTATTTAAGTACGTATATGGATATATTTAGTATTCACAGACTATTTGGTAGCAATGAAAATACATATATATGTAAATAAATAATAAGATACAAATTATGATTCAACATGAGACAGAAAGATAAAAACTTATCACTCTGGAATTGATATAAATGATATACATAATTTTTTCCGTCTCGGTCCCCTCTTAATAGCTGGCTTTCGGGCCGATCGCGTCCGAGTTTTGCCCAGCCAACCTGAAATCAAATTGCTCGCTCGTGGCGATCATGCTTGTAGCCCAAAACGAGTCTCGGGATCCCGAAAACTTCGGAATCTCGAGCAATACGAAAGTATCGGGACCACGCCCGATCCCGCCCGAAATTTTTCGACCCGTCCCGAGAGCCGGGAACCCAAGCCTCGGGACGATCCGCACACTCCTAGCAATAGACAATAATATAAAATGCAATAAGAGTTCGCGATGCTACGATCGCAGGAAATGATATTAGTAACGAGTCGCTTACAGTGTGTTGTAGGTAAGTGGTAATCCTAAATCGGTACGCACTTGTTACACTAGAGTACACCCTGAATTCTAATAGAGTATTTTCTAACACATTCATACATAGATAAGCATGGATACAATGTTCCGCTACAGGAAGGGCGATATTTAAAAATTGTATTGTATATTTTTGTCTTATTTTGACCTGTAGAATCTCCTCCTAAAAGATTTACCACCTGTAGTGAAACACCCTGTAGGGGGAGTTGGGGCAGATTGATGCACTTTTTTTTAAACTTGAATAACTTTTGACAAATGAATATTAATGGCACAATTGTATGGCCAATTTGTTAACAATTTATTCTAGTTTAAAAAAAGGTTTGGTTTTTTATACAAGGTTTTAAAAATAAAGTTATTAATATTTTTTTAAAAAATGAGATTTGCATCAATCTGCCCCATAGGTGGGGCGCAATGATACATAGATAGGGGCACATTAATACAGGATGGGGCACATTGATATTATCTCTGAATATTAATTAGAACACCACAGTTTTTCAATTTTCTTTTATTATTTCAGAAATAACAATGTTAAAAGTGTAGTTTGTTTAATAATAATTATGAAATATAATATTTAAGTGTTTGGCATTTATTGCACATTGTAATTGGAAATATTGATGGGAAAAGTAAAAAGTGCCGCGGATCTAGATGTTCCTTGGGTGTGGTAAGGTGTTGGCAATTTTAAAACTACATCACTGATGTCAACACTAGCCAAGTCTTCAACAACAGGAAAACTGAATGCCCACGAAGATGGTTTCTTTCTTAAATACGATACTTGGTATTCAGTCAAGCTATATTTTGAAATAACTTTGGCAACATAATATAAAACAGATTTCTTTTTTTCGAATTTAATCAATAAGAACTCATTAATTTTTATATTATCTGAGGCAGGGACACTCATAGAAGCTCCGTTGTCAAAATCTTCAGCCCCTGATATTGTGTCATCCCCATCAGATACATCCTTGTTCCAATCAGAAGAACTGGAATCTGTATCTGGTATAGCAGGACATTGTTTCTTCTTCCTTCTCTTAATTTTGTCAGTCAAACCAAGTAGATTTTTTGCGGTTCTTAGGTCTTTTGTTCTCTGTTTCATTTCCTTTTCTCTTTCATCGTGCATGTTTTGCAGTCTGTCCTTTTCTGGTGAATTAGTGTATATTCTTGACTTTCCCTTTTCTTTCCTTTTTCTTTTTGAGTTGTCTTGTTTCTGTCTTGAAACCCTTGGATAAGGCCGCACAACTTCTGGCGACAGTATGATTTTGGATGTCGACTGTGTTGGACTGCTATTTCCTTGATTTATTATATTAGGGCCTGGTGTTGGTTGCCGATTTTCTGAATCTGAATTGTATATATCAATTGTTGCAAAATCATCATCTCCAAACGCAAGTTTATTTAATGGCCAAATCCCTGGTTTAGAAAATCCGCTCGTAATATTTTTTGGAGTAAATGATAACAGAAACGCGGACGTTGTGAGTTGAGCAATCTGGTGAATAGATAAAGTCTTTCCAACATTGGTAATGTGCCAGTCATTGAATGACACCTTTAATTTTGCTATAAATGGGCCGAAAACACCGATATCCAAAGGCTGCAGTTTGTGCGATGTGTGTGGGGGGAATGACAGATACACTATCCCATTGTCACGGCAGAAGTTAACCGCTTCAATCGACACATGTGACTCGTGGTTGTCACACATAATTAATATTGGGTTGTCTTTGGTGCTTGAGGTATGCTTTTGAATGTGCTTCAACACTTTAATATGTGAATCAGCATTCATCCAGCCAGTTCTATTTGCTAAACCAAGACTTCCCTCTGGGGCACCATTTAAGAAATAATCCTTAAAATGAACGCGAGGAAAAACATAAACGGGAGGTAGGGCATTGCCAGTTGCCGTAATAATGGCACAAAATGTAACCAATTCTCCTCTTTCGCCAGAAACTATTTGTCCTACTTGTCTTTGTCTTCTGTCGGCTAAAATCTTTGGTGTAGACAGGACAGTTGTAATTCCTGTTTCGTCAAGATTAAGGATGCGATCTGGTTGAAATTTATATTTGGTCAGAACACTTTCATAATTCTGAAAAAATTCTGTCACAGCAGTTTTATTAAAACCAAAAGCTCTTGCAGCACTGGTATTTTCCGGCTTTCTTAGGCTCAAGGTCCCATTTCTTTTTCTAAATCCCCTAGCCCAATCTATTCCAGCTGATCCAGTTGTTTCCCACGACTCAGGAAATTTACATTTGAGAAATTTGGCGTATTGGAACGCCAAAATTCTCACTTGCGTCAAACTTAATCCGTAGTGCATGTTGCTGCAATTGACTATGTATACGCTTAACATCTTTTCTTGTTTAATTGTAAATACTTGTGCTATCGTATATTTTGAGCCATATATCTTATATCTTGCCTCGTCAATTTGTGTATTCGTATTCTTACGAATTTTTTCAATACGATGCTGTAAAGTAGAAACACTGATATTATACTTATATGCAGCTTTTCTTAGAGACAATGTGCCTTTTATTGTTTCTGTTATTGCAATTTCAATATTATCCTCGTTAAGATTTCTTCTATTAGTTTTAAGTACGTAGTTCCTGACCATTGCTGCTGTAAAAATGAAAAAAAAAATTGATTAAGATCAGTAGGGGCATTATTGTACAATAACGGGACACTTTGGCACACTCCGTGTAACTGTGTATCATAGTGCCCCAAAGGATGCAATCCCGCATATATTTTTTTTCTTCAAATAACTAAAAAGGATCATCAAAAAACAAATAAAATAATCATTACTAGACTCAATAACTTACCTTTAATATAAATGACAACCCGAAGCAAGCAAACCTTTAATGGCAATACACTTTTGTACTATACGTATTATTTTAGTACAGAGCAACGAAAACACGTTCGCTCCTGCTCTTGATACAATGTTGACTGCAGAGTGACGCGCATTATATTAAAACCATCGCTTATAAGGCGCCATCCTGTGGTCGCGTTTTGAACTTCTAACTGTTTATAGATATCAATATACTATTGGTGTTTCATTGTGCCCCTTGTATCAATTTGCCCCAACTCCCCCTATGTAGGGGAGACCGGGGCAAAGTGAACCTCGGGGTAAAATGAGCTTTCTTAATTTATTCTTTAACAATAGAATATATTTACAAAATTTGGTGACATAATAAATGTGTGTAATACCACAATGATAATTATGCACATTCAGATATTGAAAAATGGAAATTCATTTAAAAAATTAAAAATAAAGTTTTAGAGACTTCCAATTGGTTTTCTTTTCAATTTAGCTTTTTGGATAAATGATTCTTAAATGTGTAATTTTAACTCCAAATTTTTTCCGCGTGTTTATAAAGAGCTTATAAACATACATGTACACGCGTTTGAGAAAACATTAATCCCAGCATTATTAAATAATTAATTTTCCACTGAGTACATATTCGGGGTAAAGTGACCGAGGTCAACTGGGCTGCAAATGGCTGCTAAGAACCAATGCGCAAGTGATGTGCGCAATATCCTAACCTGTTAGCTGTGTAGAAAACCACGCGGCGTGGTGCAACAGAAACTAACCTCAAAAAAATGAAAAATCTGCCACAGTTTTTGACAACCACGGTGCCAAAAGCCAGAAGCTGCTGTGCTACACACGTCATTCCAGCGCAAGGGGTTAATATTTACCTATATCCTTAATTAAAGTTCTTATTTTGTTGCACCTCACTTTACCCCGGATAGGAGTTCACTTTACCCCATATATGGGGTACAGTGATACCTCTTGCATCATTTCTTTCAAGTTGCATTTTAATATACTCTAAGTTTATTTTAAGTATTGCTATTCGTCATTTATCAATAGTAATGTTTCAATTATATTATAAATCTATTTCCAAACAGTTTTATTGAAAGGGAAAAATTTTAATCGACTTCAAACATTTTTTGTGTCACTTTGCCCCGGTCTCCTCTAGTGGCTGGAAAACGTATAGCGAGGTCGTCAATAATGAAAGTATTGAGCGGCACTAGCTGAAGCTTCGAGTGATTATCGTCCCATGTTTCTGTCAATTCGTTTGTGCCGACGCCCAAAACATGTTTAGTTTAACGCTTCACCAATTTTACGACACCGTTATACCTCTTCCACCTAGTGTACCCGAGATTTCGTCTTCGGATGTGTTGTGTCTTCGGATCTTCGATAAGTCTCACAACTTCGATGGTATAATTACAGAGTATGGTGAGTGTGTGATTTGTGCCGTAAATTCGTTCCGTATTTACACGACTTTGTCGGTTTCGGGATATCGTTCAGAGAAATGCTGAGTCCACTGGTCAGCAACATCCCTTCGCGAAATATATTACAGTTTGATGCGAAAAATGTAAGTCGATCCGTACCACATTTATTTCTATTTACTTCAGATCTTATCTTCTACTTTTACCTTTAAACCTGCTTGTTTCGCTTTTTCAACTGCAATCCCAAAATTAAGGCAGTCCCCAGTATAATTCGGAATAACCATTAAGATGCCAGCTGAAAATATAAAGTACATATATTAAGCTGTGTTTTTTTTTAATATTATTAAGTTAGAATTATGATCCGAAAATTTGGTCGCCTAAACCAGGGTTGACTAACAAGGAAACATATCGAACCCGAAAATTCTGATTTTAACGAAACACTGTACGATTGTAAAGTATGTCGGAGTATGTAAGAAACGATTTTTTTTCTGCGGAAAAACACTCTGAGGGGGTGAAATCAGCCCCCAAATTTTCAGCGATTTTTCGTTTCTCGAGTATAACTTTGTAACGGTGCGAGGTAGAAGAAACCCGTAAATGGACAAAATGTTCAGTGTTTGATGCCGTATAACGCGCTGCAAAAGAAATGTTTGTACGTCCAACAATTTAGAAATAAATTAAAATTTTCGTTATTTTACATATAATTTCTAACCGTGCGGGTTGGGGACCATCTTTTTCCGTGTAAAAGTTATAATTCGCAATGGTTTACTAAAATGTAAAAGGAAAAAATTTTGGTTCATTTGTTTATTTGTTTACAAAATTTTTCCGCCTTTGTCCATATTACTACCATCTGCCACTTGACAATCGAGGATTTCGATGAAACTTGGTATACAAGCACACCATTTGGAACTATTCGACAAGTATTTGTCTTTATTGGCGGAAATTCATGTTTACAGGGTGAAACTACTCCCTCAAGGTTTAGGGGTGGGAACCTTCTAAAGCGTATAACCGAAAAAGTAATAGACGTAGAAAGAAATGTTAAATACAAAAATTACTTGAATTTTTGGCGTCCAGGTATTGTCGCCGAACTCTCCATATCGAACAGGCGTCCAGGAATATTCTCCCGTACTCTCCTCTCTCAACAATTGAGTATTTAAGAAGGGGGCTTTGTACTTCCGCGACTCTACTCTACTGAGGCGTCCAGGAGATACTCTGTACTAATAAGTAGTAAACGAATAACAGCTGGCGCTCCACAGATTGCACATTTAGGTGGATCTATGTTTTCTTGATTTTTAAAAGCAATATCCACAGGATGTTCAAACGTCGATTTACAATTAGTAGGTATGTACCCACTTTTGTACCATCCATACCTGAACAAGGCATTGTATCTTGGTGCAGACAATTGATTGTGAGTTAGTGATTGTAGTTTTATTATATTGTTACGCAAATGCAAATTAACGTCTATGTTTAAAAGGAATACTATAGCTGAAAATTTTCTCACGAAGCCTTTCCATACCCGAAATCCGTATACGTCAAGCGGTTGTATCATACCGGTTGTTTTCTTTGGAATAGTGTAAATGGCGACTTGTTTATTGTTGGGAACAAGTTCCAACAGAGAAGCTAGACAGTGCCCAGTCCAGGAATCTAACAGAAGAGCACTTGATGTCTGTGTATTAGGTATGTATACATTAGTAAACCATTCATGAAATAATTGTATGCTTAATTTTCCTGATTTTGATGCCTGTATATGTACGTTTGGAGCATTAAATAATGTTTTCTTCACTTGAGGACCAAACGTTCCACTTGATTCTTTCAGCACGATTAGAAGGGGAGACATGAGTTTCCCAGCTGCAGAGATTATGGGTAATATGGTATAGCTATGTGTGATTGCTGAAAGGGACTGAACAACTGTTTCCACCTTTTTCGTGCCTTCAACTGCTAACGTACGACCAGAATGCAATTCAAGGTTGAAATTGCTTTCGTCCGCGTTATACACATGTTCCAGGCCGACAATGTCAATTACACTTTTGATCATGTTAACAAACTCTGTAGCACTGTTTTCCAAAGCCCATTGTCGCAAATCAGTATCATGGAGTATAACGTTGACGTCCGTAGCAGCACAAAACTGATTAAAAACAGAACGGGATATTTGTATTAGTTTTTCCCTTCGATTCCCTCTCTTTTCTAAAGACTGTTCCCACCTGTATAACTGTAACACCGATTTTACCTTTCTGAACTTTTGTCTAACGCTCTCAAGTGACAGACGCTTTTTCTTACCACCTTTCCAATAATCGACTGCGTTTGGTTTGTATTCCAAGTCCACGAGCCCACCTCCTTCTGGAACGCAGGCTTGTTCTTCATCTTGCGTTGACTCTAATACCTCACGTAAGTCTTCTGGTGATAGTGCCTCTTCATCAACGAAGTCTTCTGAATGTGGTCGAAATGGTTGAAGGAATTCCAACGTCGTGTCTGTTTCCATGGTAAAAGATGTGTCCTCGACACTTCTTCGTATAATATCTACTACAATATCGTGCAGTTCCACCTCTTGTTGGTTCGCATCCGGTCGATTTATATTCGCTACGTCGAATGTTATCATGAGCAACTGGATAACACGAACAGGATTTACTCGCCCCATTCTTACAAATGTGCACCTTTAACAAATGTCAGAATCGAAAGACTAGGATGACTATCGAACAGTACAGGTCTTACACTAGTGCTGTAATGAGTTACGTATCGTAATGTGATGAGAACTATGCACGAACCTTGACAATCGACTCACAAATGCGAATTTTCATTCTGGATCATTGTGTTTTATATACAACATCGGCCAACGTACTCGCTGTGTTTCCACGGCTTTTTTTATCGACATAACAACTATTTTTAAATCGCTGCGTAAATTGGCTTTTCTATTTTAAATTTGTCTGGTCACAACAATCGTAAACACGGTTACCCACACAGCGATGTGAATAGAATTGTTATGCACGTATACGATCTGTTGGAGGGCAGAAGGTCACGATTACGGTGGCCGGTGTTGTAAATAAAAAGTCGTGGTCGAGAACGATAATTTGCATTTGTGAATCGCCTGTTTCCACTCGTGACAAACATTGTACACAAATTGACCAAGGTAAGAAAGAATCAAATACAATACTATTTACGAGCAGTGTTAGGCACAATTAAATTGTTTTGGGAAGTAACAAACAGCAATTAAAATTTCATTTATTAACTGTGAATTATATTATTCCTCATAAAAATTCAAGTAATTTTTGTATTTAACATTTCTTTCTACGTCTATTACTTTTTCGGTTATACGCTTTAGAAGGTTCCCACCCCTAAACCTTGAGGGAGTAGTTTCACCCTGTAAACATGAATTTCCGCCAATAAAGACAAATACTTGTCGAATAGTTCCAAATGGTGTGCTTGTATACCAAGTTTCATCGAAATCCTCGATTGTCAAGTGGCAGATGGTAGTAATATGGACAAAGGCGGAAAAATTTTGTAAACAAATAAACAAATGAACCAAAATTTTTTCCTTTTACATTTTAGTAAACCATTGCGAATTATAACTTTTACATGGAAAAAGATCGTCCCCAACCCTCACGGTTAGAAATATACAGTGAGTAAAAAAAGTATTGGCACACTTTTTAAAATCGCATAACTTTTTTAGAATTGGTCCAAACGACATGAGTTTTTTTTAGAAGGTAGAAGGTTTAGTTTGCTATGTGACGTATTTCTGAGTTTTGAAAAAAAATTCAATTTGTCGGAATAGCAAAAAGAATAGTAAAGGCCGATTTTTTCAACTTTTTTTTCTGAGCCTGTAACGAAAATTCAAAAAATCCGGTTGTAGATTTAAGTAAGCTGTATACATGCTGAAAATTTCATCAAAATCGGTTAACGGTGCTCTGAGTTACAAACGTTTAATGATCGCACAATAAGGTCGAAAATCGCTTGATTTCGGGTATTTCGCGATTTTCGAACTTATTGTGCGATCATTAAATGTTTGTAACTCAGAGCACCGTTAACCGATTTTGATGAAAATTTCAGCATGTATACAGCTTACTTAAATCTACAAACGGGTTTTTTAAATTTTCGTTACAGGCTCAGAAAAAAAGTTGAAAAAAACGGCCTTTACTATTTTTTTTGCTATTCCGACAAATTGAATTTTTTTTCAAAACTACGAAATACGTCACTTAGCAAACTAATCCTTCTACCTTCTAAAAAAAACTCGTCGTTTGGACCAATTCTAAAAAAGTTATGCGATTTTAAAAAGTGTGCCAATACTTTTTTTACTCACTGTATGTAAAATAACGAAAATTTTAATTTATTTCTAAATTGTTGGACGTACAAACATTTCTTTTGCAGCGCGTTATACGGCATCAAACACCGAACATTTTGTCCATTTACGGGTTTCTTCTACCTCGCACCGTTACAAAGTTATACTCGAGAAACGAAAAATCGCTGAAAATTTGGGGGCTGATTTCACCCCCTCAGAGTGTTTTTCCGCAGAAAAAAAATCGTTTCTTACATACTCCGACATGCTCTACAATCGTACGGAGTTTCGTTAAAATCAGAATTTTCGGGTTCGACATGTTTCCTTGTAAGTGGCGACTCACGAGCCGCCGGGGACCCATCCGCCTTGATGCCACACTGAACGGCGCCCCTCCATACATACCAGACTCTGACGATCGCAGTCGAAAAGGGAAGGAATGAAGCAATATTCGACTGCGATCGTCAGTGTCTGGTCGGTATGGAGGGGGGCCGTTCAGCGTGGCAACAAAGCGGATGGGTCCCCGGCGGCTCATGAGTCGCCACTTACAAGGAGAGGTTCCCAGGTGTCCACCTCCGATTGCTTTGAATTTTGGATATGTTTTAGAGGACCGAAAAATAAGTTATACGTTGTGACGTCCCACTATTTTTCGCGCGGTATCGTTTCAAGTCTCCCTCATTAGTTACAAAACTACTCCACTGAAACCCCCAAAACTCAAGTCCTTTTCCCCAATCACTGATCATTTTGACGATGTACCTTAGCGGTCCCCATCTCAAGATGGTCAACCAGGAAATCCCCTTCCCCTCTTCGCCCTATGTGGTATGATCTCCTCCATCATATCTAATGTAAACAAGTCCCTCGTCCCAAGAACACTCTTAAATCGAGACCACGTCTCACCCCCTCTCTACGACCCTCCAAGTCAAAACCACACTCACCCCTTTCCAATCAAACCACCCAAAATCCATTAAATGAGTCGAGTGTTCCCCTTTTCAGAAGCCTAAATAAGAACCCCGGAAGTCTTATTCCAACGCATATTTCGAGCATGACTCATAAACCAGTTCTAATTATAGATGCATATTTCGAGCATGAGTCATGGTGCATACCGCGCATACCCCACATACCGTACATTCCTGTAAATAGTATAAATACGAGGGCCCGCGAGACAGGAGCGACTCTTCCTGCGAAACACTTCCGCGAAGTAGTTACGTTGTTTAAGGAAATTCACCTATCAATACTAATTAAAATCAGTGCTACGGTGTTATTCTACGGCAACAACCGTAAGAAATTACAATTACCATTATTACCACGGCTTATCATCTTCACGTATATCGTTTGTATTGCTTGCGCTTTTCATATTATTACTTATCGCTTTCATATTATTTTGTTCTATTAACGCTTATTGCGTTCGTATTATTTTGCCTTATTAACGCTTATTGCGTTCATATTATTTTGTCTTACTAACGCTTATTGCTTTATATCATTTTATATTATTAACGCTTATTGCTTCAAATTATTATTGCTCTATATTGCTTGTCGTTACTACTATTTTCATATTGAATACTTTATAACTCTCTATTGCTTATATTCATGTGTTTCATGTTCATACATATATTTTGCTATTAATTACCATTTATATAAATGTTTATGTGCCAATGCTTAACGTCCTACGCATTATTATATTAACCACGCTACCGCTTTAACGGTGCATGGCTTACCAGGTGCTTTAAATTGAATAAACACCATTACTTTGAATCACGCTTCGAATTATTGTGTCAATCCTTCGGCTACGAAGATTCCAAACCATAACAGGCTACCGCAACAGCTGATCTCGGTCCGCGAACGCGAAAGTTCTTATAATGTTTACAAGGCGTACTTTCGTATAGCTCTTGCATAACCATACGTCTAGACATATTTCGCAGAATATTGCGGGCGGCTTCTTACAAGTAATGCAGTGGTAAATCCAATTATCAAACCTAAGAAAAACTACAAGTGATCTAACGGGTGGCCCCCTGTGCGCGTTCACCTATTACACCTTCCCTGGTCGATCAGTGTGAAGGATTTAAGATTCTCGCCTAAACTCCCTCTGCCCCAGTGTGTAGGATTCAAGATTCTCGCCTGAATATTCCTCCAACCCTCAATGTGTAGGATTCAAGATTCTCGCCTGAATATCCCTCCAACCCTCAGTGTGTAGGATTCAAGATTCTCGCCTGAATATCGCTCCAACCCTCAGTGTGTAGGATTCAAGATTCTCGCCTGAATATCCCTCCAACCCTCAGAGTTACGAATTCCATATTCGAGCCCGACCCCATTAACCCCACATTGTCATTGTCCCGAAGACCTCCACCCGGGACGTGACATTTTTTTTATACCGGCCCGTTTTCATATTTAGAGGGTGAAACCAACCCCCAAAGTTATAAGAATTTCCGGTGTTCATGTCTGATTGCTTTGGTTTTTGGATATGTTTTAGAGAACCGAAAAATAAGAAATACGTGTCTTTTTTGGTGGAACCACCCCCTAAATATCATAAGAATAGTTGGTGCGCGCCTCCAATTGCTTTGAATTTTGGATACATTTTAGAAGGCCAAAAAAAAGGAAATTCATGTCTTTCTATTTTGGCCCATTTGCATGTTCAAAGGGTGAAACCACCCCTCATAGTTACCCCTTAATAACGGTGACTGACGCCAAGAACATCGTCCATACAACATGTTATGACGCAAATTAAATTTATATCAAGTTTTACTCAACACAATTTTGTACCCCGTATGACCTTGACGGGGGGGGGGGGGGTTTCCACTCTCTAAATATGAAAACTGGCAGCTATAAAAAACACGCATTTCTTATTTTTCGTTCCTCTTAAACGTATCCAAAAGCCAAAGCAATCGGAGGCGGACACCAACTATTCTTATGAACTTCGGGGGGTGGTTTCATCCCCTAAATATGAAAACTGGCGGCTATAAAAAAACACATATTTCTTATTCTTCGTTCCTCTCAAACATATCCAAAAACCAAAGCAATTGGAGGCGGACACAAACTATACTTATGAACTTTGGGGGTGGTTCCACCCCTTAAACATTCAATCAAGCCAAAATAAAAAGACACGTATTTCTTATTTCTCGGTCCTCTAAAACATATCCAAAATTCAAAGCAATCGGAGATGAACACCTCAAAATCTTATAACTTTGGGGGTTGGTATCACCCCCTAAATATGAAAACGGGCCGCTATAAAAAAACACGTATATCTTATTTTTCGATCCTCTAAAACATATCCAAAATTCAAAGCAATCGGAGGCGGACACCTGGGAACCTCTCCTTGTTAGTCAACCCTGGCCTAAACATTTTTGAAACAAACACTTACATTTTAATAACTAGCTTTGAAATTTCAGTTTCTAGTTATTTTATTTTGTTTACTTTCAATCTAACTTTTTAAGATTCAAAAATTACATGCACAGCTACACTTGGAAATTGTGACAATAGAGATAGTTTCCCCGAAGGGGGCGCTGAACATAAAAACTTTGAAGAGAGGGTGATGAGCAAAAAATGCTTGGGAAACTCTGTTGTAAATAAATCATAATGCCTAATGAAAAGACTCCGAAACGCAACAATATTTATATAAAAGGACGCCAAAACCGCGCACAAAGTGGAAATCCCTCAGTGTAGAAAAACGCCATTGCCAATGAAAGTTAATGTTTTGATAGCACTGTCATTTGTTGCCAGTTGTGAGGGAATAGTTTGCAGCAATATACAGGTGTAAATATTGAGTTAATTGCGTCGAGGGATTCTTTGTAATAATTATACTGTTGTGAAATTATTAAATATATTACATCAATTATCTAACAATCTATACAAGTAAAAAAATATAAATGTTTGTGGTCCCGAATTTAATGCAGTTTCATAACAAATTTTTCAGTTGTCACAGAGACATATCGGCAAATAAAAGTAAAATGTAATAAATTTTCAAAAATACGTAGACAAGAGAATATTCGAAGAAAGGATCAACATTTTTAATCATTTTTATTTTATTTAAAAACATGTAAGTCAATGTTAAGTGATTATAATTACCTTCACTATGTAGAGAAACACGATCAATTGCGTAGCTAATATTTTGCGATGTTGGTGCAGAAAATATACAACCTGATACAGCTGCAGTTAACATGCCATTTCCTACGAAACCTGAAAGTATATAAAATGTAACAACATTATACGCCAAACTTGTGCATTAGCTAAGTAAAGAAATATTGAAATAATATTTATTCATTATTTCAAGCTCAAATAATCCATGTTATTCTTATTCGACGAGCAACGGATGAATAGATTTATTCAATGAGAATATATTAGACGAATAAAGATATTTTTCAGAGTGAGTTAATGTTGGAGTCGTGATAAACGATCAGAGCGGCGATGAGAGCGAAGCGTAGAAATACATAGCTTACATTAAAGCAGCGAGCAGAAGTACGTTTACTAAGAGATGACCAACGATATAAGCGTCCGATCGACACTCTTATAGTTTCTGTCGCAGCTTCAATGTAAACTTACTGTTATTCGTGGAGCGTTTCAACTTCACCGTCGAATAAAGCTTTCATCTGTATTTGTATCTTTAATCCAGTGTTTCTCAAAGTTTTTCAGCGCACCTTAGTTTTATCAAATTATTCCACCAGTTCCCTGCCATATATGTACGGGGTATCATATTTTAATCTACCCGCGTAGTTATCTCCTAACGCTTCGAATCGCATTGACGTAACGCAACATTGTGTGTTACGACAGTTACGACTATTCCGAGCATTCTAAATTTACTGTCCGTCGAATATTCTTGATATAATTGACATAAAAAATATTGGCTGTACTTCCGAATAGCCCCAGTGGCCGATCGACACGAGGTTTGAGGGGAGAGGTGGGGAGGGTGTGTGGACCCTGATCTAAAATTGTTGCTTCGGGAATTTAGTAGTTTCCAAGATATTAATAAAAAACTTTTACTATTTCTGTTGACTTAATCCGACATAACGCATTCCAGTTTCCAACTTGTTCTGGATATTAGTATTGGTTGAGGCTAGATCAGTGCGGGGAGCGTACGCCTGCTGCTTGCGGGCGCGTAAAGCATGGTAGCGAACCGATGTGAGTTTGGAGGTTTGAACCAGAAACTTGCGGATGCGATCCATTCTATTACACAGGGTGCATACCTATTACTCTATTGATAGTCAATACTCTGCGAGGTGATTCTACAGGTCAAAATAAGACGAAAATATAGAATACCATTTTTTAATATCGCGCTTCGTTTTCGAGATAATTATCTTTGAATTTCAGCTAAATACCCGTGCTATTTAGGCACGTGAGGGGCACGCAGAAGTAAGGGGACACACATCCAACTGTCCGTAGAACAAATTGGGGTGGGGGAGGGGGCAGAATGGATCACCGTTAGGGCTACGTGTACGCGGTTAAAAAAATAAATCCGAAATCCCGAAATCCCGCGATGTTGCAGACTTCAATGATCCATCCATCATGCAGACGGACAACACTTCAAGCATGTCCTATAGCACAAGAGTCGTCGTCTTACTCCAGTATTTATTATCAAATGACCTTGTACTACAGGTTGTTGAAATTGTCTAAACACGTGCCATTCTACTGGCGATAGAAAATTATAGCATGCCGTTTAAAAAAATAGAGATGACATTGAAACCTCATAAAACTCTGCACCCATAAAGGAATTATTACTGGTGTGTTATTGGCCCGTCGTAATCGTACAACTTCTATAAATAGGGTAAATCCGGGAGACGCGGTCGACCTAATACAAAATGTCTATTAAAACTAATACAGATATTACTTATTTTATCAGAACAAACCTAATATGTTCAGAATTTCATGCTGATTCAGAAGAACTGGTCGATATTTGCTTTAAGACAATATTTACTTTAAATCGGGTTGAAAACTGAAGTCACGACATCTGACCACCTCCCCCGAGGTGCCGGGAGAAATGGTTTTTGTCGTTGGCAGGGACCACTCACATAATTATTCATGGAAAAATAACAAAGAAGAAAGCAAAATTATTTATAAGTGAATACAACTACAGATTCATTGATATTTAATTTGTTTATGCTAAACAAGTACAGAACACATCAAAGATAAAACGAACTACCTACCGGCGATTAGCAAGGCAAATGAATACAAAAGTGAATAAATCAAATAAATAAACAATAATAATAATAAAATAATGATAAAAAATAAAAATATAAATAAAAGTAATAAAAAATCGTAACACGACCATCTCTCCTTTCTGCAGCGAGAGATGGTCTTCTCGTTAGTTTTGAGAGGAAGAGTAATATGGCTAAATACTTTGGTTGCATTGTCCCTCAATATCTCTACTATCTTATTATTTCCAAACATTAAACGAAAATGAACTTAGAAGTATATTTTAAATACGATTCTGTACACCGTTGTTTGACAAAAGAGGTTAAATGTAACCTCAGTTTACCTTTTATAGCCTGTAAATCTAGAAAAACACAGAAGGAACCGAAGTGACGCTATTCATTCAATTGTTTGGCTTCTAAAGAAGTAATTGGTCTGCACTTTAACGGGTTTCTACGTATAGAGTATGAAATATAGCGACTCGACCAACTCTCCGGCCCGACCGTGTCTCCCGGATTTACTCTAAAGTTTTTTCGTATCTCTGAAAGTAACGGGGATACTCAGGTGGACAGAGTTATTGGAAGATCTTGTATAATGGTTTTAATTTGTTGTTCGTATTTCTAAATTTCTCTTATATAAAGTAAGAGATTACCTGCTGCAAAAGGTTCGTGTCCAGCTCCACCGCCGCATATAACGGACGCCTTATTCTTTCGATCTTCAAGCTAAATTATAATATATTTACATGAATACAAACAGTACGTTGAAATGATTTTAAAGTCCTGTATAAAATAATAAACAAATTAATAAAGTTATATACATACGTTCGGAATTAGTACGACTTTATAGGCTGGTTGATACTCGAGTTGTGGATAAGCATAGCATAAGCCAAATAGAGTTTCCGTAACAGCGTTGTCAAAAGAATTAATTAAGCTCTTCATAGTTTTGAGGAGAACTTTTGTAGAACTTTCAATCAAATGAATGGAGTAATCCGCGAAAGCGTCGTTCGGCGTACTGTGAATAGAAAATTCGTAGACTAGTATCTGCTCGAAGGTTATAGGTTATCGTGAGCATTAAAATATCATAATAACAATGATAAGGAACCGTAACACCACGATTGTGAATGAATTACGACGATTTGTAGCATCCGTTATGCTGTCACAATGACGTAGAATGTTATACGACATACGGTAACGCTTAGAAATAGTTAATTACTTGCGATATGTATGCCGAATATAAGAGGAAAAACATTTTTCTACATTTGTGTGAAATTGGGGACTAATTTTGATGTTCTTATGTTTCCCAATAGACGTTGTCCAATTTTGATGTTTTTATTTATTTATTTATTTAATACACGGGATAAGTCCTATAAGTGCACAGATAAATGTGAGGAATATTAATTTATTCCTTAGTAAACACGAGGAAATTTATACCGGTACAATGATACGTTTCACTTGTTCGCTTGATCATCAGATCTAGACTCTCTCCATGAAGTAAGAGTAAAGGAGAGTCTAGATCTGAGTCAATCTTTAAGATTGGAAACTGCCTATATAGAGCAGTCCGCGACACCGATTTCGACCTATCCTCGCGCGAGTTGCCGCTAGAGCAAGCTAGAGCTAAACTGGTGTTACGCTATCGCTTGAACGTGGCTGGGGAATTGTATGTAATCGATATGTAGAGTACGTAGAGCGAGATTTGAAACGGAGGACGATGAAGAGTTCATTGTATATCGCGTAGCGTTTCTCCTTGGTTTTTCCCATAATAATAATTTTGTACGTGTCCTTACAATGCTAGCAGCTGATGCCTGAACTCAGAAGGCGTACGAAGGCCTGGGACTGCATTCTATTGCTTTTAAATTACAGTTAGGCCAGGCGAGGATAGTAAATAGCTTAACCTTTTCTTATACATCTGCGTGCCAAATTTCGTCGAGCGGGCAGTTGGCCGTCTCGTAAAAGCACTTAAAATTCCGTTTTACTTTTTCTATTTCCGATGTTCTGTAGGGGTGAAAAAACTCCGGTCGGGAGAGGCTGAAAGTCATAAAGCCATAAATTTTGTCCGAGCGACGTCATCGCGACCATGGGGGTCTCGCTTACCTGTTAGATATGTATATACTGTACGTAGCCTATGTAAACTATGTAATTGAAAGCGTGCCTCCACCACCAGCTGAGGGTGGAGGAAAGTGCGAAGGAAGGGGGCAAGGACGGAGAGGTGGTCAAGGACAACCCACTGACGAAGCTTGAGGGATGTCATCGCCCTGATTGGACAACAAGGATCTATGGGAGGACTCGGAGAATCTTGTCATCGACTTCGTCGGCTAGCTCGGAGCTCTTCCTGCAACGACAATTCACTCTGTCTCTAACCAGTTTCTTGAGCAGTCGAAATACATCCCAAAGTTATACTTGAAATAGTTTCCTTGTCTTGCGTTTTATTTTGAAACACCCGCACTTCGGCGAGCAGAGCGGTTCAGCGCTCCACGGGCACCAACCCGCGCTCAAATTTCAATTTCCCCGCTCAAATACGTAACAAATTTGGTGACAGCGGTGGGATGATTGAAAATAATTTGTGAGAAATTTAAAAGTCATCTCAGTGCTAAAGTTAACTTTAAAAACTCTTGAACATTTGTCTGAGTGACTTCGCCGGCTCGCGAATCGTGCAAATGGACACAAATATCAAAAGTTATTAAGTGCAGCCTCTCTCTCTTGGGTTTTGCGCGGTTTTCCTGAGAGCAAGGGTGAATACCAGAGACGGGTGATTTCAGTGGCCGTGCGAATAATCCCCTGAAATCACGTGCACTCGGACATTGTCCGCATCATTTGCTGAGCTACCTCGGAAACTTCCCGGACGATTAAGGAAAGGACTCGAGGGACCCGGACGCTTGGACGATTTCTTCACGGGGTTGAAGTCAACTGGATCATCGAGGAACACTGGATCCACGAAGTCAACGCTGGACGTAGCTGGGACATCCGTTTAAGGGCTGAAGTACTGGACGCAGTGACTATTCATAAGTAGCTTTATTTCCGAACTGTTCGTATTCATCATATTAATCGTAAGTTTCGTCCATAAACACCTAATTTTAATATAAAGGGTCGTATTATTCGTTAGCGGTACACGTTTACTACCTGTAAAAATGCCGCCGTTTATAAAAAAATACAAGCTAAACAGTGAAAAGCAGGACTCTAGTCTGAGTGGTGGTAGCAGCTCTGAGACAGAAGAGTTAATAGTAGAAGCAGTTAGTGCATCGGTACCCACTTCTGAAATTCAACCCGATGAGTTACACTTGGTGCCGGCATTATCTACTCCTTTTCCGGGATTTAATATGTCACTCCCGGATAATAGATCTATTCCACCCAGTAGTACAATGGTTACGGATGGGTCAGGGTCATCTTCCGGAGCTCCTAAAGCTAGATTGCAAATGTCGTTTGATTTCATCGCGAACTTCATTCCATATTTTGACGGGAAACCAAGTTCTATAACTAACTTTATTAGTCAGTGTAGGCTCGCTGATTCATTGGTTGGACCTGAGGATAAATTGTATTTATTGGCCTTGATACGCAATAGAATGCAGAAACGTGATTATCGCAGAATAGTCGATAGGCGGGAACCTAAGGACGTAGAGGAGTTGATTAACTTCATAAAAGCCGCGTATGAGCAAAGTTTTGATATTAAAAGCGCACGAAATGAGTTAAAAATTTTACGGCAGAAAAGTCAGGAAACCATTGAGGAGTTCGGAACTCGGGTACACGAAATTTTAGATCAGGGAATAGAAATTGGACAGGAAAAATATAACGCTGAAGAATTTGAAGTAATAAAGGGTTTACTTACAGACGAAGCAATAGATGGGTTTCTGAATGGATTAAACAATGATACCATTATGCTATTACTTTCTAAGGATGATATAAGTAGTTTAACAATAGCTATTAAGCTAGCCTCTAAATTGGAGCATAAATTAAAACTTAGAAATGAGGTCATAAATTCTAAAATTTCAGCAAACAAGTTAGAGGTGCTTACTGTGAATGCAGATGAGCGTAGGTGTTTCAATTGTAATGGATTTGGGCATTTACGTGCAAATTGTCCCACGCGAAATAATAAATTAAACCAACCAAAGCGTGATAGGGTTAGATGTAACCATTGTAAGAAAACAGGCCACATAGAATCTCAATGTTATAAGAAAAAGAACGCTCGTTTTACCTGGAAGAATTCGCAACCCCGGGTTAACGCAACCTCTGCAAATCAACAGAATTTAAACTCAAAGGGGGTTCTGCGGACGGATCCAACGCAGAACGAGCCCCTGATTGCACGCGCCGGATCCATCGTGTCTGCTACAACCTCAAAGTAATTAACGCCATACAGCCTTTGGTTATTCCTCTTGAACATGACTATTTCCACCATGAAACAGCTAGTTTTCTTATAGACACTGGTTCACAGCTAAATTTAGTGAAACGACAGGGGTTACTTTCAGATCTTCCAGTTAATACGAATATAGTTTACAACCTTACTGGAATTGGCTCGGGAATGATTCACACCCAGGGTGATGTTAGGGTTTTAATTCATGGCATTCCTATTCACTTCCAAGTGGTGGATGATGATTTCCCTATCAAGGAAACTGGAATTTTAGGATTGTCATTCCTAAAAAAACAGGAAATAACCCTAAAGTTTAAGGATACTTTACCGGATAGTTTACAGTTTGGGAAAGGAGAAACTCTCCCCTGTATGTCATCATCTCATGACTTACCTCCTCGAACTAAAGTCTTGATTACGGTACCAACTAACAGTACTTATGCATCAGGTTATGTTAGGAGAATAGATGCAGGTCCTGGTGTTTTTGTGGGTGAAGCTCTGGTGAGTCAGAAAAATGGTGTGGTAAAATTACATGCCATAAATACTACTACTGATCATGTCGTTCTCACTATACCTTTAATTGAGTTGGAAGAATTTGATGTCGGGCCTCCCGCTTCTCGATCATGTCGGACGAAAAATCCTGACGTAGATTCATCTAGGGACCGTGCTCAAAGGCTTGCTCAACTAATTAGGGTGCTAGATTTGAATCATTTGAGTGAGGGTGAGAAGACCAGCATTTTGGAAATCGTTAATGAGTTTTCGTATCAATTCCATCTTTCCGCAGATAGGTTAGGTTCCTCAAACGCTACCCAACATACTATTATTACTACTGACGAAATTCCCATAAATACCAAGCAGTATCGATTTCCTCCGATCCACAAAAATGAAATAGAAACTCAAGTAAACTCTTTACTCAATAGCAACATAATTCAGTCATCTGCATCTCCGTATAATTCTCCCGTATGGATTGTTCCAAAGAAATCAAATTCTTCTGGAGAGCCACGATGGCGAATGGTCATTGATTATAGGAAATTGAATGAGAAGACTGTAGGGGACGCCTACCCTCTTCCTAATATAACCGAGATACTAGACCAATTAGGAGGAGCCAAGTATTTTAGTACTTTGGATTTGGCTTCTGGATTTCACCAGATCCCGGTAGATCCTACATCTAAGGCTAAAACTGCTTTTTCTACTCCCCATGGCCATTACGAGTTTAATCGAATGCCCTTTGGCCTCAAAAATGCGCCAGCAACCTTTCAGAGAGTAATGGATTTGGTACTATCCGGATTGCAGGGAATAGAGCTGTTTGTTTATATGGATGATATTGTCATTTATGCAGATTCACTTGAGGAACATGCCCGTAAATTAAAAACACTTTTGGCGCGCTTGCAAAATTCGGGTTTAACCCTTCAGCCTGAGAAGTGCCGTTTCTTGCAGAGGGAAATATCCTATCTGGGGCACGTTATTACAAAGGAAGGAGTGAAACCTGATCCTGAAAAGATTCGAGCAGTAAAACAGTTTCCGGTACCAAAAACAAAAAAAAAATATAAAGCAATTTTTGGGACTCGTGGGTTACTATAGGAGGTTCATTCCGAACATGGCAAAAATTGCGAAACCTTTGACAAGACTTTTAAAACAGGGTATTCCTTTTAGTTGGACTTCAGGAACTCAGGTGGCTTTTGAAACTTTAAGGGATATTATTTGTTTAGAGCCTTTATTACAATTTCCAAATTTTTCACAACCATTTCTTGTTACCACTGATGCCTCCAATTTTGCTGTGGGAGCTATCTTGAGTCAAGGGTCGATTGGGAAGGATTTGCCTATAGCGTATGCTTCTAGGACTCTGAATGACGCCGAGACTAATTATTCCACTATAGAAAAAGAACTATTAGCTGTCTTATTTGCTGTTGAGCATTTCCGGCCTTATTTATACGGACAACAGTTCACTTTAGTCACAGATCATCGTCCATTAGTATGGTTACACAGTGCCAAGGATCCTACATCCAAAATAATGAGATGGCGAATTAGACTAAATGAATATGATTACAACATAGTCTACAAACCTGGTAAAATCAATGCTAATGCCGATGCACTTTCACGAAATCCCATTGATTTAAATCCGAACCCTGATTCCCAGTCATTATCTGTATCGATGGACTCGGATTCTACTTCTGATTCGAGGGACCTGGAAAGGGTGCTTATCTGCGCAGATAAGACATCAATTGTAGGTTCTGAAGTGGACAGGATGGATGATGAAGTCTTATACTTTGAAAATGAAAGAATTGTGGCATCCGTTTTCCTGGCGCGCGGGAAAGCTGTAGCCGAGTGTAATGAGGTCATAAAGGGTTTGGGAATAACCACAGATTTGATAGTATCACTTTTGCCTGCGGGAAATAAAAATAATGGAGGATCGCCTCAGTCGGGCACGATGCATCGACTCGGTCGCCTGTTGACATACGGTAATTCTCGACCCCGGGAACCCGCTTCAGGAGCCGTGAGAAGTAGTCTGTGCTCGGCGAGGGTCCCTGCGCTCTGTTCGGCCCTTGAGGGAACATCGCAGGGCTCGCAGTATCTTGGGTCGTGGCAGAGGTGTGGGGAGCCTATTTTTGCGACTGATGTCGTGGCAGAGGCTGACGAGCCTAGTGTAGGTGCGCCTGGTTACATGGCGGAGGCGGTGAAGCCTGATGATATTGCGACCAAGACTGCACGAGGGATCCTCAATAAAGTGACCTCATTGGAATCTATGAAGGAACAGTTAAGTTCAACAGATTGCAAAACTAATGAAAGTAGAGTCCTTGTTAATAATGTAAATTCGAACAGAGATATGACTTACCCTTCTCCACTCCCCACCATCCTTAGTACAAAAGATCATCTTTTTATGCGAAAAGGTAACCTTGTTCATTTTATGCCACTTAATGATGATATTATTTCTCAAACTAGCAAGGATCTTTTGGATCGAAGTAAACTTTCACTGGAACGAATAAAGCAATATCAGGTTAATATTGGCGATGCTATGGCATTCCCAAACGATAAGCATTATGTGTTCTTATTATTTTGCAAGGGTACTTCTCAGGAGAATCTGAATTTTGCTCATGTTGAATCCTCATTAAAATCTTTGAAAACACTTATTGATTCTTTAAGTCTTAAAGTTCTCAGCATCTCAAAAGATTTGGGTAGCTTCAATGTTTCTGAGTGGAATCATGTAGAGGATGTATGTAAGCAGATTTTTAATGATTCCCAGTATATAATTACGGTGTGTACTGGTGAAATTGTAACTCCATCAAAATCAGAACGTCTCCAAATTATCCGGGAATGTCACGAATCCGCTGTTGGAGGTCATAGGGGCATGACTAAGCTCTATAGTCACATTCGGGAACATTTTTATTGGCCTGGGATGGGGAAAGAAATTGCTGAATTTGTTAAATCTTGTTTTACTTGCCAGAGAAATAAAATTCATTCCGCAAGGACCAGGCAACCAATGCGCATCACTGATACCCCAAAACATGCCTTTGAGAAGGTCCAAATGGACATTGTTGGGCCTTTGCCTGTAACAAAGAAGGGAAATAAGTATTTGTTAACATTGCAGGATAATTTAACAAAGTATTCTGATGCAATTCCGATACCTACCATAGATTCGATGACTGTGGCTCTTGCCTTAGCAGAACAGTTTATTAGCAGATTTGGCTGCCCACGAACTATTCATACTGATCAGGGAAGGAACTTCATTAGTCAAGTGATGAAGAATTTTTGTAGAATCTTTAAAATTCAGAGGATAACCTCTACCGCTTTTCACCCACAGTCTTTGGGGTCGCTGGAAAGGGCACATCGTGTTTTTGTCGATTATTTAAAGCACTATTGCACAAAAGCTGATTGGGACGATTGGATTAGGTTTGGTATGTTCTCATATAATACCTCTGTACACGAGGCTACGGGCTTTACACCACATGAATTGGTTTATGGCGTTAGGGCTCTCATACCTTCTGAATTTGCAAAGGAGCAGATATCGCGAACTTTTGTGCAGCATTTAGATGAGTTATTTACTAAGGTTACCACCACACAGGCTAAAGCAGCGGAGAATCTCGATAAAGCTAAGGAGAGGAGTAAAATGTATTATGACAAGAATCGTAATCCACGTGGATTTAAGATAGATGATGATGTTTATTTACTGAAGGAACCGAAAACTTCCAAGTTTGATTGTAATTGGTTAGGCCCTTATAAGATTAGTCGAGTCTTTGATGATTTAAACGTAGAATTAATATTAGGAATCAATAAGTATAAAATAGTGCATACCAATAAGCTGAAATTAGCGTGTATAAGACCAGATATTTCTGTTTCGGAGAGTTAATGCAAATAGTTTTTATATAATATCGTATTCATCTTATGTTGGTTTGTTTTATGTGTATGTGATTTAAAATTTTCATTTTATAAGTGTGATTATTGGGTTATGAGTTATGATTATTTTATATCGAATAAGGAATTATAGCGTTTTTGGAATGAAATATTTAGATAAGTTTAGTTAGGGTGTTCAATGACTACTAATTATTTTCTATGTGTTGCATTATAATCGAATTAATACTACTTAGTAATAGAATAATGATATCTTACTACTATAAAATGTAATATAATTATCATTCTTCAACTCGTGCTTTCTGCGGGACAATGGGTGGACCGAGTAGCTCATTTACCGTGGAGCTGGCGCGAGAAGAGGAGGCGTAGTTATAATCATTATTATTAATTATGTATTGAAAAGTTGTTTCATGGAAACACCTTTTTGTATAAGGGGGAAGGTGTTACGCTATCGCTTGAACGTGGCTGGGGAATTGTATGTAATCGATATGTAGAGTACGTAGAGCGAGATTTGAAACGGAGGACGATGAAGAGTTCATTGTATATCGCGTAGCGTTTCTCCTTGGTTTTTCCCGTAATAATAATTTTGTACGTGTCCTTACAATGCTAGCAGCTGATGCCTGAACTCAGAAGGCGTACGAAGGCCTGGGACTGCATTCTATTGCTTTTAAATTACAGTTAGGCCAGGCGAGGATAGTAAATAGCTTAACCTTTTCTTATACATCTGCGTGCCAAATTTCGTCGAGCGGGCAGTTGGCCGTCTCGTAAAAGCACTTAAAATTCCGTTTTACTTTTTCTATTTCCGATGTTCTGTAGGGGTGAAAAAACTCCGGTCGGGAGAGGCTGAAAGTCATAAAGCCATAAATTTTGTCCGAGCGACGTCATCGCGACCATGGGGGTCTCGCTTACCTGTTAGATATGTATATACTGTACGTAGCCTATGTAAACTATGTAATTGAAAGCGTGCCTCCACCACCAGCTGAGGGTGGAGGAAAGTGCGAAGGAAGGGGGCAAGGACGGAGAGGTGGTCAAGGACAACCCACTGACGAAGCTTGAGGGATGTCATCGCCCTGATTGGACAACAAGGATCTATGGGAGGACTCGGAGAATCTTGTCATCGACTTCGTCGGCTAGCTCGGAGCTCTTCCTGCAACGACAATTCACTCTGTCTCTAACCAGTTTCTTGAGCAGTCGAAATACATCCCAAAGTTATACTTGAAATAGTTTCCTTGTCTTGCGTTTTATTTTGAAACACCCGCACTTCGGCGAGCAGAGCGGTTCAGCGCTCCACGGGCACCAACCCGCGCTCAAATCTCAATTTCCCCGCTCAAATACGTAACACTGGTAACAGTGCAACTATACTGCTGTTACGTATTTTTACGGTGATTTTAAAATCAGAACGCGGGTTGGTGCCCGTGGAGCGCTGATCGCTCTGCTCGTCGGAGTGCGGGAGTTTCAAATAAAACACAATAGTACTAGAAATTATTGCTAAGTTAAACTTTGGACTTTTATTTGAACTGTTCGGGAAGCTGGTTAAAAATGGAATGAATGTAACGTTTCAAAGTATCCTCCGAGGTCCTCGCTGAAGTCGTTGGCCAAATCCTCCTAGTCCTCCCATAGATCCTCGTAGTCCAATCAGGATGGAGGATGCATCAGCTCCAAGCGGTAGGCCGTCCTTCGGATGTCCGTACGCCCCCGCGAATCGGCATCCATCTTTCCCTCCGTCTTCGGGGTGGTGGAAACTCGGTGAAAGCGCGCTTTTCCGTTACACAGCGGGGTGCCCACGTGGGAAGAGAAAGTAGGCTCTACTCCGAGGATCGAGAAAACAACCCTTGAAGGAAATTTATGACTTCCTCAGCGTCGCCAACACTTCTGGAGTCAATCGAGACTCCTAAAGACTAACAAAGGACAAGGCCTTCTCAAAAGATTACGTGACTTAGAAGAAACTCGCGATTCGTTTCGGGGTCTGTTAATTGGTGTCCTCTTCCTGTTTTCGAGCTCTGCTCAAGATCTTTCCCACGTATGCCACCCGCATCGCACATCCTTTATAATACTTTCTCAATCACGCGCATACATCTGTTTTCAAATTTCGCTCCTGATTTAACTATCAATTATATATATTTCCGTGGCTACGTTCAAGTGATAACGTAACACTGCATAAACCGGCAGGGAAGTAGATCCCTAGGATCTATATCTACATCGGCCTGGGATCTATTCGTCAGATCCGTTGGAGCTGCGCAGATCGGTCGCGAATCGGTAGGGGCGTAGGTCTACGCTTAGATGGAATGCTATATAGCTCTAGCTACACCAGTTTGGACCATTTCGTTGCCATCTTGAATATTCGTATATACCATTGAGCTCTATACTAACCCTAGAGTGAACGGCAGTGGGAAGAAGGAGAGGCGGCTGCGGTCCGACAGGAATCGAAGATATTGTGTGACTTTATCCGTCTTCTTTGTACTATCCCTATCCCTGTCTGTAGTAAGACAGAGAAAGCATTTCACAATACTTCTCTTCCTTGGCCCGGTTACCATTGCTCTGCCCAATAGTGTATATTATGTGCAGTGCGGTCTGCGACAAATTCTACAATAAGTGTGTAATGTTTAGGTAGTAATTTTGATAATAAATTTTTGAAAGTGAATATAGTTTGGTTACAATATTATTTCTAACCACATGATATTATAAGGTTTAGAAGAAAATTATAGAATTTTCTTTAGCATAAATTTTGAATAAACTAGTTTTATAACCTAAACATATTTACATGCCAATTCCTTCTATGTTGTATGAGATAAATGTCCAAAGACATTGCAAATAGAAGATAAATATTTTGTGCCAAAAAAAGAAATAAGCAAGTTATCTGCTGAATATATTAATATTGTAAATTAACGTAGTTAATTAAAATATTGAGGTTCGAACAAGTTATTTGTTTGTAAACATTAATGACAGCCATATGACGTGACATGTTGGGCTAATGATTTGTCATATATTTTAAGACGTGTTATTGTTACAACAAATATATAAATGCAGGTATAAAAATAGAATCAAATAAAATAACAATATTATTTAATATATATGTGTGCGCGCGCGCGCGCGCGTGTGTGTGTATTTACATCTATAATATATATTACAATGTTATTAATATGTATTCTACAAATAAATATTACATATTATGATACCTTTCAATATTGTTACTTCTTTTTCTCTTCAGCAATATACATACCCAGACAGTACACAATATCTTAAAGATGTCCATTTTACGTCTGTTTTACGTCCGAATATCTGAACATCTTGATTTGTAACGAAGATATCTTTAAGATATCTTATGGACATCGTTAAGGTATGTTATGGACATGTTAAAGATATTTTAGAGATATGTCTGCTTAAAGATATCTTTAAAATATCTTTTTTCTGACGTCTTTAAGATGTATTTTTTCAGACATCTTTAAGATGTATTTTTTCAGACATCTTTAAGTTGAATTTATTTGCACGGAATATTAAACACATTGAAATGCAATTATCGTACATTTATTTCGTCAATTTTTCATTAATACAATTATAATGGTGATTTCGGACGGTCGCACTCGGTGCGCCCAGTGCGACCGTCCGAAAGCGCCATATGACAGTGTGGGTGAAAAAATTTAAGGAATGAGTCTAGAGACGAAATGATACTCTGTAGAATATTTCGCGTCAATGCACACTTTTAATAAAGAATTAATACTCGATATATACTTAGAAATTAAAACTATTTATAAGGGAGTGTGTTGGGTGGGCGCAAATAGCAGTTCCGATTCTCATCACCGCCGATTTTTTTTTCTAACCCAAACCTGGTAAAGACAGACGTCTTTAAGACGTCTGAGAAAAGATATCTTCGAGATGTGTGTAAGATATCTTAAGGGGACTAGGCAGTCAAAAAATGCATTTTTTTTTCTTTTTTGAAAGTACTGTCCTTCCCGAGTAAAATGCCGTTTGAATTTTGTTGATATTCGTAAAATTAAGGATTTTACAGGCGAGAAAGTCCGAGCGCGCCATCAAGCGTTCTTGTCTGCGCGCAGGTAGACGAGGGGCACCGAGGAGGACGGCGCTTACTCCCTTTTGAAAAGGGATTTGCAGCTGGCCTGTCCCCGGGCCAGTCGAATCTTTTGTCTATTATATCTAGGAAAGTTTACACAGACTTAGGTACTCACTGTTGTATTTAATACCAATACACTGAAATACTAACGTTCCCCTAAACCTTAACGCTTAGAAGCAGCGTCCTTCAGTTGCGATCGAATATTCTAAGCAAAAGGTGCGTCGTATACACTGAGCGAAATCCATTTCGTTTGCTGTAGTTTTATTCTTTTATAAACTATGAGCGATACAGTGAGAACTGACCGGAAAAACAGAGGAGGCCGACCGAAAAAGCGCAAGTTCTTTGGCAATCAGTTTGTTAGCAAAGACGGAAGTACGGAAAGTGAAGCTTCTACGTCAACAAGTAGAGATGGAAGTCATCATTTTTCTTATGAAGTGACTACTAATCTCAATTATGAGATAATAGACTTTTTTGCCGTTTTCAATATTATTGCTTCGCTCGTGACATGTAAAGAATGTGGTGAAAATGTCAAGTTTGAAAAATGTCTGTATCGCGGACTTGGTTTTCAAATTAAAATGTCGTGCGATAAATGCAATGATAGATACATACATTCTTGCACTGCTTCATTCACTCACAGCAATGTCGCGTATGAAATAAACTCAAAACTGATTGCAGTTATGAGATATCTGGGCATCGGGTACAATGGTGTAAGTCTTTTTTGCGGTCTTATGGATCTGCCCGCGCCTTTGGCTCGACGCACGTACGATTTATTTGTGAAACAAATACGCAACGTTTCCATGACTCTCGCCAAATTATCGATGACCACGGCAATAATGGAAGAAATTAGTGAATCAGAAGATGCGGAAAGCCTAATAGTTTCTGGAGGAAACGAGGGTTCCAATCATTACACGGCGTAGCATCTCTAATTGGACACCACAGTGGAAAAGTTGTTGATGCCATTATTAAATCTAGTTATTGTGCTGCATGTAAACTTTGGGAACCTCGCAGTGGGACACAAGAATACGTCGATTGGAAAACCATGAAGACGAATGCCAGGCGAATCACGAAGGTTCATCTGGCAAAATGGAAGTCGACGCTGTCGTTGAAATGTTCAGAAGATCTGAGGAAAACTACGCCGTTAGATACAAATACTATGTTGGAGATGGCGATTCTAAAACATATAAAGCCATTACAGAGGAGCAACCGTACGGTGAAAACTTTCAAGTTTTCAAAAAAGAGTGCGTAGGGCACGTCCAAAAGAGAATGGGCACTCGAGTGCGCAAAATTAAAAAAGACACTAAAGGTCTCGGCGGTAAAGGAAAACTGACAGACAAAGGTATCGGAGAGTTATCCAAATACTATGGGAACGCCATACGAAATAATAATGAAAGTGTTGAAGGAATGAAAAAGGCGATTATGGCTACGCTGTATCACAAGTGCTCGACAGATGCCCACCCTTAACATCAGTTTTGTCAAAGGCTGAAAAAACACTAAGTAATTATCAACACAAGCCTGCGATCCCCGAAGATGTGTTTAAAGTTTTACTCCCTATTTACGAAGACCTAAGCAACGATAGTTTACTCATCAGATGTATCGGCGGATATACACAAAATGCAAACGAGAGTTACAATAACTTGGTATGGCGAATAGCACCAAAAATTGCATTTAGCGGAATGGAAATTGTGGAAATTGCCACCTACTTGGCTACATGTATATTTAACGATGGTTACAAAATATTACTATAGTTGTTAGAACAATTACATGTGCCAGTTGGTGAGCGCGCCATGGCGGTGTGCGCGGAAAAGGACACTCGGCGGCTGTTCTACGCGGAGGCGGATGCTCAAAAACGATCCAAAGAAAGCCGAATCAAAAGAAGAGTCGCTGAGCAACTACAGGCTGATGCAGAAGAAGCTATGGAAACCTCCTATTATGCTGCAGGAAGTTTTTAAGCGAGGTACGTTGGAGTTATTGTACTCAAATGTTCTTCAAAACTTTAAATGCCATTTTCTCGGAATCACGTTTTCTCTTCGTTTTGCAGTTATTGCAGAAAAACGGAGGTTCCAATAGATTTGAAAAAAAATTGAGTATATGTAAAACATGTCTAGTTTAGGCCTGAACCTACGCATGAGTCTATAAAAACTCCTGTTTTGATAAAAAAAAATTGAATAGCTCGATTTTTTAGTGAAAAAAACACGACTTTTTGAACTTTGCCGTATTACAGCCGCCATTAAAAAAAATTTTTTCCCCCATAGGTTCAGTGCAGAAACAGAACCTTCGGGATGCGAAATTCACCAAGGACGTCGCAAAATTCATTTGTTTACGGCAAGAATCGTTGCAAAACCGCAGCAACTTCCGAAAAAATAGCGACAATTTGAACGACTGCAGCGCCGCTATATATACATATTTACCATTCGAAAACATATTTTTTTGTAGCTTATAATGTTAGCAAATGTAACCTAAGAACACTAATCACTATCTGTATACACTTTTTTTTAAGTATTTGCCTAACGAATGTTACATTTTTAACAAATTTGACTGCCCAGTCCCCTTAACAGGTTATACCTAGTCAGGAGGCCGAAAAGAGGCGAGTGTTTGTGATTTTTTTTGAAAAAGCAGAGACATATTTTTACAGAACTTTTTGCAAATAAAAGGGCAACATTTAAAAAAACATTTGGTAATATTTTTGTAGAAGAATATTTACGGTTATAATAAAATTACAATCGACATACAAGAAGCCTTTTTAAAAAGTTGTTTTGGGGTGAGCACTGCCATTGGGAACCAGATTATCTAAAATAAAAAAAAAACAAAAAAGATTTCGTTAGTATATTAATGTATCCTCTGATTCACTTAGGGAATTCCCGAAATATTAATTTAAAACGAAGTGGCCGCTATTTAAAGTTGAAGACCTGATTTTCTGGGGTGATTTTTGTCAGTCTGTCGGATGAGCTTGGAGATGTGATTATCCGAGAGGACCCTACCCATAGATTAATAGTGTTTGGTGCCGGAGGTGCATCTAGAGCAGAGCTGCGGGGGGAGCCTTTTTCAGCGCCTAGCTGCGAGCAACCAGCCGTACGTTGAGCTGTCCCCTTGCTAAGGGTAGAATCAGTGAGGAGAACTGCAGTAGTGTAGGTGCGGGCTTGTAGGTGCGTAGCGTAAGTATATATGGCTAGGTTCCTTGTGGGGCCCCAGTGCGGAGCAGGTCCCGTAATATAATTCTGTGGGGTCATGAAATTTCCCAAGCATTTGCTACTGCCGGCATTTTGAATGACTTGACGATTTGATTTTACTGATAATAAAATATTTATTTCTAATAATACTTATCTTTTCAGCGACACATAAAATAATTAGAAAGTTAATATTATACAAATAAATAACTCGGACACAAAGAAAACAAAATTTTAAGTAACGATATACAATATTGTCTCCGTATGTGTTCGCTGGTCGGGACCGGCGTTGAGCTCCTATCGTGAACAGATCCCTAATTCCGAGTGTTCGTTTCTCGCTTCTTTCTGGCCGAAGGGGGGAGCGAGATGGAACGCTTTTCGTGCGCGCGGGCGTGCGCGACGGGTGCGAGCCCTGAGATGAAATCGTGACTGCTCGACGCATGCGCGCGACGGTCAGAGAGCCAGGCACGGCACGAGTCTTTTTTGCGCCCTAGGCGAACTTTTCAAATTACGCCCCTTATTATAATACATTTATTTGAGATTATTGACAACCTTACTCTGAATTTTTATTCGTAGTTTAATTCACTTATAGTACAACTTGTAATATTTAATTTTAAAGTTTATTTTCAACAATACCAGTAATGAAAATATCATTTTGCACCTCTTGTCGACTTTCCGCCCTAGGCAGTTGCCTAATTTTGTAGAGTAAACTCATAAATAATCTCAAATAAATGTATTATAATAAAGGGCACAACTTGACAAGTTCGTCTAGGGTGCAAAAAAGACTTGAGCCGGGTCTGCGTCAAGATTTTGGGAAGTGGTTCCCGTGCTCACCGTAAGTGCTTGCGACCATCGCGCACGCAAAGGACGGAGTGTCACGGCGCCCGAAAGACGGAGGGAGACAAAACATCAACGCGTCGTCTGTCTCGTACCGTCCTCTCTCGCTTTCAGTGGCTCTCGCTCGCTCTCGTTCCATCTCGCTCTTGCCTTCGCCGGACAAGAGTGAGACAGAAGTGGTGGCGTTAGCGACAGGCACGTATCGTGTGCACCAAACCGAGCACATACGGAGACAATACTGCATATCATTTATAAAAGCTAGAACATGGTATATGAATAAATATATACATATGTACACACGGCTCTAACGATTGTGGCCTATCGAGATTCGATTGCATTCGAGCTTACCAAAGTTGGCTTTTCCTCATCGCTAACATTTTACAGTATTTCATGAACATGGTGAGGGCACTGCCAAGCCACAGGTTCCCGTCTAGAATACTTCTAACACCGACCAGGTATAGAATAGATCTTTCACTCTATTGTCTTCAGTATCACCGTTCTGAAGTACCGATATTCTGAAACTGCCACTGGTTTTCGAGCGCCCTCTCCGATTTTCGAGCGGTGGGTGCGGGAAATATAATGTGTTTCTAGCATTGACACAGGTAAAGCTGACGGTATCACCGAGAAAAGTATAGAAGCTGTGTTATACAGGGTGTCTCACTAACTCGGTTCACCTCAAATATTCATTACTTCAAGTAATAAGCGAAAATATTATTTATAAAAGTTGTCTGGGTGTAAGAAACACAAAACATGGTGAAACTAGTTTCTTTACAGAGATAGATCGGATGTGGAGGTCAATTTTATTTTTTTCAAATGGACTGTCAAATTCAATAGAATAGCGAATTCTGAGTATGAATGTACTAAAGTGCATTAATCCTAAAACTGATTGTTTCTGAAATATTCAACATGGTCCATCCTATGATATTGATTATGAAATTTGAAGCTATGCTCAGTTCATTTCGGATAGCCGGCCGTTGAATGCGAAAATAATAAAATAAAATAATAAATATGAACGTGAAAGGGCGCTTTTTTACTCTTGAAAGTACATATAAACATGCCATGTGACGCGTGTGTAATAAACCAAATGAACGACACTTAATATAAATTCAAACATATGGATATATTTATTAAAACATGGTACAGAAATTAAACAAATAATTCAATTTATCACGCAGCAGAATATAATGAATATTCCAACCAGTTGAAACAATTTTTTTGAAGTATTTGATGCATTCGTAGACTACATATTATATCGAACTTGATGCGACTTTGTTTTTCAGCTACCTGTCTTGCCTCTTTTAACTATTTCACACCTTCAATGGGAAGGGCGACAGCAGGTCACAGTAGTGTAAGTGATAGGGATGCACCACTAACGTGGTTCGCGCTATGTCGGTGTGCCATTCTTTCAATGGGACGGATAAAGACCCAACATGGAGTCGAACCAGCGCGAGTGCAGCGAGCCTAAGCCCCGTTACGCACTTGAGACTTCTGGTCTCAACTTGAGACCAGAAACCTTTGTTGTTCGCCGTGACCAAGTGCGTACGAACTCATATGTCCCCGTGCACTTCATGGTCGTCGGCGACCTGGTCGCCGGGGATTTGTCGCCAAGTGCGTAACGGGGCTTAAAGAGCAAAGGAAAGGGGTATTTTTCATGTGTCATTTGTTCATACCATAAAAAACAATTCGAATGAAATACCAGCAGGAAATAATATTCATTCCACGTATGAAAACGAAATATTTGGTACTAGCTCGCACTCATCTTGTTTGGGAATGCATTAATTCCCAAAGCCATCACACTCGCTCTAGGCGCAGCACCTCACGAACTCAACGCAGAGTCACAGATCGACAATCGATCCACCAATCAGCTATGGGGATCGACGGTCGATCTCCAATCATCAACGCGGAGTGTGCGCCATTCATCCAATCAGCGCAACTCTTGACGCTGTTTCTATTGGTTCGAGAACACGCGCAAACCAATCACATCTCACCACATCTATCGATCAATCAATCAGATTTTCCCACGTCTGTCGATCTTCGAGAATGTTCGAGACGACGCCGGTAACGGAATTAATCATCCATCTTAAAGCTCTCTTGTTCACATCGCGTGCCGAGAAAGACGTGTCGCTCGCGATTTCGTTTTATTTGCAACGTGTGAATCTCAGCGCTCACCAGTTTCACACTTTCATTACATCCATGTGCTCATCGCACTTTCTTGGCTCACCGCTCATTTATATGTGAATAGATCGTGGATTTTATCTCGTCTGTAAATCGCATAGTTTGCGTCGGTTTCAACGAGACTCACCACGTGCTCGGTGGCTGACGGCTCATCGATTATTCTCACCGCGTGTGCTTTTATACTCTGTGACATTATAATCAAAAGGCTCATTCTCACCGCGTGTGATTTTACAATAAAGACAAGTAACTCATTTAATCAAAATATCGTGTTAAGTGCGCCTCTTCACTGTCGACTCCTAACCTCACTTTCCACCAGCGTGCTCAACCACCTTATTCTCAAACACATCTCTCCTTATGTTTAAAGCGAGGGTGGAACCAATTATTTTTGTAATCCACGTTAGAAACCAAGTAACTTTTGTTGGAAACATTTTTTCTTAAAACCATTCCAAACTATTTCTCGATGTCTAGATTCTAGAAGACAGGCAAAAGGTCGGAAGCTAAAATGGTTCCAAAATGAGAAGCGAAAATCACATTTAGTATCTTGACCTGCAGGAGTAGGTATCGTTTACACCACTTGGGTTATCCCCAACCACTTTCCCGATGACCGTCTACCCAGCTTATTGTTGCCACGACGCGACCCCTTCAACCATTCTTTGCGCGCTGCCTGACAACTGACTCCTGCCACAATCACACACCCCCAAAATCAGTCACACCGAAATCACGTCACTTTTTCAAACAGTACTCGATACTACAGCACATACTTATCTGCTCATTTTTCACATTCATTGTACAGTGTGTAGAAAAATTATTGGTCGATGCTCTTAGGGGGTGAATCTACACCTCTGGATCGGTCGACATTTGTATAAAAAATGTCTGCGGAATTGTTTATAACATTGAAAATGAATGTTAAATTTTTTGGTAAACTTGTCGAAAAGCTACCTCCTTATCGATTTCAATGACCTTCACATATGAACGCGCGTTACGAAGAGTAGCGCGTTTCATTTGTACAAGCTTTTATTTAGCTTCACTTGTGATTTCGTTCGTTAGTTTGTGAGGGTGAAATCTTGTAAGCTAATTTTGACCCACTTCCCCATTTCCGATTGACTTGAAGTTTGGTACACATACGTATTTCCGATGACAATACAATATTTTCATGTCTCCGACCAGATTATGAAATCAGGGAAGCAGATAATAAAGGGTTACCTATACGGGGCGATTCTCTCGCGACGCCTGTTAATCAGATACCGCCTGGTACTCCGTGGCGAAGTCAACTTCCCATGATGCCTCACCGAATTTTATGGCTTTCGACCCTTGAAGGGAGGGGGGAGGGAGGGAGGGGGGAGAGAGAGATACAATGCTTTTCCGTTGTATGGGTATGTAGAGTTGCTGATTGATAAACACATGAAGAAATTTTTATTTGCTTTTTAAAAATGCTGTATTAATTTGACATCGGGACACCCTGTATCTAAATTCTCACCGCTATTATAACTTTCATTCCTATCGCTTGTAGCGCTGCACTCTTATTTCATGCTTAGTCGTTAACGTTGGATACGACACAGAAGTGGTAATGGGGCTCTAGAGCCGCAAAATCGAGTGATACAGAAGACAATAGAGTGAAAGGCCTATTCTATACTTTTTTTTTCACCTGGAGAAAATCCCTAACAGATACCCCGACCCCCGGGGGGAAGCCAGGGTTATGTGGGGTTTTCACCCACTAAAAACTAGGGTGCCCTCCTGACTGGAGAGGTCTGCACGGTGGGGGGGGGGGGGGGGGGGCGGGGGACGAGATCCAAACAGAACGATGCGTTCGCCACCTCCCCTTGGTGTACTGGTAGCTCTCCTGCCAAGCCCCTGCAATAGGGGGGGCTCATCCTGAAGGGGGTGTGAGTACCCCCTCCGGTTAAACTCTTTCTGAGTTATGATGCGGTGGCGCGATGAAACCACACATCGCGCCACCCCTCACTTGGACCGCTGCTCACAGAGGCCGGCGAGTCCCCGCTCGTCGGACCTCCGCGGTCCCGCAGGTCTATAAGCTGCAATAAAACCAGAAGGCCTACCACTCGGTTGCTCGACCGCAACTAAATCAACGGATTTATAATGGAAGACGCAAATAAATAAAGCGCGATGGTAGGGTAATAAAAAAAAAAGAATGGAAACGAATATTATATATTTCGTAGAGATGGCAAGGGTTAGGAAACCGGAATACTGAGGTGAATAAAGTCTTGTCCAAAGTAAATAAATCAACGGATTTATAATGAAAGACACAAATAAATAAAGCGGGATGGTGGGGTAATAAGGAAAAGAATGGAAACGAATGTTATATATTTCGTAGAGATGGCAAGGGTTAAGGCTGCCATTCCAATTCGCGGCTGGCGACTGCGGCTGGCGACGCCTCCACTAGTGCAAGGAAGAAGTATGAATCTGTTTCTCCCTTGCACTAGTGGAAGCGTCGCCAGCCGCGCATTGGAACGCCAGCCTTTAGGAAACCAGAATACTGAGATGAATAAAGTTTTGTGGTATTTTATTCGTAGCAGTCTTCAATGATTAAAATCTAAGGCGCTCATTATTAGTGGAAATGTGTAGAGCAAAGAAATACGCATTTATTTCAAAATTTACTATCCGTTATTGTATGTTAACAACGGGAAAATAAACATAACCGAAGCACTGTAAATTAAATTTTGTGACAGGACTGCGCGAACGTGTCTCATATTAAACATCATCCGTTTACTTCACGCTATATTTGCCGCAGATGCCGCCACAGTGGGGTTTAAACATGAATTAGAAGTGTTCTACACGGGAGCTTGTGTCTCGGCAGTGCCCTCATTATGTTCATGAAATAGTGTAGAATGTTAGCGATGAGAAAAGCCAACCCTGGTAAGCTCGAATGCAATCGAATCTCGATCGGCCACAATCGTTTGAGCCGTGTAGTGATATTTACAAGCAGAAAGTTGCATAACTAATAAATCTGTACACGTAACCCAGCCATTTATACTTACGTTACGCGCCTACGAGCCCGCACCTACACTACTGCAGTTCTCCTCACTCATTCTACCCTTAGCAACGGGACAGTTCGACGCACGTGCTCGCCGCTAGACGCTGAAAAAGGCTACCTGTGCAACCCTGATCTAGAGGATCCGCTGTACTCGATCCAGGGAGATTTCGCGATGGGGAGACTCCTGCTGCTGTGAGTGAGGGCCCGGTATAGGTTTTCTATTGTGTTCGGTGGAGATCCTGATATTGGTCATTGTTACGAAGAGCGAGGAGTGCCTCGAAATGCTCGAGCGACAGGTGACTTTGGGACTTTGCGTATGTGAGAGGCGCTTTCGTTTGGTGGATGGGAGTGACTACAAGAGAGTTCGCCGAATTTTGGTAGTTTTAAACGTGATGGGCATGGGGGCAATACTTTATTGGAATATATTGCTCGTGATTACCCGTATACTAGGGACCGAAAGTGGGAGGCAGCTGATTAATGTACGTACCCTGATGGGGGTCGGGTAAAGGTCGGTTTATACAGCCACCGAGCCGGGCCGTGGCGGGTCGAGCCTCTATGGTAAGCTTATGGACGGCGAGGAGCCGTAGAGCTCTTACCATAGAGGCTCGGCCCGTCACGGCCCGGCTCGGTGGCTGTTTAAACCGACCTCAATGCTGCTCCTGTTGAGCGAGGACGCTTTGTCCTTTTCGGAAGAAATCAAACGGTAGTAACACCCACCTAACATCAACATACTGTGTTTTGCAAAAATGTTGGCGTCCGGATGCTGAGCGGGGCAAGGGGACTACCTCGCTCGCGCCGCCCTACTCTCTGCCGCGGAACTCCCCAATTCCCCCGCTCGCTCTCTTCGTCACGCGATGCTGCTGACCGATTCGTTGACGTGACGCGTCGGCCAATAGCGACAATACGTGTGCCTTACATCTACCACTGTGTTAGAGAACGTGGGCTAGTGAGGATACACTCGATCGGACCACCACGTTTCTACCGGCAACATTTTTGCAAACGACAGTACAGACACACCCACATAAAACCTAACCCACGCTACTGGAGCCAGGACGATGACGTGGTGCACCATCCACGCCATCGATACCAACCACGTAGACTTAGAAAGATTTTAATAGCCAACGAAACTTCAATCCTAAAAACTACATTTACAAATAACGACAATTTCAAGCTTAAGATAACTAGATTTATTCAAAACTTATCCAACTCTATCGACATACTTATAGAAAAACTAAAAACACAAGAATTAAACAACGTTATCAAGATTTACTAGTTACATCTTACGCGATGTGTGTGTCGGAAAGAGGAATTATTGAACTGAATCAGACTGTACATGGAAAAGCAGAATGCTCTTGTATATTCTTTGCACTCAATTATGGGGCGCGTGTTTAATAATGGATTTTTACCTTGCGGCCAGTCTGCGCAATTGAACCTTTCGCGGCGTATGTAGATCCAATATATTTCTACAACGCAGTCTGGACTTAATTCCGCGCAATGTGAACAAATCCCGATTCTCTTGCCGGTCATTCTGATACCTCCCTTAACGCATTTAAAAAGTAGTCAATTGAGCTGGAATGCTCTGTTGCCGTCACTACCCGTGGGTGCTTTGGCATCAGCAAGTAACAAAATAATACATGTGGCGTACAATTACCCCGTTTTCATTGGTCGTATGGCCGAATGTTCCATAGGATTGGGTCCTTCCGACTACCCTGGATTTCCTCGGCTTCTGGTTCCTGAGGGTTAGCCCAGACGCCCGCAGCGATGGTAATGCCCCAATATGTTGAGGTGGAGGTTGGCTGGTCGATGGTTATGTAGTATACCAGGGCTGGGCAACACGCGGGCCGCAGGCGGCCCCCTCCCCGACATGCCTGCTCTGCTGAGCCGTACGAAAACGACCGCCTCCATACTTATTTGACTCCTACACTCTACACAGCCACGCGGAGCTCTCGCTCCTACCTAGCTGATATTGCTACTGGCGGGAGAACTGGCTGACTGGTAACAGGGATTGTGCGGCCCCCTGGACAAGGGCCCATGTAACACCTCCCCACTTAGACACGAAACGGTCTCGTGAGGCTGTTTCGTCGCCAACCCGTGTGAAGCTGTCCATGCATGCACTTTCGCTACACAACTTAAAACTACGGTTAACGCTATTAAATCTAGAGGGGTCGCAAGGGGATGTAATAAATGAATCGTAGTTGAGCGAATAAGAAATAAAGAAAGCATATATTGTTACAAAGCCTTTTTTATATAATAATAATAATGATAATGGTATTGGTAGCAAAAGGAAAAGAAAAATTAAAAAGAATAATAAGTAGTAAGGCTATAAGAGTTCTAACTCAAATTTGAGTTTGAAGGCCATTTCCCCCAACCCTCCTCCGACCTTGAAACTCAAATTTGAGTTTCAAAAGTCGGTGGAAAATTCCCGCAGGCGGCGGGCGGCGCGCGGCGGATGACGTCATACAGATGGCGAAGTGGTGGGGGTATAGCGCGAGAGCAGAAGATATCAATCGATACCGAACCGCATCGAGGAGGAACCGCGGGTATGAATTGCTGCTACTCTGGAGCGTGGTACCAACCACAGTCGGTAAGGAAGGAAATATTAATTTAAGATATTAAGAATAATCGAAAAACTGAATCTCGGACGTCGGGGCTCGAACCCAAGACCTCCGCGTTACGAGTCAACCGCCTAACCAACTCCCCCAACGCCCACTCTCTAACATTAGACTTTAATGAATGGTACATATACCGAGCGTCACCAAGCATAATCCATTATTTTTTATCGGACGATGTCGGGCAATGTCGGGAAAGATCGGGAAAGATCAACGTTCTTTTCTTTTACGAACCACGTCTTCGGGACGGAAAGAGAGAGCATTACTTTAAAGCTAAATTCGAAGGGTAGGAAAGAGAGAGCATCACTTTTAAAACTAAATTCGAGAGAGAGACAGCACTACATAGCGGTACACTCGCAGATATTCTAAAATTTTTAACCAGCGATCTACCAAACCATTATGCAGCATTCATTCTAAAGCTAACAGTATTCTAAAGCGTTCCGATTTAACGTCGCAGCGTATCGCGCGATCGTGTGTAACTTGACTCCCCTGGAGCAGCCACGTGCGATGATACCTACCATTTGGCGGCGCGAAGAATGAAATAGAATTATGCGACGTCAGCAAATCTTAAAATTATGTGGCGAGGAGGATGATGGGTAAATGAAATGGAGAAATAATATAGGTTTGAGAATATATATTGTTACAAACGAAAAGACTTTAAAATTAAAAAATACAATCTAACATTTTTTCCTACGAGCATGGGCTAGAATATCATTGATGGCGCATGCTATCAGTTCGCAATCTACAAGATAATCCTCGTCGTAATATTCACTATCACGTATTATTTTAGCAGCGCTGCGCGCAACTAATGTTTCACACGCAACATCGCTCTGCTGTAGCACGTTGACAAAAGTTTCAAATTTTACTCTCACATCCTCTGCAGTTTGATGCAGTCGCGGATACACATAGCTTATGCATGGCTCAAGATTACATAAATATGATACTGTATTCAGTTTGAAATACAGTGAGTTATCAGCTCGCGTCATCTTTGCAATCGATGAATCAAAGATCCGAAGAAATTCCACCATTAAATCATCAATCCGCATCGAGTCTGGTTCAAGTAATTGTGCACGTTCTTCGATGGTTTCACGGCTGTCGAATAGCACATTCCATGTATGCCATGGTAATATAAGATGATTCCCATGATTATCGCGTAGAAGAACTTCAACATCGGCCATAGGTCCTACGTTGATTCCAATTTCCAAATATTTGCTGCCCATGGATGTTAACGCGTATCTTCTGATCATGATACGCGATCCTCGGCGCGGACTAAGAGAACAATCAAAGCTATGAAATTGTCCACGCGTGTCAGGAATAAACATAAAAAATTTCGAGAATATGTGAAAATTAAGTCTTACCTGTCAAATGTATTATCCCCACATGGAGCTACGCCATCATCTCGCATTATTGGAACGTAATAATTCATGCGTTCAACGTTTGCTTCGGCACTGCACAATTTTTGTAGTCGTATCTCGTCTATCAAAGTCACCGAGGCTACTATGCGATTGATGGAATAGCGATCAGGAGATTGGCTTAAATAGCGGTGCAATTGGTTCCCCCACCACCGCATTTTATTCTAAAGCTACCAATTTTTCCATAATGTTTTTCAATCTTAACGTCGCAGCATATCTCATATAATTTGAGCCTCATCCTCAAGGATAAAAGTCTCGACACGTCAGCAGAAACTGTGTCGGATGATTTTGCGTGCTAATTCATCATACGCGTGAATCATAGAAAGAATTATGCTGTATCGGCAGAAACTGTACAAAACCATGTTGGAACGAATCGTCGTTTTTTGCATACAATGCACCCGAGGGAGGGGGTACGCCAAAAGAGTTAGACAGAGATACCAAATCGCGATACCAGTCATAAAAGCACGCTCCGAACTGCACAAATCCTCAAATCGTTGCAACGTGTTGCGCGGAAAGGACGTTACATTTACACTCCATTTACGATCATGGGAGAATTCGCGCAAGTAGAACGTCAATTGCGGGATCAATCTGCACGATTGAGTTCGCGGGAAGTACCTCGCGTGGGAAGAACGGTGCAACGAGTGCATCGAATCGTTGGAAGAACACAGCCGAGTGAAACGTCCGCGATTATCGATCGGTATTCAACAATCGTTGGTTGCTCGAATCACGCGACTCGAAGGACTGAAACATTCATTACGCGGCCGTTTCGTGCGTGAAGGTGCCGGACATTCGAGCGCAAGACTTTTGTGGCGCGAAATAGACACTGCGTTCGATAGCCGCGTATTAACTGGTGCCGTGCTCAATTCGAATTACATCGAACCTCGCAACTTTCTCCAAGATGCGGCGACCATTGTGTTGGAGCAGGTGCGGGGCGCTTTGAGGAAACGTCGAAACCTCAAAGTGAACACTGTATTCAACGGTGAATTTTTGGCGGGTGATAAACATGCTTGCAAAAGCATCAACACCCGAAACTGCGAACTCTTCGACACATCCGATCTGCAGGAGTGGTATCAACGATGCATCGTCGAACCCACCCTGGCATCGTTGGAAGAGTTCGAGGAACGCGACAGCGGATGGGCATTGACGAGAATTCTCAACCTAACCGTCAATGTCAACAAGTACAATCCGCTGCGCGCGGGGTGTCAGTTTAAGTTGCCGCGGGAAATATTGCAGAAGAAAGCGACTATTAGCGTACGATCCGAGGACAATGCGTGTTTCGCGTGGGCAGTGGTCGCCGCTCTTCATCCTGCGGAAAGAAATACCGTGCGCCCAAGTTCATACCCGCCTTATACATTGGTGCTAAATCTCCAGGGCATTGAATTTCCAATGTCCCTGGAGCAAATTGGGAAGTTTGAGCGGTTGAACGAAATCTCGATCAACGTCTACAGCTTCGAGGCGGAGAAGACGAAGACGGACTTTCCGCTGCGCCTCACCAGCCACAAGAGGGATCGGCATGTCAACCTGCTCTACATACCGAATGATGGAGATGTAGGACACTTTGTGCTGATTAAGAACTTGTCCCGGCTGGTGAGCATGCAGCTGAGCAGGTGCAATGGAAAGAAATTCATCTGTGATCGGTACGTATATTAACGTATGAAATGTTAAAATGTCTCGCGAAACAAATTAAATAATACATATTTGGGGTTTACAGAAGCATGCACTACTTCAGATCCGCCGAGAAGTTGGAGCTTCATTCGCTGGACTGTGGCAAGATGAATGACTGCGCCATCCTGCTGCCCAGCGAAGGAAACAATCTCCTAAGGTTCAACAACCACAACATGAAGGAGCAGCTCCCCTTCGTGGTGTACGCCGATCTCGAGTGCATCATCGAGAAAACAGAGGACAGCCACCGAATGGGTGATGATAATAAATTACACACGTGTAACGTTCTCGAACGAGACGTTGCCGTCAGTTACAGGCGATTCCACAAGTAGAGCGGCTTACCTGTGAAATTGTGGGATTGGTTCGGGTGGCGTGCGATAAAGAAATGAATTTCAAGAACTAGAGTCCTTCCTTTTAACAATAAGTAACAAAATAGTTTATTAAAGAAAATAGTTTTGACGCTAGGTCGTAAATGAACATAAAATTTTACGCTGAGTCGTTGAAATGTGATTATAAACTAATATAACGGAACATAAAGTAATTTCGTGATTACGTTTCGGTCGGTAAGAAAGTATAATGGTTGATTACGATTTAGACGCTAAGTCGGTTATAAAGAGTATTACGTCGGTTCTAACGCTGAGTCGATAATTAAGAATATTGCTTAATTAGTATTAAAGATATAGTATAATGGTAGGATGCTAAATCGTTAATTGAATATAAGATCTCGACACGAAGTCGGTACAAGAAATGACGTTTGGTCGATTTGGTATGTTTAGTTGAGAACTGCAGAGAGTTTCCTTTCTTTGATTTAGTAGTAGCTTCCAGTTACCCACGCTTTCTAGGATGGTAGCCAGGTAGCCGGTTAGGACGTCCCCAGATGGAAGTAGAATTATTGGTAGCTCTCCCTCGGTTTGGTAATAGCTTCTGGTGCTTATCAGCTGGCCCACGCTTTCTGGATAAGATGGAGGCGCAGGTTAGGCGATTTTGAATGGAGTTGAGGGGGCTAGTTAAAGCGACCTCGTATGGATGTGAGGGGGCTAATTAAAGCGACCTCGGATTGGAAGTAGAGGAGCTAACTAAAGCTACCTCGTAAGGATTTGAGGGGGCTAGTTAAAGCGACCTCGAATGGATGCTGGTAGTTCGTATGGAAAGGAAACGAAGTTTAAGAAATACTTCTTTAGACCTTTAGACATAGGGGGCTAGTTAAAGCGACCAGAGTCTCTTTGGTTCGGTGGCAGAACCGAGTCTGCTCTCTGCTGCTGGCGGGCCTGTATTTATACCGATCTGTGGTACTTGGCCCGCACCAATTACTAGCTGTCCGGACTCGCGCACCAATTATAATTAACATCCGGTTCGCGCCACTCTCGCACTAGACTTGGTTTATTCGGCGTCCGGTTGATCGTGCGTTCTACGCATGCGCGCTTGGTTCACTCGCGGCACTGAGTTCACTGTTTGAATGGGCGGTTATGCGCATGCGTTGCGCTTCGTTTAGTTCACTGTTTCCCGCCGCATGGCGTGTCGCTCGACGTGTTTCGTGTATTCTTAATATTAATGTTACAAAGGATAAGAATGAACAAAGTAATGATTAATATAGATATAAACGGAAAAATGTACGGCGGTTCGTAGCGGTACGTTACACACGTATCAACACCACGAAGTTCATAGTATAGCCTATTACACGCATTGCTCGTACGATACATCGCTATCGGTGTATCGATGTCGCCGCGACGCGGATTGCGTTTCATGGTTCGTCGATGAACTAAAAAATTTTGCAAATTTCGCCAAACCCATCCTGACCAGCAATGTTCCCATGCTTGATTTAACCGCCGAACAGTTGACGGCATTTCGCGATGCAACACACTGTCATATTTGCGAAGAACCATTCGAGGCTATCGATGTACGAGTCCGCGATCATTGTCATCTATCCGGGCGGTTTAGAGGTCCAGCACATTCGGAGTGCAATTTAAATTATAAAAATGCGTTTTACATCCCCATAGTTTTTCATAATTTATCAGGCTACGATTCACATTTTATTATCGAGGAAATAGCTACCGCTTTCGAAGGTCACGTCGACGTATCACCCATAACTAAAGAAAAATATATTACATTCACAAAAAATGTCGAAGATACGGCTGACTCAGACTCGCGAAATTATATTAAATTGCGATTCATCGATTCGTACAAATTTCTCAACACCAGTCTCGACAAATTAGCATCTTTTCTTAGCACAGATCAATTAAAAATTTTACGATCCCAATTTCAAACATTATCCGTCGAGGATTTCAATTTATTGACGCGAAAGGGTATCTTTCCGTATGAATATCTTGATTGCTCGAACAAGCTGCAGGACTCATGCTTACCACCGCGCGAGTCATTCTATAGTTCGTTAACGGGTGAAACTGTATCCGAGAGCGATTACGCACGCGCCGAGACTGTCTGGCAGCGTTTCGGCATTAGAACCTTGGGCGAATACAGCGACTTGTATTTGAAAACAGATGTCTTGTTATTGGCAGATATTTTTGAAAATTTTCGTGAAAGTTGCATCAAGAGTTACGGACTAGATTCGGCGCATTATTATACTTTACTCGGTTTCACATGGGATGCCATGCTAAAACATACCAAAATTACATTCGAATTGCTCACCGACGTCGATATGGTCATGTTTATCGAACGCGGTATACGTGGGGGTTTAAGTCAATGTTCCGGAAGATACGCACATGCCAATAACAAGTACATGCCATCTTACGACGCATCGGAAGAGTCATCGTACTTGATGTACTTTGACGTGAACAATTTGTATGGATGGGCAATGTGTCAGCCTCTGCCATATGCTAAATTTCAATGGGTCGAAGATGTTGAAAAATTTGACGTATCCTTGATCGCGGTCGATTCGCCCACGGGATACATTCTCGAGGTAGATCTGGAATATCCGCAACGTCTGCACGACGCTCATGCCGATCTACCGTTCTGCCCGACGCGTGCCAAACCACCTGGCAGCAGACAGGACAAGTTACTCGCGACGGTATACGATAAGCAGCGTTACATCATCCATTACCGCAACCTGCAGCAGTGCACGCGTCACGGTCTTCGTATTACAAAGATACACCGCGTGCTTCAATTCGCTCAATCTCCCTGGCTCCGCGATTACATCGAACTCAATACACGGTTTAGAACAGGTGCGACAAACGACTTCGAAAAAAATTTGTACAAATAGATGAACAACGCGGTATTCGGTAAAACTATGGAAAATGTACGAAATCACGTGGATGTAAAACTTTTGACTCATTGGGAAGGGCGATATGGCGCGGAGGCAATGATCGCGAAACCGAATTTCCATAGCCGAAGTGTTTTTTCGGAAAATTTAATAGCTGTTGAATTGCGAAAACTCGAGGTGAAATTCAACAAACCGATATACGTGGGTATGTGCATTCTGGACATATCAAAAATTTGTTTGTATGAATTTCATCACGAGTACATGTCTCCCCTGCACGGACCAAGTTGTAAAATTCTATACACAGACACGGACAGCCTCATTTACCACATTCGATGCGACGATATCTACGAGACCATGAAACGCGATATCGATAGATTCGACACAAGCGATTATCCTATCAACAATCCATATAATATGCCCCACTTAAATAAGAAGGTTCCAGGGCTGATGAAGGATGAAAATAACGGTGCGATAATGACCGAGTTCGTAGGTCTTAGAGCGAAAATGTATGCACTCTGCGTAGACGGCAAAAAAGATACGAAAAAGGCGAAAGGCGTCAAGACCAACGTCATAGCCAGAACGATAACTTTCGACGACTACGCGCAGTGTTTGCAAAGGGAGATCGAAATGGTTCGCAGACAATCGTGCATACGGTCTAAATTGCACAAAGTGTACACCACTTCGGAATCTAAAATCGCTCTAAGTCCGTACGACGACAAGCGGCATATCGTATCCGATTCGACCGACACTCTGCCTGGGGGACATTATAAAATACCATTGTAAAAAAAAACTATTGTATTTATTATAAATAGTGGAATTGTGTAATATAAAATTGTTCACTCATGCATAGAACATACAATTATATTTATTGTGTAATATAAATGGTGGAATTAATGTGTAAAAATAAAATTGTTCACTCATTTACATATATATATCATTGTATTTATTGAATCATGTATTATTATGTTACAATACATTATTTTTATTTATCCAAGAATTGTGTGATTTATCAAACCCCAGCCACTTGTCGTATACCTTATCCCCCTTTCTACGCAACACTTTTTCCACTAGATATACATCAGGATCGGTGACACGTTGCAGCTCGTGTTCATAGAATCCTCCGGCAACAGGTTTTGCACAGGAATCGACGAGCAGATACGTCGCGGGATTAGTTGCCTGTACTTTGGCTATCTTGAACACCTCCGTTGTCCAATTCGGCGTATAGCCTTTATCGAAGATGGTTTTAAATTTGCTCACGCGCACAAACTCGCCCAACTTGAATCTCGCCGGAGCAGCGATCTTTATGTTGCTGTATACGGTGGATAGCAGCTTGTCAGCGATCGCAGGGGTAACATCGCGAGGACACATTCCGATGGTTCTATGTTTTCGTGCGTTATACTCTGTAAGGAGACTTGGTAGTGCATCTGTCCATCTGTAGGTTCCATTGAGCGTAAACATTTTCCACATATTGTTCTTCAAAGTTCGATTGAAATGTTCTACGACGGAGGCCTTCATCACCGAATACGTCGAATAATGATTAAGGTCATGCTTTGACAAGAGTTTCTGCACATCGGCGTTGTAAAATTCTTTTCCTTGATCGGTTTGCAAATTTTTCGGATATCGATCTCTAAATATCTTTGCAAACGCTTTAGTCACCTCAGCACCACTTTTAGTCTTGAGCGGCACCGCCCATGCATACTTGCTGAACACATCGATAACGGTGAGTATGTAGTGGTGGCCTTGGTTGAATCGCGAGTATGGACGCATTTCTACAACGTCAGCTTGCCACAGATCGTCGTATCCATGCACTATGACGCGCCTCCGCGGGAAATGTCTTCGAGCTGGAGCATGCAATTCCTCAACAAGTTGTCGCTTCTTGGGACCATGGTTTTCTTTACTCTTGGATTTCGATACTGGCTGCATGTTTGATCGCAGAGGTGTCTTTGACACGAATGATGTGATAATTATCGTGTACGTGCATTAAGTGCTCCCAATCGGCCCGGGGACAAGTTCAGCCGCCTCGCATGATTCTCCTTCGCAGCGCTGCTGTGGGATTGAATTTGACGCCTGCGATATCTTTTTAACGCTGTTTAGCAACGTCAGCATATCTCTTTGAAACACGACCAGCTTCCTCTCTAATTCTTCCTGCTGCTCTCTCAAAAGTTTAATGCTCTTTTCCATGTATAGTTTATTGACGGCATCGCGGTCAGCCACCGGCTGAGCTACGCGTCGTATCTTGCATGATTTTGCATCAAAGTCGGCACCGTCCACACAAAGAGCGTTATCTCGCATATAATTTCGAAGCATGCCACTCCATTTGTAATAGTCCATTCTAGCTGCTCCACTCTTCTCGAGCGATACTCCAAATTTGTTGATCGGCATCTCGATGCATACTGCGCACATCATCAGCGTGTGGTTTTATATAATGAGGCCTACCTCGCGGAGTTCCTCGATAATTGATAGAATTTCGGGATCGTGGGAGTTGTTACCCGCCTGACGCGACGCTTCAAGCAAACGCAATCGATCCACCAACTCGTTGGCATCGTCCCAGTGCACGTAATCGATCTTGTTATCGTTTACCATCATCGCTAGCGGTGTCCTTAGACCTTTTCCTGCTTTACTCGTTGATGCGCGGGGAACTACTGGTGCAATTACATGTTTGTACTTGTATCCCTTGTTGCCCAATATGGGTTGTTGAGCACAATGACTGCGTCTGTAGGCATTCGTCGCCAGCAGTATACTTTTGTATTTTTGTTTATCAGCATCAGTGTACAGGGCATCGTTAGGAATTCTCTTGAAAATCAGTTCGTAAAGGCCGGGCGTTCCTTTGTATTTTACACCACCGATGATTATATTATGATCCTTGTCCATATCGAAAGCCTTATCTCCAAGCATCGTTCCACTATTGCCAAAGTATACGCCGTACACATAGTCAATTGCTGTATCCTTATCCATACTTAGGATGGCGCTCATGTATTCTTGCCCCAGCGGACCGAAATGGTTGCGAAACGATTCTTGTCCCTCGGATGTTTGAAGTTGCTGACTAATAGATGTTACAAACGACTCATCTGGACTAGTTTCGAAAACGTCGTCATCATCATCCTCGGTTGCAAGCAATTGTACACTGGGAAATGTATTTATTGGTGTGGGAGGAACCGAGGAATCGTTTTGTCGTTTTCGCTTCGATTGAACTGGTGTGGAGGTTATGAGTGAATATTCCGATGATGTGTGTCGTTTCTTCTTTGTCTTGCGCGATGTGCTCCATTTCGACTGGATTTTTGTTTTAGGCGTTAATGTTTCATTCTCTTCAACGTCTATGCTTGTCAGCGGTGATGTGTCAGCTTCTGCCGCTGTGGTATTTTCCACGATATGTTTCAAGGGTGCGACGATAGGTTTAAAGTATCTCTCCAACGCGATATCTTCCTCCATCTTGCCAGACTTCAAAGCCTGATGTTTCTTGCGAATGGCATCGCTGGTTTTTGCAATTTCCCTTCGCTATTCTCTCGCGATCCTTAATCTCCAGACTATCGATATCAATCATCATTGTGCAGCAGACGTTGCTTTCCCACCGACGTGTTGACGACAATTGACCATCTCACGGTACGGCAAACTCGTTAAATCCCTTTCTATAACGTCCATTGGGCATCGCGCTATCCTTGTCTATTACCACGAAACCATACTCTCGTTGCCAACAATTACGACACAGCACGCAGAAATCCTCGTAAGACATATCAGTATTTACAAGATCGTTGTACACATGTTTCAAGTTGGTACCATCCTGCTTAAACAGAATCAACAGATTGGCATTGTCGCGTATAAGATGTTTGGGAATCTTTGCATACGTCTGACAGAGATAGAAGCAGTCAACGTTCGAATGGCGCCCCACTGCAAAGTATTCCCTTATCGCATCTTGCTTGTCGCATGCCACGTCATCAAAGATAAAAATGGAATTCGGAAGCGATTCGCTCGGTGGGATGACATCACTGTTATTCGAAAACGTAAAGTAGCCAATTTCATCTATCGGTGTCAATAAATTCTCCAAATACTGGTATTTCGGCTGTTACAACGACTTGGAATACACATACACGTTCTCGAAGCGGACACCGTGAGGACTTTCCAACAAGCTCACCAACACGTTGGTCTTTCCACAATTTGATGGGTCACAAATGAGGCACCGTATAGTGTTTGGTAGCATGCTGCCATGTTTGCGCTTTGTTTTCGAGGGCATCACTCGTGATTTATCGTCAAAATTTGTCACGCGTATCGTCACAGGCTGTCGCACGAATCGCATCCTCGCTGCGAACTGTGAAAAAATGATTTTGATACATCGAAGCGGTGACGCACCCTATTTATAGGTCCGCGCCGAAGCAAAACAGCTCAGTATTCAAAATGCTTCTGATCCTGTCGGATAATTGTGATATTCGAGACTTAACCTCTGAACAGTTGAAATATATACCAAAGATTATTCTACTGCGAGAGTTCAAGAGATACATTGATCAGTTGTGGGACAGACTCCCCGAGCATATAAAAGCCGATTCCGAGGTTCAGCGGTATCGTCGGTGTCTGGAACATTATAATCGCCCTTGGCAGCGAACGCATATCGACGGTCCAGCACCACTGATTAAAAACTGTAGCGAATGTCGCCGATGCGAGTGAAGAAAGGTTGTGGTTTGTTAAATCGGGCGATAAACGCGCTACCTATCGAATTACATATCCCGGGATACCAGTTTTGCGGCCCAGGAACTCATCTGGCAAAACGATTGGCTAGAGGTGATCAAGGCATCAATCCGTTGGACGCAGCGTGTCGCGAACACGATATTGCATATTCGCGTAGCAACGACCTCGGCGAAAGGCACGCGGCAGATAACGTACTCGCTGACAAAGCGCGAAAACGCATCGTTGCGCGAGACTCGACTCTAGGTGAAAGAGGTGCTGCTACAGCTATTTGGGCAGCTATGAAGGCCAAGACGAAAATCGGAATGGGGATGAAAGCAAAATTGTGCAAAAGGATTCCAAAGAGAGCACCGAAAAAGCGGATTCTTCCGATAGCAAAACGGGGTGGTATATTACCACTTCTCCCGCTGCTAGGTGTTCTCGGATCGTTAGCTGGCGGAGCGGCGGGGATAGCCAAGGCGGTAAACGATAATAAGGTGGCGCAACATCAGCTGCAGGAAATGCAACGTCATAATCGCTCCATGGAAGGTCGTGGACTTTATCTCGCACCATACAAGCGCGGACAGGGAATATCGAAACGAAAAAAAAACGTCGAAAAGAAAATAAAAATGCCCGCGGGCGTAACTACCGATGCTCAATTGGAGGAGTTTGCAAAACGTATGCGTATTCCATTCTTTAGAGGTGTTTTTATGCGTAACGCGTTACCAGCCGGAGGAGTATGTCGAAACGAGAGCGGTATCGTAAATTTGGCGTATGCGAGGAGAGGGTGTCGAGCTATATATTTCGACAGCTTTGGAAATCTTCAACCGCCTAAGGAATTGGTACAATATCTGGACAAAGATGTCGTGAAAATCGAATACAATCGAACGGCTTATCAGAAGTACGATCAGAGCAATTGTAGACAACTATGTCTACGCTTTCTACAAACGATTGCTCCAAATTTAAGGATTGACTTCCCACCACTCTGATTCAGTACCAGTCCAGTCGTACAGCTCGGAATATGTCGTTAACATTCACTCTAACCGGCAAGAGTAGCACCCTCGCGGTAAGCTACTTTCCACCCATAGATTTGAGCGACGATGATTACGAGCTTGGTCTAGCAACCTTTGAAACTTATCATACAATACCAAACATCGACTCGAGCAACGATAAATTCTACTTTGTCGTAAACTATGACATCAGCAACAGCGTCGACACCACTCATGAATACATTACGATTCCCCACGGCTCCTACGAACTAGACGCCATTGCCAAGTATTTGAAGCAGCGATTACTCGAGCTGTATCCTCAAAATCTCGGTGGCACCGATGTCAATGATGGTGGTGGTGGTGGTGACAACGATGTGTATCCTATAGTGTTGCGCCCCAACAGCAACACCATGAAAAGCGAGCTGTACTGCTCGTTCGCCGTGGACTTTACAAAGTCCAATAACATTGGATCGCTACTGGGATTCTCGACGAATCGGGTATTAGAACCAAGACGGTGGCATGAATCGAACGATCCAATTAATATCATGAACGTGAACATTATTCGCATAGAATGCAGCGTGACCGTTGGCGCGTACAACAATGGGAAGCGCGTACATACGATACATGAATTTTCTCCGAGAGTCCCACCAGGATATAAGATATCGGAAACGCCCGCGCAGATCATTTACCTTCCAATCACCGCACGGGTCATTACGGATCTAACGATACGCGTTGTGGATCAAGACGGACAGTTGCTCGATTTTCGAGGTGAAGAGATTACCATCAGATTGCACGTACGACGGCGACGACGATAATACATGCGACGTGATCGAAAGAGATGCTTGTGCTGAACGACTCCAGAAACCCGTTTCTTCCAAACGAAATTGTATACAAAAACAACAACAACAACAACAACAACAACAACAACAACAACAACAACAACAACAGCTCTGATTGTGCTAAAAAGAAGAGGCTCAGTCCTACGAACATTGCATTTTTGAAATCATTGGGATTCATTGTGCGCGATTAAGTTTGACGATCGCATCGTCAAGCTTGAGACTCACACATACAACCCATACGTCAACTCAACGTTTGGATACAGCGATGAAATAAGAATACCCATACAACAGCAGGATTTATACACATTGCCGTGTGAAAGTTTCCTCTACTTGGAGGGGAAATTGAAGATAAATAAGCCAAACGATACATTAACGGTGACGTTGGGAAATAATTGCATGGTGTTCTTATTTGATGAGATTCGATACGAGCTGAATGGCATGGAGATTGATCGCAACAGAAACGTTGGGATAACTAGCACGCTTAAAAACTATGTATCGTTGACATCTGGCGAAGACAAAAATATGGAGAATGCCGGATCGGGCTTGAAACGGCGCGATGGGTCAATATTGAAAAATCATTTCAATTTTTGCATCCCGCTTAAATATTTGCTGGGATTTTGCGAGGACTACAAACGCATTATTATTAATGTGCGTCACGAATTGATTTTAATACGATCACGCAACGACAATAATGCTCTAATAGGATCGCCGTTGCTGGAACCAGAAATTGAATTACTTAAAGTGCAATGGCGGATGCCTCATGTGACGCTGAATGACGTTAATAAGCTATCCTTGCTACATGCTTTGGAACGTGGACAAAACCTGAGCATTTGTTTTCAATCGTGGGATCTGTACGAGTATCCTCTCTTACAGAGTACAACCAAGCATTCGTGGGCCGTGAAGGCATCTGCACAGCTGGAGAAGCCGCGAGTTATTATCCTTGCTCTACAGACTGGTCGAAGGAATGTGATGAGCGAAGACGTTACTAGGTTCAACAACTGCAAATTGACCAATGTAAAACTTTTTCTCAACTCGGAATTTTACCCATACGATGACATGAACTTGGACTTTGACAAGAATAAGCATGCCATCTTGTATCATATGTATACGCAATTCCATAAATCGTATTATGGACATAGTTGCAACGAGGCATTATTCACCGTGGCCGAATTTTTACAATTTGGTCCCCTCGTGGTGATTGACTGCTCGCGACAAAATGAGTCGATCAAGAATGGCACAGTGGACGTGCGCATAGAATTCGAGTGTAAAGGGAATGTGCCGATAAATACTACGGCCTACTGTCTGATTCTACACGATCGGGTGGTTGAATACAATCCGCTGACAAACGTGGTGCGCAAAATCAATTAAATTGCCACACCCTCTCCTGTGTCAAATTCATACAAAATTTCATTGTGAAAATCAAGATGCTTTACGAGAAAAAGTGCATTCTCCCATCTGTCTTGGAAGCGAGCGGACCTCTAAATCGTATCGATAATGACCGTGCCAACATTTGTTGACATGCAGGGGTTCATCGTCGATGGAAGATTTGTCGTTAAGGAAGTGGCTGTCCTACGAATGGGAACAATTCTCTCGCACTATATTTTTGGGAGTTCGATGCCGCAATATCTTCTTACGAAATCCGACAAATCGAGCATTCGGTGGTTGGTGGCAAAACATCATGGACTACGGTGGGACGATGGAGACGTTCCATACTGTATGGCTAAACGGCTAATTACGAAAGCTGTAGCTGATGCTATCGACGAAGAAGATGACTCATCCCATATCGTATACGTTAAAGGATTGCAGAAACGCGACTGGCTTGTAAATTTCCTCGATGAAGATACGAGAATGGACGTGGCCATCGAGACGCTGGACATTGACTACGAGGATATCAAATCTCTAAATAAGCTAAATGTAATTAATACTCTGCGATGTGGCAGACACGCAAAGCACTGTGCCATGCAAAATGTATTTAAAATATTCAACTGGTGGTCTAAACGCCAGAGAGAAATGCTTAAATAAAATATAATCAATATTTTAATGTATAAAATGTTTTTCTTAACCCTCTCCAACCTAATCTCCTGCACATGATGTATGCTAGATTAAGACGATAGTTATAATTATGTAGAAACGGTTTGATACACGTTCAGACTGGTATGATAGACGTTGAAAGTTACCATACACGTACAATACATGATCAAAGTGGTACCATACACGATCAAAGTGGTACCATACACGATCAAAGTGGTTCAATTCATGTTGAAAGTGGTTCGATTGATGTTGAAAGTGGTTCGATTGATGTTGAAAGTGGTTCGATTCATGTTGAAAGTGGTTCGATTCATGTTGAAAGTGGTACGTTTGATGTTCAAAGTGGTTCAATTGATGTTGAAAGTGGTTCGATTCATGTTGAAAGTGGTTCAATACATGTTCGGAGTGGTTCGATTCACGTTCGATTCACGTTGAAAGTGGTTCGATTGATGTTGAAAGTGGTACGTTTGATGTTGAAAGTGGTACGATTGATGCTGAAAGTGGTTCGATTGATGTTGAAAGTGGTTCGATTCACGTTCGATTCACATTCAGAGTGGTACGATTCACGTTCGATTCACGTTCAGAGTCGTTCAATACCCGTTCGATTCACGTTCGATTCACGTTCGATATACGATAAAAGTGGCTCAATACATGTTCCATACACATTCAAAGTGGTATGATCTAGTCGAATAATGTGTCCAAAGAAAAAAGAAAGAAGATGCGTGGGAATAAGGAGAGGATGGTCAGCGAAAAGGGATGTGAAGAACAACAGAATCTTACTTTTGCAAAGCTACGCACTTCTCGATTTCATGATAGGAGTTTATACGCGAGAGCTTGGAGATGCAGCGAGACCAGTTGCATTCAGAGCTTTGACGACAACAGTCTAATTTTTTTGTGACACGTGAAAACAATTTTGTGACAATGGGTTTAACTCGCATTGCGCCGGAGTGTGACCCCGAGGTATGTACTTTTAAATATTTTAACATTTATCGCGTTTAACCGTTGAAATCGGGCGAGATCAAATCAGGCGGACATCTGAATATTATATCGTAGATTTCTATTTTTTTTTCCAGAACTCGCCACCACCGTCGCCTCCCCCACCACCTCACTGGCCATCGCCACCTCCATCGCCGCCACCTCCGCTGGTATGTAGTAGTTTGCATTGTTTTATACATTTGATGTTCATTATATGCAAATATTATATCAATGTTTGTGTATATGTTCTAGGACCTGCAACAGGTCATTGGTCCTGCGATGGCGGCTCGGCTGCGGCGCCCATGGGTGCCGAACCGCCCAATGGCGCCGCCACTGCGACGGCCGCGGCCGCAGTCCCCATCGCCACCACCACCACGATAATTTTTTTTATTATATTCTTTTAATTTTAAAGTCTTTTCGTTTGTAACAATATATATTCTCAAACCTATATTATTTCTCCATTTCATTTACCCATCATCCTCCTCGCCACATAATTTTAAGATTTGCTGACGTCGCATAATTCTATTTCATTCTTCGCGCCGCCAAATGGTAGGTATCATCGCACGTGGCTGCTCCAGGGGAGTCAAGTTACACACGATCGCGCGATACGCTGCGACGTTAAATCGGAACGCTTTAGAATACTGTTAGCTTTAGAATGAATGCTGCATAATGGTTTGGTAGATCGCTGGTTCAAATTTTTAGAATATCTGCGAGTGTACCGCTATGTAGTGCTGTCTCTCTCTCGAATTTAGCTTTAAAAGTGATGCTCTCTCTTTCCCACCCTCCGAATTTAGCTTTAAAGTAATGCTCTCTCTTTCCGTCCCGAAGACGTGGTTCGTAAAAGAAAAGAACGTTGATCTTTCCCGATCTTTCCCGACATTGCCCGACATCGTCCGATAAAAAATAATGGATTATGCTTGGTGACGCTCGGTATATGTACCATTCATTGAAGACTAATGTTAGAGAGTGGGCGTTGGGGGAGTTGGTTAGGCGGTTGACTCGTAACGCGGAGGTCTTGGGTTCGAGCCCCGTCGTCCGAGATTCAGTTTTTCGATTATTCTTAATATCTTAAATTAATATTTCCTACCTTACCGACTGTGGTTGGTACCACGCTCCAGAGTAGCAGCAATTCATACCCGCGGTTCCTCCTCGATGCGGTTCGGTATCGATTGATATCTTCTGCTCTCGCGCTATACCCCCACCACTTCGCCATCTGTATGACGTCATCCGCCGCGCGCCGCCCGCCGCCTGCGGGAATTTTCCACCGACTTTTGAAACTCAAATTTGAGTTTCAAGGTCGGAGGAGGGTTGGGGGAAATGGCCTTCAAACTCAAATTTGAGTTAGAACTCTTATAGCCTTACTACTTAAGAGTCTATGTAATGAGGATCGAATTTAGGAAGTCGCGGTTCCTTTTGTACGTAAACGAGGTCGTTTTCTGCGAATGTGACTTGGTTACTTTTCCGGTCGTAAAAATTTTTTTGAACGTGATTTGCTCGCGTCCAAGTTTGATCGCGTGAGTAGATAGGCTATGCCGATTCTGGCTCAAATGGAGGCGAGGGGGTGAGGCGGGGCGGGGGGGGGGGGTACCGCCGCGCTCTTCCGTGACATGGGCGAGGGGGTGAGGCGGGGCGGGGGGGTACCGCGCTCTTGCGCGACATGGGCGAGGGGGTGAGGCGGGGAGGGGGGGTACCGAGTTCTTAGACGAGGGGGATGACGTCACAGGAGAGGGGGATTCAAAATGGCGTCTACCGAGTTCGTAGTGAGGGGGATGACGTCACAGGGGAGGGGAATTTTGAAAATTTTCAAAATGGCGTCGCGCGCGCAGGTCGAGTTCGTGGACGAGGGGGCTGACGTCACAGGGGAGGGGGTGGATTTTCAAAATTTCAAAATGGCGTCGCGCGCATTTCGTATTGGCGCCACCTATTGGATGTTTAAGATACTTTGGGCCCGCGTCGGTATTTGGGCCCGCCTTGGTAAATTTTCCAGGTTTTTCATAAACTTCGTATTGGCGCCACCTATCGGATGTTTAAGGTACTTTGGGTCCACGTCGGTATTTGGGCCCGTCTTGGTAAATTTTCTAGGTTTTTCATACATCTCGTGTTGGCGTCACCTGTTGGATGTTTAAGGTATATTTGGGCACGCGTCGCCGCCGCGCAATCTCCGTACGCGTGCGGGGATCGGTGCGCAGGCGCGACCGCGACCGATTCGTGAAAATTCAAATCGAGTCTTCGATGATGATGATGATTTCTGAGAAAGAGGGTGAACCAGGATTTCTGAGAAAAGATAAGGCGATCATGGCGCGCGACAGGATTGGACGCGTTTTTATGCCTACGTGCACGCGCTTCCTGCCGTGTGTTTATATTTGAATCGTGGGACCGATGCACACCCACGTGCAATGACGTAAACATAGAGCGATAATTATTGTAAATCAATCATCGCGATAGCCCATGGAATAAACATTGCACCGCGCCATGCCGTGTGTTTATATCTGAGCATTGACTTTTCCCAAGACCATGCCTCTAAGAAGGAAGTACCCTCGAGAAAACGCAATGTCCCTGAAGCAATAAATTAGGCGTTGCGTTCACGCGAGCAACTAAGCGATAATTATTCGGGGTAGAGTTCCGAGTATTTTCACGATCGAGAACAGGGCGACGTCTCAAGCACCCTTCTCGAGGGTCTGCGAGTCAAGCGTCCTGGGAGCGTGTAAGGGCGAAAAGAATTCGTACATAAACCCACGGACATCTGGTTTACAGCAGACCGGGGTTATGGTCAAGCGTCGTGGGAACGCGATTGACATTCGCTAAGACCGCGCCTCTAAGAATTAATATATGGATATGAATATGTAGGAAAGGATAATATAAATGATACTTTACAGGTATTGATATGAAAGTTGTACATTTATTATTAAACATATATACACGTACTATAGTGGTACGTGGTTTACATCACGCAGCATGGATTGTAATCCTAACGCCAACAATTCACAATCGATCAATGAAGGCTTTTCGAAGTGCTCGCTTTCGGAAATTAATTTTACATAATTCGTTGGTACGGACGCGGTACGTAGAACTTCTACGAAGGTGGCATATTTACTGCTTACAGAGTACATATTTTCAGTTAGCCAGGTGAACATATGTTCAATGCAATGATTGTACGCGAATAGTTTACGCATCGTGGCTTCAGTCATATATATGACAGTGCGATTATCAGTGATTTTAATAAGTTGATCATCATGCATACGCGTAAACTCTAGTCGTAAATGATCAATTACGATGTGAGTTTGAGGCGATGTTGCGTTGCTACGTAATCGCTGAAGTATGTCCACCTTGTTTTGTAGCAGGAGCTTCCACTTAGACATTGAAAAGCTCAACTCGCTGCCTTTATTGTCGGCTATGGTAATCTCAACATGGCACGAATCCATGCCAATGCGAATTCCAATACTTAGACGTTTATACGCTGTTGCGGTCAGTGGGTAATCACGTCCCAGGATCCGTACGACTGATGGTTTTGGTGTTTTCAACGCTTTTGCCGTGGTGAATCCAGAACTGTAAGAAACATGTATATGAAATTAATACTTTGATCGTATACGGTTACAGTGAAGGAAGTAAGTGAATGAAGTAAGTGAAAAGTGTATAATAACGCGTACGTACCTCATATCGGATTGTTGATGATGTTGTTGTTGTCGTTGGCGTTTATTTGGAATGCCACCATCGTTGTCGGATGCGCAGGATGAATTGTTTAAGCTGCGTTTGTACATTTTGATATGCACTGCGTATGGTTCTCATCGACGGAAAAATGACGCGAGCGATACTTGTTAACACTCGAGCGTACGTGACGTTATGAAGTCTGCAAGACTGCCCAACGACATTTTATACGGATTCACGTACACGTACACGTCAATGTATGAAAGTATATCATATTAGTGATGGTGATGGTTAAGTCATGTATGTATGTATACCGCACAAGGGTTAGAGATTACGCGGTAAATTCAAATGGCATGCGTGTTATAGAAGAGTTAGAGACGATTCGTGAGGCAAAACATAAAAAGTGTAAGTGATAAAAGTATACTATAAGCTGGAATAATTAGTATCAAATCATTGAAGAAGAAGAAACTGTGAAACGGACACCCCCACCACACCTACTCCACGACTACCCCTACCCTGTAACGTGTAGGACTAACCCTCCAGCCTAGAGAACCGAAATGCATATAAGGACGTCGACCGCACCCGCACGGATCAGTATAGTTAATACATTTTAAAAGAAGTATTTTTTAAAAAAAAAAAATGGATCAAAGAATGAATGCCGCTATGATGGAGCGATGCATCGTAAGTATAGTTGTGTAAATTGAATTGGTGCAAGTATTTCATTCGCCGATATTATATTGAAGTTGTGCGTTTGTTACAGCAACGACATGGCGAAATCGAGCGGGCGTGGCACGAGGAGCGAGATACATTGGCGCGAAAAATCGTAAGTATACTTTTTTTTTTGTGTAAATTGAATTGATGTATTCATTCGATTGAGCAGTCTTCTAACAAAGTTCTACGTTTGTTTCAGTATGTACTTGATAATTTAGTGCGAGTGTGGCGCGTAGAGCGACGTGAAACCATTCGATATCTAGTAAGTGTTGTTTAGTAAAGAAAAAATATATTGGTGCGCGTATATCATTCAACAGTGTTTTAATCGAATCGCGTGTTTGTTACAGCAGGAACGAGAGGTTCAAATGACTGAATGGAGCGAAGATTTCTTAGGGGCGGTTGGGCGCCTCGTAAGTGATGTTTCGGAAAAATGATTCTGATGCGCGTACACCAATCGATGTTGTTTTAATCGTTTCGCACGTTTGTTTGTTTCAGCGTCGAGCTGACATCGAGGCCCGGGCGCGTGCTGGGGACCGCGATGTCGTAATCCAGCTACTCGTAAGTGATGTTTCGTAAAATTATATTGGTGCGCGTACACCTTTCAATGATGTTTGAATCGAGTCATGTGTTTGTTTCAGCATCGCCAATACCCGACGAGGAGAGACGGGCGGATCTGCCGCGAGTTACAATATAAAATTCAAGATGCTAGGCGCAAGTGGCGTGAGTGTAATATTGACGAGGAGTTTTGGGACCTCCCACAACTATTTAATGAGTGAGTATAAGTGAATTTTAATTGTTTGGTGTTTCGCGTGCTAATACTAACGTTTTATATATAATAATAATTTGGTGTTTTCTCTGTGCGTTGCAGGACGTAACATCACGAAGGTTTTTTTTTTTAATTTTAAATTTTTTTTTTAAATTTAAATTTTTTTAAAATAAATGTATAATAATTTTTAAATAAATGTATATATTTTTTCTTTGAAAACAGTATATATTTATTAATGCACATCCACGCATGCATGCGTACTTAAATTATAGAATAAGTATTTGCGCAAAATAACGTTCGTATGGGAGGGATCTTCTTGCTCGTGGGTAGAGGAATCAGTCGCCGCTGTCATTACGCTCATCACCGCCGTCGCCGTTGTGTTCATCGCTATAGAAAACAGAAAAAAAAAAAAGATAATAATTCTTACATATTCGTTTCTCGGCATATGACGCGTAAAGTAGATTGTAATGTGCGTGTATGACTTACATTAGGTGACGCTACGTATATAATCCCATATTTTCCCGACATTCTCCAGCGCGCAAACACCGCCGTTGTTATGAAATGCACATCGAAGGGCATTCGTTGAATACATAGACTTCAGATTAGGAACGTCAGGCATGATACCGCAATAATCATCGTCAACGTCGTAGCCGCCGTCGTCTTCGACAGTTCGAGCATTGTTGTTGTTGTTGCAGTTGTTGTTGGTGTTGTTGATCTTTCGCGCCGTCAGTTCATCCAAATCGCATACATCCTCAACGATTATGTCAGGTAGAAGTTGTAGCATTCACGTTTTCTTTTCCACACCTTTCACGATGACGAAGTCAATGTTCGCGAGCACGCTGGTGAGGAGCCCCGGAATGTTGGAGTATGGAACGTAGCTGTCGGACCAGCGAAGCCCGTGATGGTGCTTCGCGAGCCAGGACGCTTGACGGTGCTCACAGGAATTCAGATGATTCCAGAAGTATGGCGGTTCGAAGATCCAATGGCTGATCGTCGTTTTATCGTTGTTGCTGTTTACGCGAATCGCGATCTCTTTGACGACGAACTCGCGTTCGATATTGAACCCTTGCAGATCGACAATGGCGAACATTATTATTACTCGTTTAGGTAGCACCGTCGGCGATGGTGTCAGAACAGCAACTGAGGTCTTCGACATCGACGTTTTAAAACAGTAGCAGTATCCGCAGTAGGAGTAGGAGTAGTAGTATTAGTAGTAGTAGTAGTAGTAGTAGTAATCGATCTCGTACGCACGCCATATTAATTTGCGTACCATGTTGGTTAAAGGGCCGTATTCGACTATACGATCGTGTATGAACAAACAGACGGCGGAAGTATTAGCGGGGATATTTTCTTTGCATTCGAAATCTATTCGCACGTCCTCGGTAGCGCTTTTCAACGATTCGTTTTGCCTAGAACAATCTATTACCACGATAGGCGCGTATTTAAGGAATTCGTTCGCGCTCAGCAACGGTTCTCCGTGACCGTAGTACGATCGGATGAAATTCGCATACATATTGTACATGATCGCGAATTTATACTTAGAAAAATCTATTTGCATGTCATCGTACGGATACGTCTCGGAATTTAGGTAGAGTCGAAAGTTTGTGAGATTATTCGGGTCGAATATCCACGCGGGTTTATTTGAACGATTCTTTCGATCGGTTTGCATGCCGAATAACACGTGTCGGGGTTTCTCGATTTGCGACGTAGTTTTCACGGTCCACGTATGTTTCGTTGTCGCTTGCAGTAACGGATACTCGTGTAGGCTCCACGATCGGAAACTCATCGCGATCGGTCGTTCGCTTTCCAAGATTCGCAGTATCGATAGTTTATTCACTTCCTCCAAAACGACGTGGGGCATACGCCACTGTACCTTGCGTATCTCCAGTTTCGGGATCGCAGTGGCGGATGTGCAGTGCATCGCGTTCGAATCGTCTCGCGCTCGTATAAGAATCAGCTCGTGCCGCGCGTTCATCACGATGCGTTTGTAATCCTCGCAGAATCCTAATAACACGTTCAGGGGTACGCAGAAATTGAAAGCACCCGAATGAAAAGTATCGTTATCGTAATCGATGTCATAATTCCAACCGGCATTCGCAAGCGCTTTGCTTCTCTCGGCTGACAACGAAACGAAATTTTTCAAGGTGGTAGTGATTCCTGGATTTCGGTAACGATCGATCTCGACACCGTTCAATTCGTATCGAATCTCATCGAACATAAACGCGACGCAATTATTATCGAGAACGGCGGTCGTGGACGTTGTTGGACCTTTCGCGTCTTGCGTAGACAACGTGCCACGACCTTCGATGTAGAGAAAACTTTCGCACGGAAGCGTGTACAGATCTTGCTGCTGTATGGGGATTCTTATCTCATCGCTATTATCGAACGTTGTGTTGGCGTATGGATTATACGTGTGTAACTCGATCTTCGTGATACGATTGTCGAAGGTTGGCGTATTCGCCACGTCCAAAATAATCGACATCGTGACTGCGTATCTAATAGGCGACGATGAAACCTAACGATCGTAGGAAACGCGCGTTTCGACGAGTCAACGGCTTTCTTATGCTTCTTACCGGTCCTCTTCTTATCACTCCTCCCGTCTTTATTCTTCTACTTTCGCCTGAAGACAAAGGCCGGTCGAGACGCGTGACAGAGACGGTATATCAGCGGCGATTGATGATTCGTGCGTGTGATCTAACACTAACATACTACACACGCGTGCATACACGTACGGTCACGCTACCTATCGCGCGGACGTCGTTGAACGTGTAAACGAATCGTTATTTCTTCTCCACGGAAATCTATAGGACGATCGTGTTGATCTACGATGCACAACGTTAGATCGTGTATTGCTCGTGCGACGATTGGCAAGTAAATGACGTGCCGCGGTGTTTCCGATATCTTATATCCTGGCGGCACGCGTGGCGAAAATTCATGGATCGTATGTACCTGTTTATCGTTGCTGTACGCGCCGGTAGTGACGTTGCACGTTACTCTGATCACGTTAACGTTTATAATATTTACGGGTCCGTCGGACTCGTGCCAGATTCTCGGTATTAAGACACGATTCGGGGAAAATCCTAGCAACGAGCCCACATTGTTCGGTTTCGTAAAGTCTACAAAGAACGAACAATTCAGCTCGCTTTTCATGGTGTTGTTGTTAGCTCGTAGCATTAGAGGGTACTTGTCGTCATCGTCGTTCTCGTTGTTACCACGTCTTCGAGGATATCGATCGAGTAATCGTTGCTTCAGGTACTCGGCGATAGCGTCTAATTCGTAGGAGCCGTGGGGTATCGTAATGCATTCATTAGCTACGTCGACGATTGAGTTGTTTTCGGTGTCGTAGTTCACGACGAAATAGAATTTATCGTTGTTCGAGTCGATGTTCGGTATCGTGTGAAACGTCTCCAAGTCCGCGAGTCCTAATTCGTATTGACCATCGCTCAAATCTATCGGTGGAAAATAGTTTACCGTGAGCGCGCTGCTGCGTCCCGTTAACGTGAGCGTGAACGACATATCATAGATTACACTCGCGAGACGGAGAGAGGGGGAGTGACGCGCGCGTACGAATACTCGGCAATTTATCGATATTATAAGTCTTTACTATAGAAGATGTGAATCGCCATTACGCATGGACACATTGTAACATAATCTTAGTACATACCGTTATTATTATTATTATTATTATTATTATTATTATTATTATTATTATACAGGCCATAATTCCATAGACTTTTGCTGTAAAAATTGCATGCACAAGCGACCGCAATTCATCTGATCGAAACGTTGAAAACGATCGTGATTGTACGTGATCGTTGTACCGCGTCCGAAATAGTAGATCAATTCCGCGGGAGGTCGCAGATTCCCAAAACTATCAAAGTATTGTACTCGTGGTCCGCGTTTCGCGTAAGCGACCCAGTGCGTACCGACGCCTCGATTCTCGTCCAGATTCGCGATACCGCATTCGTTGCTTCGTACACGCGTGGGAAGCGTATCACGCATAAACACCCCTCGAAAGAACGGGATGCTGGCGCTTTCGCGTTCTAATTGCAGGTTCGTCATAGGTTGTTGCGTTATCGCCGCCACCGTCGCCACGCGCCTACGCGATCGACGTTTTTTTTTTCTTTGATCGCACTCGTCGTTGGCGCCGCCGTCTCAGGTTCAAGCCCGCGCCTCGCTTGTACGGTGTCAGGTGCATCCCTCGCCCTTCCATCGCTCGATGATGACGCAACGTCTCTTCCAGCTGTTTTCGAGAGGCCCTCGAATCGTTGACCGCTTTGGTTATACCAGCCGCTCCACCGGCCAATGCTCCGATAGCTGATAAAGCGGGCAACACGAACGGAAGAAACGGAAGAAAGCCACCGCGTTTCGCCACTCGTAGATTACGATGTCGTCGACGCCGTTGAGGATGTTTCCTTCCAGACTTTCTCTGTTTACGTTTCGTCCTTCTCATACCCATGCCGAGTTTGGTCTTAGCCTTCATCGTTGCCCACACTCCAGTCGCTACGGCTTTTTCGCCAAAGGTCGCGTCGTTCGCGAATACTCGTTCTCGCGCTCGTTCGGCTAACGCACGATCCGCCTCGTGTCGCCCCTCCAAATCCTTTCGACGAGAGTACGCGATATCGTGGTCGCGGCACGCTGCGTCCAGAGGATTCACACCTTCGTCGCCACGAGCCAATCGTTTTAGCAAACGCGTTCCCAGTCCGCAGAACTGATAACCCGGAACGTGTAGTTCGAACGGCAGACGGTTTATGATACCGTTCACGAGACCCGATCCAGTCTTTTTCTTCTGATTATTATTCTTCCTCCTCTGATTCTTCCCTAGTCCGTGAGACGTCACAGTCGTTGATGCAACCATATACGTTAGAATAGTCACGATAGCTACTACAATAATAAACGCGTACGCACGCTCCACCGATCACTGTGATAGTGACCTGCGCGACGCGCACCACGAATATAAATAGTCATCCCTCGTCATAGACGTGCTTGCGAATATGCGATTCGCGAAACAGTCGGACGTTATTCGCGTGACCGCGAACAGAATGCTCGAGGATGATAGGGATGCGAGTCGATCGAACAGACACGGCCCGTTGTTGCCGAACAGCGTGCGAGGCGTGATTTGCGGGCCGTCCGGATGTGGAAAAACGAACGTGCTTCTGAGCATGCTAGAGAGTCCGAACGGTTTGCGTTTCGAGAACGTGTACGTATACTCGAAATCGTTGCATCAGCCAAAGTATCGATATCTCGAACAGGTGTTGTCGGTCATCGACGGGATCAAATACTTTCCCTACTCGGACAACGCTGAGATCGTCCCACCGAGAGACGCTCGGCCCGATTCGATCTTCGTGTTCGACGACGTGGCATGCGACGAACAGAACGCGATACGCGAATACTTCTCCATGGGTCGCCACGCGAACGTGGATTGCTTTTATTTATGTCAATCGTACGCTAGAATACCTAAACATTTGATCAGGGACAACGCGAATTTTCTCATGCTGTTCAAATAAGACGGTACAAACTTGCGTCGCGTGTACAACGATCACGTGAACACAGACATGACGTTCGAGTCGTTCAACGACTTGTGCGCGAGATGTAGGCGTCGACGATACGATTTCGTGGTGATCGATAAGGATAGTTCCATGTACGAAGGTCGGTATCGAAGAGGATTTAACGAGTTTGTCGTAGCTCGTTGACATCAGTAAACCGCGAGTCATTCATCGAGCAACACGAAATGGCCAACGAATCGACGGCGACGACTGCTATAACCTCGAGCAACGTCGACGCGAAGCATTCGCAAAAACATCGTCGACGTCATCGACAAACAGGAACGAAACACCAAAAAGGAACAAAGCATCAAAAAGGGACGAAACGTCGGAGCGTGGACGCAAAGGTGGAAATCGCCAAAGTCAGCGACGTTATACGTAAAAAGTGCTTAGCCTTGAAAATTGGTAAAATGGCTACGGAAGCGGCTGTGGAAGCGAGTACGCGGCCCATCGTTGAACTGCTGAAACGATTGATCGAGAACTCGTCCGCGTTGATAACGCGCTCAACGCCTCGATCGCGACCAATGAAGAGGAAACACGAATACGATCAACAACAATCATCGAAGAGACTTCGACCCATTACTCCATCGATAACCAAGGAACGTCCGAATAACCTTCCAGATTCTAGCGACTATGACAATGACTACGACGACGACGACGACGACGACGACGACGACGACGACGCTGACAATGATGACGACGCTGACAACGACAATGACAATGACAACGATAGTAATAATGACAACAATGATGTTGACGATAATGTTGTTGGTGATGTTGTTGGTGATGTTGTTCATGATATCGATCACAAAGACGAAGAAAAAATTCAGGATGATGAGTCGTCAGCAAAGGTTCATGATTTGGATTCGCTGCGCAACCCCATCAATGATGTCGAAGTGTATGTACGGAACGCCAAGGGACCCTTGTCGCGAGAATACCTGCGACTGTTCTTCACCGATACCAAGAAACGAATCGACAACGTGTACAGTGTATACTTGGGGTCCGACGAAGACCTAATGATCGGTGATTCCGTATTTACCATCGACGAGGACGGTGATGACATTCGCGTGAACGGAACGCGATACGTGGGGACTCGGGGTTTGTACGAATTGCTGTTCATGCGAGTACCCAACGTTCGCACGTACACAGACGCGGATATTCACGCGTACCGTCGCATCACAGACCAGGTATAGAATAGACCTATCACGGAATGTAATTTTGTGTCACACGCTCGGGGGGCTCGCGAGCCCCCTTACCATTTTCGTGTCACACCCAACGTTATCGATTCAGTCTAAAATAAGATTACAATGCTACGAGTGGTAGGAATTGAAATTAAATCTTATCGGAACCGTTTAAAATCTAAAACGGCATGAACGTTAAGACTAATTTCAAGAAACATGTTGCATAATTCCGTTTACTAATACATTTTGATAGAAGCATAATTTGCACTTATATCCATAAATTTCGATCATAAATATTATATAAATACACCCGCGTAATAAACATTTATACAGTCTCTTAGTTAGGTTATATTTTCGGTCACTTCGAAGAGTGGATTTTCTGTCCTCGAAGTGACAGAAAATATACTTAACCTATATGCTACAGGATAATAAATGTTTATTGGATATTTTGTTCTTTTGGGCTACATTTGTGAACTTTTTATGACTTAACATCCTTCCAAAATATTATTATTACGCCTCAACGATATATTTATGAAGTCGATGAGTGTAATTATTCGTGGTTAAGAAATCAAAATTTCCTATTCATAACGTCATTTTTTAGTACATTTCATCGAAATAATAAGTTTTAGCTTCATTTGTTTATGTTTGCCAAATTCATGCCTTTTATTAGACTCTACTTGATTTTAGCATCAATTTTCATGTTTACAGATTTCTATGCTTGATTAGAGGTGTGACTATCGATTATTGATAGATTATCGATATCTTATTGATATTTAACAATATATCGACAATATCGTTAAGATATCGTTAAGACGAATAGATCTATTCGCCTCTTCTAGAAGAGGCTTCTAGAATATAACACACTTTGTTGCAGCAACGATGCAAATAACAATTTTAAAGACATTGTAAAGCAACGATACATATTCATACTTTTAAAGATATCGCTTTCGATACTCAGCGGCTCAGCACCGATGTTTTCGCCCATTCACAACGGTGTTCTTCGGTGCTGGATAGCGCCGTGAATGGGCCCAGCACCGGTTTTTACGGTGCTCACTTTTCGAGCACCGTTGCCAACGGTACAGACCTTTTTCCGCTTAGAATGCAACGCATTAATTGTATAATAAAGTCAATCAGAATCTATTTGTTTGTATTTGAATTCACGGCGCTGTCCAGCACTGAAAAACACTGAATGGGCTCAGCACCGATATTTTCGTCCATTCACAACGGTGTTTTTCGGTGCTGGATAGCGCCGTGTATGGGCCCAGCAACGCTTTCTACGGTGCTGACCTTTTTTCGTGTATACCTGAGCTGCTTTCCCAGATAGCACACGTCGTCTATAAGTCGTGTGCTATCTGGGTCTATTCGCGTCAACGATATCTTAACCATGTTATCGATATATCGAAATATCGATAACATTTCGATAGTCACACCTCTACCGCAAAGTGACAGAAATTATAACCTATATCCTATACCCAATTTCATAAATATATTGTTGCGGCGTAACAACGATATTTTGGAAGGATGTTAAGTTATAAAAAGTTCACAAATGTAGCGCAAAGGAACGAAATAGCCAATAAACATTTATTGTCATATAGCATATAGGTTATATTTTCTGTCACTTCGAGGAGGGGACTACTGTTGCGTATTTTAACGGTAGATTTTAAAATCAGAACGCGGGTTGGTGCCCGTGGAGCGCAGAACCGCTCTGCTCGTCGGAGTGCTGGAGTTTCAAATAAAACACTGTACAAGAACTATTGCTAAGTTAAACTTTGGACTTTTATTTGAACTGTTCGGGAAGCTGGTTAAAAACGGAATGAATGTAGCATTTCAAAAGATCCTCCGAGGTCCTCGCTGAAGTCGTTGGCCGAATCCTCCTAGTCCTCCCATAGATCCTCGTAGTCCAATCAGGATGGAGGATGCATCAGATCCAAGCGGTAGGCCGTCCTTCGGATGTCCGTACGCCCCCGCGAATCGGCGTCCATCTTTCCCTCCGTCTTCGGGTGGTGGTGGAAACTCGGTGGAAGCGCGCTTTTCCGTTACACAGCGGGGTGCCCACGTGGGAAGAGAAAGTAGGCTCTACTCCGAGGATCGAGAAAACAACCCTTGAAGGAAATTTATGACTTTCTCAACGTCGCCAACACTTCTGGAGTCAATCGACACTCCTAAAGACTAACAAAGGACAAGGCCTTCTCAAAAGATTACGTGACTTAGAAGAAACTCGCGATTCGTTTCGGGGTCTGTTAATTGGTGTCCTCTTCCTGTTTTCGAGCTCTGCCCAAGATCTTTCCCACGTATGCCACCCGCATCGCACATCCTTAATAACGCTTTCTCAATCACACACACAACATCTACTTTCAAATTTCGCTCCTGATTTATCTATCGATTACATACATTTCCGTGGCTACGTTCGCGTGATCACGCAACACCTCCCTCCATATAGAAAAGGTGTTTCCCATGGAAACAACTTTTTGAAATGAAAACAATACATCAATATTAACTTAAGTATGCGAAAATTGAATGAATACGTACTTTACATATGTGATTATAACTACGCCTCCCCTCACCCGCGCCAGCTCCGCGGTAAACGAGCTACTCGGTCCACCCGTTGTCCCGCAGGAAGCATGAGTTGAAGAATGATAGTTACATCACAACATTTTACAGTAGTAAGACATCATTATTCTATTACTAAATAGGTAATATTAAATTGATTATAATGTAACGCATAGCTAATATCCAGTAGTAATTTAATACCCTAACTAAACTTGTCTAAATACTTCATCCAAAAACGCTATAATCCTTATTCGATATAAAATAATCACAACTCATAATATAATGCCACAATACATCTAACACATACAAATTAACAGAATAACCGTACTTGCAGAATAAAATTTTGAATTACACATCAACCAAGTCAACCATAGATACTGAAGAAAAAGAATACAGAATTATAAAATAACCACACATATAATATTAACATTAATCTTCCGAATCAGTAATATCCGGTCTTATACATGCTAGTTTAAGTTTGTTCGCATGAACTATCTTAGATTTATTCGCTGATAATGCTATTTCTATCGTTAAATCATCATATATTTGAATAATCTTATAAGGACCCATCCAACTTGAGTCGAATTTGGATGTTTTAGGTTCTTTAAATAAGTATACATGATCATTTATACAGAATTGACGAGGATTAACATTCTTATCATAATACTGCTTACTCCTTTCTTTTGCTTTTTCAAGGTTAACTGCCGCTGTAGCCTGAGTGATAGTGAATTTCATGAAAAGTTGATCTAAATATTCGATGAAAGTTCGTGGAACTTCCTGCTTCGCAAATTCAGTGGGAATAATGGCCTTTACACCGAAAACAAGCTCATAGGGAGTGAAACCAGTGGCTTCATGCACAGAGGTGTTATAAGAAAATATCCCAAATCTGATCCAATCATCCCAATCAATCTCTGTGCAAATTCCCTATAAAATTCATTCCAAAATATCAAAACTATCTAAATCCTTTGAAATGCTAACAGTCTTAGCAGTCAAAAAACTAACAAAGATTCCACATGACCAAAATCTAGATCTTGCCAAGAAGCTTCTTAAACAAGAAAAAGTAAAAGAAATATGAAGCACTTGTCATCAAGGAATGCCCCAGCATCACAACTGTGTGGCATAACATGGGCAAAATTATTCCTACATATACAAAATTGTCTTCTACACAAGCCATAGTAGGAAATGGAAAATGGTAAGTTATCCATTTGTCAGTGTTTATATTAATAATCAAAAACTACTTTCATTAGGTTTTACAAACTTCTGAACTTGATTTTTCAACAAAGATGAGACGATCAAACACCTTCCTACACCTCTGAAGAGTCTCCTTTCATGACACCAGTGCCTTTCAATTCGACAATTTCGAAACAGCCACGCCAACGAGGACTTGAGTACAGGAACGTTAAAAGCATGAGCATCTCATCGGATGTTTGCACATTTGGATTCGACGGAACGTGGCCATAGAAGGATGACTAGCGAGGACACGCAACGACGGGGAATACATCAACCCGATCCTGTATGCGTAATATTTATCATCCCGCACAGCGCAACGTACCCTTGGATCGTCAGCGTTTCGAAGAACGTAGTGCCTCGATGTGCCAATGACATCACCGTTAACGACGACTCTCGTAGAATCCCTGGGGCTATGTAAACGACGATAGATGAGCACACATATGCACGCACACACACATATCTGGTGTGGAACGTGAAGGCACAGCCACTAATGCGAAGAGGCTGTATAATCAAAGGAGCGGTGCACACGGGCGGTCGTAATAAACGACGCACGGCGCCATGAAAACACTCACGCGAGTCCACATGATCATTCACCTTTCTTTATTCATGGGAAATACACTTCATGACTCTCGCGTGATTGCAACAAACACCGAAACTCTACTGAAGGTTATTAATCGTTCACAGATTCTATTAAGATCATTTTATTGAGGTCATTCTACCGAGAGTCCTCCGTGCGGTCTTGGTCGCTATTTTACCAGGCCCAACAGCCTCTGCCACGACATAAGTCGAGAAATCATCAGGCTCGTCAGCCTCTGCCACGACATTAGTCGAGAAAATATCCGGCATCAAAGCCTCTACCACAGCACAAGCTGGGAAACTAACAGACTCCCCACGTCTCTGCCACGATTCAAGATACCGCAGGCCCAGCGATGTCTCCTGAAGGGCCGGACAGAGCGCAGGCACCTTTACTGAACATGGACCACTTCAAACGGAATCTGAAGCGGCTGCCGGGGGTTCGGTCTCACCGTCCAACAAATGTCCGAATGGAAGCTGATTCATAGTGTCCAGCTGGAGTGACCCCTCATAATCCGTATTATCTTCATTAACATTAAAATTTCTCAGTAATTCACATGTGACCTCATTCTCCCCAGCTTCTGCCTTCCCGCGCGCCAGGAAAACAGAAGCCACCATTACTTTATTATTGTACTCGTGAAATCTGTCATTCTTCTTGTTCACTTCGGAATCTGCAATCGATGACTCGTCTGCGCAGACGAGTACCTCTTCCAGACGCCTCGAACAAGAATTAGGAATTTCATCTGTCAGTGAAGGATTCAATTGGGAATTGGAAGCATGACTGAGTAGGTACAGTTGGATTGCGCGACAATGTATCTGCATTGGAGTTTACTCTACCAAATTCATGCACAATGATGTAATCGTACTCATTTAACTTTATTCTCCATCTCATAATTTTAGAAGTGGGATCCTACGCATTATTTAGCCAAACTAATGGACGATGGTCCGTTTCTCATATTCAAACTCCCTCTCTATCTCAGACGCGACATCTATAGCTATTCCTAAACTATCCGCCTTCTCCCGTATCATTAAGGTTCTAATACTACGATTATGCAGCCCTCTCTTAAAACCCGTTATAGCTGTATGATTCAATAAATTTTTGACATCTTTAGCCTGTTCCGTCTCAAATTTCTCATTAGCTGCTTCCGTACCCCGATTTAAAATTTCATTCACCCTAGCCCCGTAACTATCAATGCTCTCACTATCCTTTTGACGTAAATTCTTTAACTCCTCCAGAACGCGATCAACATCAAAAGACCGAGTAAAAGCGGATTTTAACAAGTCGATCAATTCGTCCAACGTAGTCGGGGCATTGCTGTTAGATATGAGCTGATCTGTATGCCCTTCGATTTTATTGCGGATCAAAGCGAGTAAGTTAATCCTATTTCCGGCTTAATTCCTGAATCCGCGAGTCTACACTGGTTAATAAACTTAGTTATTGAACAGGACTTTCCATCAAAGCGGGGAATCAAACCAGCGGCAAAGGTCATTGACATAAATAAAGTCTCCGAGGAATCAGAGGGTAACTCCGTAATTTCCACGGCACTTGAATCATCTGAGGGAGTTGATTCATTATCGAGGAGAGACAAATTGACTCTGCGAATAGGAGTTTGCGCGGATATTACGCTCAATTCATTCGACTGTAACACGGTTGAAGAAGACTCCGGTGCGGGTAACTCTGTTACTAAATCTTCTACCTCAAACGCGCCACTACCACTCAAGTCAGCCCTACTGTTTCGTATAGCCTTTACAAATCGGATCCTGTACGGCGGCATTTTGAAAATCTAAGCTATGCTTATCAAGTAAGATATAGTTTCTTATAATTATAAACTCATACAATTAAAACTTACAAACAAGGTGCTGTATAAAAGTCAGCTAATATTCCAGAAATACACTAAGATTACACTTCTATGATGTCACGTATAGTTCACTAATCCTAACTTGATGTATAGGTGTTCCAATTCCAATCCTCAGGTGATCCCTCACCGATCCTTTCCCTGGAAAATGATTTCCCTGATCCACCGAATGCGTTGGCTCCTTGGCTCCTCGGGTAGATTTCTCCTCTCGTCCGTCGGAATTATGGATATGAGCTCGTAATTATCAGCAGTATGTGTACTTCGATGCCAACAGGTGCTTGCGATTCCAGGATTAGCGAGCACGGCCGCTGAAACCACCCATCTCCGGCATTCACCCTTGCCCCCAGGGAAACCGTGCAAAAACCTAAGGGAGAGAGGTTGCACTTTCACGTTGAGTATACAATTATAAACTGCTGCTTATCAATGTCAATTCACGAGTCTACGAAAATCACAGTTCTAGAAGTGCAGACTGTATATATCACACACTCACGAGCCGGCAAAGTTTATCACTCAAAAAATGTTTGTGAAATTAACGCGTTCATTTTCTTTCAAAATCCCACCGATGTCACCAATTTTGTTGCGTATTTTAACGGTAGATTTTAAAATCAGAACGCGGGTTGGTGCCCGTGGAGCGCAGAACCGCTCTGCTCGTCGGAGTGCTGGAGTTTCAAATAAAACACTGTACAAGAACTATTGCTAAGTTAAACTTTGGACTTTTATTTGAACTGTTCGGGAAGCTGGTTAAAAACGGAATGAATGTAGCATTTCAAAAGATCCTCCGAGGTCCTCGCTGAAGTCGTTGGCCGAATCCTCCTAGTCCTCCCATAGATCCTCGTAGTCCAATCAGGATGGAGGATGCATCAGATCCAAGCGGTAGGCCGTCCTTCGGATGTCCGTACGCCCCCGCGAATCGGCGTCCATCTTTCCCTCCGTCTTCGGGTGGTGGTGGAAACTCGGTGGAAGCGCGCTTTTCCGTTACACAGCGGGGTGCCCACGTGGGAAGAGAAAGTAGGCTCTACTCCGAGGATCGAGAAAACAACCCTTGAAGGAAATTTATGACTTTCTCAACGTCGCCAACACTTCTGGAGTCAATCGACACTCCTAAAGACTAACAAAGGACAAGGCCTTCTCAAAAGATTACGTGACTTAGAAGAAACTCGCGATTCGTTTCGGGGTCTGTTAATTGGTGTCCTCTTCCTGTTTTCGAGCTCTGCCCAAGATCTTTCCCACGTATGCCACCCGCATCGCACATCCTTAATAACGCTTTCTCAATCACACACACAACATCTACTTTCAAATTTCGCTCCTGATTTATCTATCGATTACATACATTTCCGTGGCTACGTTCGCGTGATCACGCAACACTACATAATAATCACGCGCATCCAGCCTGCGCATTTTCCCTAGCCTGGGCGGCCCCGGCCGCATGAAAGGGGAACTTTCCCCACCCTACATTAGTGGTAGTTGGAACGATATTTCTGAGCTTGGGTACGCGGAAAATTTGACGTGCGGTCCCAAGCGGGAAAAAAGTTCATTAAATTTCATTAAATTCTTTATATTTAGTGGGATTATTACTAGGGACTGTAGCCGTAATTATTTCTTTTATATTTCGAAGAACTATCTTTAAATGTTTAAATAATTACTTTACGCCACCCTGACATTCAATTGACTAACCTGCTAAGAAAACTATTAAAAATGTTATATTACGCGGCTAAATACATGCTTTTCTGACTTTCTTTCTTCCATAAAATATGGTAAGATCGGATTTTTCGAGTCGGTCTTATAAACGTTTTACAACATTTACGCTTGAGACAACGCAATACAGCATTTCCTCTAGTTCCTATCACTCTTCTAAATATGAAAACATAGATATCAGGTTTACATAGATTTCTAAAATTGTTCAGAAGCTACCGACTCTTTATAACAACATGTTGGTCGGCGCTTGGAAGGAATACAGGGCCATTAATATGCAGTATCCTCTAATGGAAAAATAATTTTTCAATATTTTTATCATTATGCAAACATCTGTATTGTATGTCAGATTTGTCTACTAAAATGAAACCAATTACGACGCAGTTTGGTATGAGGAAGGTACGGCAAAAAATTGGTGCAGAAAGAGGAAAAATAATAACATATTTTTTTAACATCCAGAAAATAATACGATAGCGAACGATCAGTAGATATGCGGCCTTTTTCTCATCGATCGTTGAGGTCAAGGCCATCGAAAAGTTCGTCTTTTTTTTTTAAACAGACGCCGTTCCCAGAAACGCGATACACATGAAGGCAAAAATCAATGCGACTTGAAATGTCTTGCAAGCAGAGCTCGCTAAATCAAGCGTTTGCTCTTAACGAATCTTTACCATTTTTTATTTTGTTTAAATGCTAAACAAATAAAATATGAAAAAAGTGGGTAGGTAGTGATTTATTTTTAGGGTTGTCATAATTGTCAAGCTTTGATACGGAACATTTAAATGCTAATTAAATAAACCATGAAAAAAGTGGGTAGGTAATGGTTTATTTTACTCTGTAAAATATTTCACGGGAACAGTGAAATACGGGACAGTCCCGTATATACAGGACGTATAGCAACTCTACATATGTACATACCTACTTGCCCGAATCACGTCGTATTTGATTTTCCTTTTATTAAAAAAATCTCACTAATATGCCGTAAATGCTCGAATCGAGCCGAAACAGAGAATGTAAAAATTTCACCTTATGATTAGCTTAGCATGTGTACATAGATGTTTTCCGCTTTTAGCTACTGATTACGGCTTTTGCAGAATTTGTAGAAGAAATTAAAATCTAGAAGCCTAGCTTGTCCGTGGACCGACATCGACATGCGAAAATCAGACGCACGGAGAATGCAAGAAGACAATGTAGTATTATACTTTGTTGCCGCTGCCAGAATGATCGTTTGTCGCGTAAAGGACCTCCGTGCCGTTTCCCTCCCATTTTATCTCACACGCGAGTCGCGACGTCCGTAAAACAGGACCTTTTTTTTTACTTGTGCTTTAAAAAATACCATAACTGTTTTCTCATATGTACATATCTAGGAATAATGAAAACAGACCTTAACGCAAGCGATACGCTCGGGTACTTACATCGGAGATGTTCTTTACAATTTTTAAATCGATACAATAGTTAATATGGAAAGGGCCAATCAATTTGTAACGAAACGTAGAGTTTTAACAACTAATCTATCGTTCCCAAGTAATAAATAAACTATTGCAAAATCTCCTCGGGTGCCGAAAACTACGAATATAAATTTAAAAAAAACGTTGGGATTCCTTGTTCTCATTGATTTATACGTGTCGTAGGATGGGCACCGTCTATTTAGACATGCGCGGAGTGCAGAGATTTGTGGGAATGTCAGTAACAGCGTCAATTTTTAATATTTTTCGACATACGACTCGCGAAAATGTTAGTTAAGTGTTCCACTACACGTAAAGTACTAACAATCAATGTCATCTTGCAATTTATAGCTTGTATAAGCTTTCAAGAAGAGATCACCGAAATAGATTTTAGAATCCTCGTGAGTCGCTGACAAACCGAGCCAAAGCGTAGCGTAACAAAAGCCTGTCCTCCGTCAAACTCTCACTCTAAACAAGTCACACGTATACAATCACGCACACCTTTCAGCATTTCAACACATTTCAGAGTAGTTCCTAAGTTGGACGCTGTTCATGAGCAGAGGCCGCTAAATTCAGTCCTCGAGTTATGGGTCGGTAATACAGTTTGGGTGGTGACACGAAGTCCCATAAGGTGATAGGTCTATTCTATACTTCGTCGATAGTCGCATCTTGCTATCGACGAACGCGCATAAGCGAAACCATTCGCCGAGCAAGCGCACGCTGGGAAATAAGGGATATAAGTATAAGAAAATCATATTCGCGATAATCGGTGGGGTGCGGACATTGGGAGTCAGACGCGTTAGGGGCGGCGCGGGCGGCGCGGACGGCGCGGACGGCACGGGCACGCGACAAGGTCGAGGATTACCCATTGACGAATCGATGACTGTCACCGATAACGCGATCGATTACGTGTACTGGGATGACCCGAACAAATTGGTCGATAGACTTAGATTACTCATAGCATCGCGCGCGGCAGGTCACACGGGTCATGATAACGAAATCGCATCCATCGTGGAGGAACTTCGCGAGGACGGACGCATCTTAAATTGAACGATTCGGTGATCATCGCGTCAGTAGTGTTCGCGCACACGCATCGTTATGTCGGTGAACAAGTTTGGTACCGCGTTACGCAACAACAACAACAACAACAACAACAACAACAACAGCGACGAAGCGAGAATGACAATGACGAGATTATTGTCCTCGATGGACGAACGCTTTAACCGAAAAATCGAAACGGCTATCACGACCGCGCGACTGGACGCCGAGTATCAACGATCTCAACTCGAGACGCGAGTACAACGAACGATGACGGATATCGTTAACGCGCAATTGTCCCAACTAGAGGATGATTTAAATAACGCGATGGAGCAACGCTTGAATCACTTGACAGACAGACTCGAAGAGTTTACCACATCGTCAACTGCGATAACGGACACGGATTTGTACAAACGAAAGGAGCCGCGAAAAGCAGACGAGGGTCTACGACGACGCCAACGACGATGATCACTGATGGTGACGACAACGACTACGGATCCGAAACGTCTAATAATAATAACGAACGATTGCGAAGAACGTGCGCCGATTGCGTTTTACGAGTACTCGAGGAACTCATACTACTTCTAACGTCCTTGAAACGTCGCGACCATCCCCAGCCCACCGCGAAGCATGAACAAGGAACGATTACAACTAGTGAACGAACTACACGCTCCCGCGGGACGTAATTTCCCACGGCGCAGCGTCGTAATTCGCGGCTACGATGATTTGTGGCAGGCCGATTTGGTTGAGATGCGTCCGTACGCGAAGCAAAATCGAGGATATCACTACATACTAACGATCATCGATGCGTTCAGCAAGTACGCGTGGGCCGTACCCGTGAAAACGAAAAGCGGACGCGACGTGACCGCGGCGTTCGCGACCGTGTTGCGACAGAGCGATAGATGCCCGCGAAATTTACAAACCGACATGGGTAGAGTTTTACAACGCGGAGTTTCAACGATGCGCGAAGACACGCGGGATCAACCACTACTCCACGCACAGCGTGATGAAAGCGTCGATCGTCGAACGTTTCAATCGCACGCTGAAAAACCTCATGTGGAAACAATTCTCCTTGAACGCGTCCTATCGCTGGGTCGACCTGTTACCTACGCTCGTACGCACCTACAATCATCGCAAGCATCGAACGATCAACGCCCGACCCGTTGACGTAACCCCCGCGACGCGTTTGTCGTTCGCCGCGAATGAACCCCTCTCCCCCTCCGCAACGGAAGGCTTCCGACGACGCGCGAAATTCAACGTCGGCGACAAGGTACGCGTGAGCAAGTTCAAGACCCTCTTCGAGAAGGGATACACTCCGAACTGGTCGACCGAGGTGTTCGAAATCGTAACCGTACAAAGAACGTTCCCGGTGACGTACATTCTGCGCGATTCCGCGGGAGAGCCGATCTCGGGTGGTTTCTACGTGTACGAACTGCATTCGGTCGCGAATCCGGACGTCTATCTGGTCGAGAAGATTATTCGTTGCAAGGGGAATCAGGTGTACGTTAAGTGGCTCGGATTCGATTCGTCGCGGAACTCGTGGATACGCGACAAGGATATTCTCTGATTCGTTATCGTGCTTGATGTTACTGGTACAAATAAATGAATGAATGAATAAATACATATAAATATATACATTGTTCGTTTATTTACATCCTCCTCCGCCTCCTCCTCCTCATTCTTCTTCGCCACATATATACATACAATTTATCTTAATAAAGAAGGAAAAAAAATATATATATATATACGTATAAAATACAATTTTGCTTATATTCTACGCTATACATATATTACATATTTATAAATATATAAATAACATGTACAAAAGAAACGTATATACATATGGACATGCAAACATATAAACATACAAACATGCAAACATGCAAACATACTATACAATGGGATTCTCGTCGGGCTCAAGCTCGAGACGTTCGTGAGTCTTGAGCTCGGGGATTCGATAATGACCCCACGGAAGGGTGCTGACCCGATCGGCTAAAATACACCGCTTGTCGTCAAACGGACTGAGAGCGTTCTTTTCCTCACTCACGGTATATACACTGTGCTCTTTGAAGCGTATATTGTTCTGCCGAACCGATTTCTCGGTGAGATCGCGAAGACAACGAACGTAATCGTCGAATTGTACATGATTCGCGACCACGTGTCTCCGCACACCCTTCACTTTTTTCGTCTCACTCGTAGACCCCACTGTAGCGTTAAACGTTCTAGTCGCGTACATCTTAGATCGTAGCCGGACGAACTCTGTCATCAAGGCACCGTTGTTCTCATCTTTCATGAGTCCCGTCTCTGTCACGCGTCTCGACCGGCCTTTGTCGACAGGCGAAAGTAGAAGAATAAAGACGGGAGGAGTGATAAGAAGAGGACCGGTAAGAAGCATAAGAAAGCCGTTGACTCGTCGAAACGCGCGTTTCCTACGATCGTTAGGTTTCATCGTCGCCTATTAGATACGCAGTCACGATGTCGATTATTTTGGACGTGGCGAATACGCCAACCTTCGACAATCGTATCACGAAGATCGAGTTACACACGTATAATCCATACGCCAACACAACGTTCGATAATAGCGATGAGATAAGAATCCCCATACAGCAGCAAGATCTGTACACGCTTCCGTGCGAAAGTTTTCTCTACATCGAAGGTCGTGGCACGTTGTCTACGCAAGACGCGAAAGGTCCAGCAACGTCCACGACCGCCGTTCTCGATAATAATTGCGTCGCGTTCATGTTCGATGAGATTCGATACGAATTGAACGGTGTCGAGATCGATCGTTGCCGAAATCCAGGAATCACTACCACCTTGAAAAATTTCGTTTCGTTGTCAGCCGAGAGAAGCAAAGCGCTTGCGAATGCCGGTTGGAATTATGACATCGATTACGATAACGATACTTTTCATTCGGGTGCTTTCAATTTCTGCGTACCCCTGAACGTGTTATTAGGATTCTGCGAGGATTACAAACGCATCGTGATGAACGCGCGGCACGAGCTGATTCTTATACGAGCGCGAGACGATTCGAACGCGATGCACTGCACATCCGCCACTGCGATCCCGAAACTGGAGATACGCAAGGTACAGTGGCGTATGCCCCACGTCGTTTTGGAGGAAGTGAATAAACTATCGATACTGCGAATCTTGGAAAGCGAACGACCGATCGCGATGAGTTTCCGATCGTGGAGCCTACACGAGTATCCGTTACTGCAAGCGACAACGAAACATACGTGGACCGTGAAAACTACGTCGCAAATCGAGAAACCCCGACACGTGTTATTCGGCATGCAAACCGATCGAAAGAATCGTTCAAATAAACCCGCGTGGATATTCGACCCGAATAATCTCACAAACTTTCGACTCTACCTAAATTCCGAGACGTATCCGTACGATGACATGCAAATAGATTTTTCTAAGTATAAATTCGCGATCATGTACAATATGTATGCGAATTTCATCCGATCGTACTACGGTCACGGAGAACCGTTGCTGAGCGCGAACGAATTCCTTAAATACGCGCCTATCGTGGTAATAGATTGTTCTAGGCAAAACGAATCGTTGAAAAGCGCTACCGAGGACGTGCGAATAGATTTCGAATGCAAAGAAAATATCCCCGCTAATACTTCCGCCGTCTGTTTGTTCATACACGATCGTATAGTCGAATACGGCCCTTTAACCAACATGGTACGCAAATTAATATGGCGTGCGTACGAGATCGATTACTACTACTACTACTACTACTACTAATACTACTACTCCTACTCCTACTGCGGATACTGCTACTGTTTTAAAACGTCGATGTCGAAGACCTCAGTTGCTGTTTTGACACCATCGCCGACGGTGCTACCTAAACGAGTAATAATAATGTTCGCCATTGTCGATCTGCAAGGGTTCAATATCGAACGCGAGTTCGTCGTCAAAGAGATCGCGATTCGCGTAAACAGCAACAACGATAAAACGACGATCAGCCATTGGATCTTCGAACCGCCATACTTCTGGAATCATCTGAATTCCTGTGAGCACCGTCAAGCGTCCTGGCTCGCGAAGCACCATCACGGGCTTCGCTGGTCCGACAGCTACGTTCCATACTCCAACATTCCGGGGCTCCTCACCAGCGTGCTCGCGAACATTGACTTCGTCATCGTGAAAGGTGTGGAAAAGAAAACGTGGATGCTACAACTTCTACCTGACATAATCGTTGAGGATGTATGCGATTTGGATGAACTGACGGCGCGAAAGATCAACAACACCAACAACAACTGCAACAACAACAACAATGCTCGAACTGTCGAAGACGACGGCGGCTACGACGTTGACGATGATTATTGCGGTATCATGCCTGACGTTCCTAATCTGAAGTCTATGTATTCAACGAATGCCCTTCGATGTGCATTTCATAACAACGGCGGTGTTTGCGCGCTGGAGAATGTCGGGAAAATATGGGATTATATACGTAGCGTCACCTAATGTAAGTCATACACGCACATTACAATCTACTTTACGCGTCATATGCCGAGAAACGAATATGTAAGAATTATTATCTTTTTTTTTTCTGTTTTCTATAGCGATGAACACAACGGCGACGGCGGTGATGAGCGTAATGACAGCGGCGACTGATTCCTCTACCCACGAGCAAGAAGATCCCTCCCATACGAACGTTATTTTGCGCAAATACTTATTCTATAATTTAAGTACGCATGCATGCGTGGATGTGCATTAATAAATATATACTGTTTTCAAAGAAAAAATATATACATTTATTTAAAAATTATTATACATTTATTTTAAAAAAATTTAAATTTAAAAAAAAAATTTAAAATTAAAAAAAAAAAACCTTCGTGATGTTACGTCCTGCAACGCACAGAGAAAACACCAAATTATTATTATATATAAAACGTTAGTATTAGCACGCGAAACACCAAACAATTAAAATTCACTTATACTCACTCATTAAATAGTTGTGGGAGGTCCCAAAACTCCTCGTCAATATTACACTCACGCCACTTGCGCCTAGCATCTTGAATTTTATATTGTAACTCGCGGCAGATCCGCCCGTCTCTCCTCGTCGGGTATTGGCGATGCTGAAACAAACACATGACTCGATTCAAACATCATTGAAAGGTGTACGCGCACCAATATAATTTTACGAAACATCACTTACGAGTAGCTGGATTACGACATCGCGGTCCCCAGCACGCGCCCGGGCCTCGATGTCAGCTCGACGCTGAAACAAACAAACGTGCGAAACGATTAAAACAACATCGATTGGTGTACGCGCATCAGAATCATTTTTCCGAAACATCACTTACGAGGCGCCCAACCGCCCCTAAGAAATCTTCGCTCCATTCAGTCATTTGAACCTCTCGTTCCTGCTGTAACAAACACGCGATTCGATTAAAACACTGTTGAATGATATACGCGCACCAATATATTTTTTCTTTACTAAACAACACTTACTAGATATCGAATGGTTTCACGTCGCTCTACGCGCCACACTCGCACTAAATTATCAAGTACATACTGAAACAAACGTAGAACTTTGTTAGAAGACTGCTCAATCGAATGAATACATCAATTCAATTTACACAAAAAAAAAAAGTATACTTACGATTTTTCGCGCCAATGTATCTCGCTCCTCGTGCCACGCCCGCTCGATTTCGCCATGTCGTTGCTGTAACAAACGCACAACTTCAATATAATATCGGCGAATGAAATACTTGCACCAATTCAATTTACACAACTATACTTACGATGCATCGCTCCATCATAGCGGCATTCATTCTTTGATCCATTTTTTTTTTTTAAAAAATACTTCTTTTAAAATGTATTAACTATACTGATCCGTGCGGGTGCGGTCGACGTCCTTATATGCATTTCGGTTCTCTAGGCTGGAGGGTTAGTCCTACACGTTACAGGGTAGGGGTAGTCGTGGAGTAGGTGTGGTGGGGGTGTCCGTTTCACAGTTTCTTCTTCTTCAATGATTTGATACTAATTATTCCAGCTTATAGTATACTTTTATCACTTACACTTTTTATGTTTTGCCTCACGAATCGTCTCTAACTCTTCTATAACACGCATGCCATTTGAATTTACCGCGTAATCTCTAACCCTTGTGCGGTATACATACATACATGACTTAACCATCACCATCACTAATATGATATACTTTCATACATTGACGTGTACGTGTACGTGAATCCGTATAAAATGTCGTTGGGCAGTCTTGCAGACTTCATAACGTCACGTACGCTCGAGTGTTAACAAGTATCGCTCGCGTCATTTTTCCGTCGATGAGAACCATACGCAGTGCATATCAAAATGTACAAACGCAGCTTAAACAATTCATCCTGCGCATCCGACAACGATGGTGGCATTCCAAATAAACGCCAACGACAACAACAACATCATCAACAATCCGATATGAGGTACGTACGCGTTATTATACACTTTTCACTTACTTCATTCACTTACTTCCTTCACTGTAACCGTATACGATCAAAGTATTAATTTCATATACATGTTTCTTACAGTTCTGGATTCACCACGGCAAAAGCGTTGAAAACACCAAAACCATCAGTCGTACGGATCCTGGGACGTGATTACCCACTGACCGCAACAGCGTATAAACGTCTAAGTATTGGAATTCGCATTGGCATGGATTCGTGCCATGTTGAGATTACCATAGCCGACAATAAAGGCAGCGAGTTGAGCTTTTCAATGTCTAAGTGGAAGCTCCTGCTACAAAACAAGGTGGACATACTTCAGCGATTACGTAGCAACGCAACATCGCCTCAAACTCACATCGTAATTGATCATTTACGACTAGAGTTTACGCGTATGCATGATGATCAACTTATTAAAATCACTGATAATCGCACTGTCATATATATGACTGAAGCCACGATGCGTAAACTATTCGCGTACAATCATTGCATTGAACATATGTTCACCTGGCTAACTGAAAATATGTACTCTGTAAGCAGTAAATATGCCACCTTCGTAGAAGTTCTACGTACCGCGTCCGTACCAACGAATTATGTAAAATTAATTTCCGAAAGCGAGCACTTCGAAAAGCCTTCATTGATCGATTGTGAATTGTTGGCGTTAGGATTACAATCCATGCTGCGTGATGTAAACCACGTACCACTATAGTACGTGTATATATGTTTAATAATAAATGTACAACTTTCATATCAATACCTGTAAAGTATCATTTATAATATCCTTTCCTACATATTCATATCCATATATTAATTCTTAGAGGCGCGGTCTTAGCGAATGTCAATCGCGTTCCCACGACGCTTGACCATAACACCGGTCTGCTGTAAACCAGATGTCCGTGGGTTTATGTACGAATTCTTTTCGCCCTTACACGCTACCACGACGCTTGACTCGCAGACCCTCGAGAAGGGTGCTTGAGACGTCGCCCTGTTCTCGATCGTGAAAATACTCGGAACTCTACCCCGAATAATTATCGCTTAGTTGCTCGCGTGAACGCAACGCCTAATTTATTGCTTCAGGGACATTGCGTTTTCTCGAGGGTACTTCCTTCTTAGAGGCATGGTCTTGGGAAAAGTCAATGCTCAGATATAAACACACGGCATGGCGCGGTGCAATGTTTATTCCATGGGCTATCGCGATGATTGATTTACAATAATTATCGCTCTATGTTTACGTCATTGCACGTGGGTGTGCATCGGTCCCACGATTCAAATATAAACACACGGCAGGAAGCGCGTGCACGTAGGCATAAAAACGCGTCCAATCCTGTCGCGCGCCATGATCGCCTTATCTTTTCTCAGAAATCCTGGTTCACCCTCTTTCTCAGAAATCATCATCATCATCGAAGACTCGATTTGAATTTTCACGAATCGGTCGCGGTCGCGCCTGCGCACCGATCCCCGCACGCGTACGGAGATTGCGCGGCGGCGACGCGTGCCCAAATATACCTTAAACATCCAACAGGTGACGCCAACACGAGATGTATGAAAAACCTAGAAAATTTACCAAGACGGGCCCAAATACCGACGTGGACCCAAAGTACCTTAAACATCCGATAGGTGGCGCCAATACGAAGTTTATGAAAAACCTGGAAAATTTACCAAGGCGGGCCCAAATACCGACGCGGGCCCAAAGTATCTTAAACATCCAATAGGTGGCGCCAATACGAAATGCGCGCGACGCCATTTTGAAATTTTGAAAATCCACCCCCTCCCCTGTGACGTCAGCCCCCTCGTCCACGAACTCGACCTGCGCGCGCGACGCCATTTTGAAAATTTTCAAAATTCCCCTCCCCTGTGACGTAATCCCCCTCACCTACGAACTCGGTAGACGCCATTTTGAATTCCCCCTCCCCTGTGACGTCATCCCCCTCGTCTACGAACTCGGTACCCCCCCTCCCCGCCTCACCCCCTCGCCCATGTCGCGGAAGAGTGCGGTACCCCCCGCCCCGCCTCACCCCCTCGCCCATGTCACGGAAGAGCGCGGCGGTACCCCCCTCCCCCGCCCCGCCTCACCCCCTCGCCACCATTTGAGCCAGAATCGGCATAGCCTATCTACTCGCGTGGTGTATTGAATTTCGTCTAAACGTTCTACCAAATTTTGTACGTATGTCGGGTAAATTAGTAGTTCCTCACGGGACATAGGCGTAAATGGATCTCGAGCTAATTGTCCGAAAACCACCTCTTATGGAGTGAACTTTGTTGCTTCATGCACCGAGGTGTTGTATGAGTACATAGCGAACGGGAGGAGCAAGTCCCAGTCCTCGTATCTTTCCAGGTAATGTTTCAAGTATTCAGTTAAGACGATATGACTTCTTTCTAGGGAACCGTTAGTCTGTGGTCGATATCCCGACGTGGTTACGTGTTTAATTTTAAAAGTTTGGGCTATTCCCTGTATCGTGTTATTAATGAAACTCGTTAAAGTAACATGATAACGCGTCGGCCACGGTGACGGCTCGTATGTCGGGTAAAGGCACGGTCATACAGAATTTTGATAATTGGCATTGTATTGTTAGTACGTGACAATTTCCGCTGGGGTTGGGGGATGCGGACCTACGGTGTCTAAGGCTACTTTGTCGAAAGGTCTTGCAGGCGTATCGGTAATTAGCATTGGTCCTCGAGTTTTGATTCGTATGAGCTTTCGTTCTTGGCAGCTCTGGCAACTTCGTACAAAATCTTCTACGTCTCGGCGTAGGCGTGGCCAGTCGAATAGGCTGCGTATACGTCGATACATTTTCGTTGTACCTTTATGCCCTCCTATCAGGCTTTCGTGATAATGGCGGATGATCTTTTCCTGTTCGTTTGCTGGTGGTAGTTGAATTTCGCCTGTACAGATGGTGATTGTGATGGGCGTACGTTTGAAAATAATTTTGAAATATCTTTGGAGCGTTTCAGCGTCGAAACGGTGCAAGGTTTCGCTATGTGCCGCTATCCGAAGCGAGCGAACGCGTTCGGTTTCTGCGGCGTCCCTGAGCGCTGTTAGTGCCAACTCCAGCTCACCTTCTCCCATTTCATGATAAAGATACTTGTTCCTACGATACTGAAAAATTTCCCTTCTTCGTTACGAGTTATTATTACGTGATTTCTGATTAATTCTTCGGATAATAATTTTGTTTCGTCTAGTAGTCCTATAGCTTTTAAAGTTTTACCATTTGGGCTAGTTAATATTCTGTCCGACGGTATAAAATGAGCATAATTATCTGGAGAGGATGCAAGCGTGGTCTTTACGATTTTTACTTCGCAATACATTGGCTGAACATCGTGTTCCGAGATGTTCAGCGCTTCTGTCCTGAATCTTGATGATTCCTGCGTAAATTTTTGAAAATTCGGTGGGTCAATGAACGGCTCGAGGGTTGCCCCGTAGCGTTCCGAGTCAGGCAACTCGATCACGCCGGGCCTTGAATTTGTGCTAGAATCTTTCCTAGAAGGCGAATGGTCTTTGAGTTCCTCCAGGGTCTCACCCTCCGGGCAAATCATAGTCGATTGCAGGATGTCCAGGGCTTCTTCATGGAGAGGTATACCCCATGACACTCTCTTCTTCGAGCCTGGTCGTGGTTTCGTCTTTTGGGGACTGACGTTTTCGAGGGAATTGGATGTCTCTTGCCTTTTCTTGGGGGGACTGCTCGCGATGGCAATTTCCATTTCCCTCGATGGGCCTAGGGGCGTGTTAATAGTTCCGAGGGAGGGGTCCATGTTGTCTCCTTCTATGGGTTCGTAGCGGGGTGGTTCGTCAAGACTCTTTAAGAAGGCGAGTTGGTCGTGTCTGTATTGGCCTGCGTATGGGCCTTCGGTTATCATGGAGGAGTACTCTTCTTCAAAAGTTTCGAATTCGTGGTGACCCCTTGTTTCCCCCTCTTCCCTGGGAGGGTACTCGTCATCAAGGCTCTTCAAGATGGTGATTTCCTCCTATGTAAATGGACCTATGCAAGAGTTATCGCTTAGGATGGTGGAGTCCTCGTTGGTTTCTTCCAGATCTTCGTCTTCATCCTGGAATTCGGGCATTCCCGTTCGTCCTTCTGTTGTGTCCAGAACGTAATGTTGGCTCTGCTCTCTATATCTCCTGTATCGTCTCCTGCTAGCGTGGAATCGTGTATTAACGACGGTGGTTCTTCGTAATTCGGCTTCGGCAGGCCTTGACGGCGCTCTGTTACGCGCGTTCATATACCCTCGTTTTCACTATTCAGCGCGGTTTCCTTTGAAGTAGTCGGGAACGCGTGCGAGACCGGGTTTCGTGACAGTGCGTTTGCGTTTGCATTTACGCGGCCGGGTTTATAAACGATTTCGGAGTCATAGTCGGCGAGTGTGGTCCTCCATCGAGCAAGTCACGATACCGGATCCTTTACAGAAAATAACCATTGGAATGGCCAGTGATCAGTTACCAAGAAGAATTTCCGCCCATAAATGTACGTTCGAAATTGTTTTACAGCGTAGATTATCGCGAGGCATTCCTTTTCCGTGGTCGAGTAATTTTCTTGACATGGTGTGAGCACCTATGAGGCGTACGCTATCGGAGAGTCCTCACCTATTTTGCCTTGGCTTAAAATCGCACCGACGGCTACGTCGGACGTATCAGTTATAATGATAAATGGTTCATCGTAATGTGGATAACGTAAGACCGGCGCATATCTTCAAAGCTTTCCTGCTGTTTTTCTGTCCAAGAGAATGGAATTTTTGTACTAGTCAAATTTGTAAGGGGTTTAGCGCGTTTTGCCATATCTGGAATAAAGCGACGGTAATAGTTTACGAGACCCAAAAATTGCTTAAATTTTTTCCGATTTTTTGGTACGGGGGAGGCGGCGACGGCCTTGATCTTTTCGGGATTGGCAACGTACCCCATCAGCTGCTATTATATGACCCAAGTATATGGCCTTGTCCTTCAGGAACTTGGCCTTTTCCGTCTTTAGGATTAAGTTATGCTCGTGTAAGCGTTCGAAGAATCTCTCGAATCGTTACTCGTACTCCGCAAGTGTGCGCGAATATATAACCACGTCGTCTAGATACACGAATAACTCCTTGCCGATAAGCCCTCTCAACACGCGGTTCATTAAACGCTAAACTGTGGCCGGGGCGTTCTTTAATCCGACTGGCATACGGAGATATTCGTAGTGTCCGTCGGGGGTGGTAAACGCAGTTTTTGCACGATCCTCGGGAGCCATAGGAATTTGATGGAAACCGTTCGCTAAGTCGAAAATTGAAAAATATTTAGCTCCGCCTAATCGATTGAGAATGTCCGAAATTCGCGGTAACGGGAAACGGTCGTCGATCGTTTTTGCATTCAGGTTTCTAAAGTCAGCAACCACCCTCCATCGTGTTTCCTTCTTCGTATTCCTTTTTCGGAACCACGTGGAGTGGTGAGTTATGTGGTGATGACGAGGGAGCGATTATTCCCAACTCCTCCAGATTACGCATTTGTTTAACGATTTCCTCGTCCATCAACTGGGAGTGCGGGTATTGTCGGGTGAACACGGGGCGTTGGATCGGTCAACGGGATGGTGTGCTCTATTGATGTCGTTCCGCCAAGCGGGTCTCCGGGTACGAAAAACCGGTCTGAATGCCTTACGACCAAATCCTCGATTGACCGGCGCGGTTCCGGATCTAATTCTTCTAATTTCAATGTTTCGACTATATGTTGTAATTGCTCTTCGGGGGGTTTTTGATCAACGCGGTAATCTCCCAGATCTTGGTTTTCGTTAGCGTCGAATCCTTCTGCGAGAGAAGGGGAAAGGCAACCCCGCTCGTGGTTCTCGGGACAGTCGCAGTTTCCACGGAGACAGATGCTTACTGTGTTGCCGTCCGACTCGGATTCTAATGGTTCGTTTAAACAGGCCAAGAAGTCCTCATGGGTCCGTTTGCATGCCTTTAAGGGGGCCGTCTCAGCGGGCCATGAGTGTGTGCGTACGCTCACACAAGCTAGGAAAAGCGTGTACGTATACGCGTGTAGTAAACAAACCGTAAATTACAACTTTCGTCCTGGAATCGGCCAAAAGGAAGTTTTTGCGGGTATAGTTGCCTCCAGTAGACATCTGTGCAGGGTGGTCTGGTGCGTTTGAATGCTAATAACCACCGTACGTTGAAATAATAATGAATTTATGAATCGAAAACTGACAGACTGAAACTTCAAAGCTTGTCCGTTGGTGGCGCTAATGGTGTACTGCAGCCACGTAGCACCAGCGTGACGTATAAGCAGGGCCGACGCGAGGTTAGTTGGCGCCCTTATGCAAGAAAATTTTTTAGTGCCCAAAATTTTTGCACCTATTTTCTATTTAATATGTTTTATCTTTACGGGGTGAACATTTCGTTTATGTGGGGGTTGGATTCCGTTATTATTAAGCGTGCGATATAGTTTTTTAGCGTCCCATTCGGCTGGCGCCCTTATGCGGCGCGTAACTTGCATAATGGTTCCGCCGACCCTGCGTATACGTGATGAAGTAAACAATCCGTAAATTACAACTTTCGTCCTGGAATCGACAAGAAGGAAGTTTTTGCGGGTATAGTTGCCTTCAGTAGACATCAGTGCAGGGTGGTCTGGTGCGTATGAGCGCTAATAACCACCGTACGTCGAAATAATAATGAATTTATGAATCGTGTACTGAGACAGACTCGAGAAATGACAGAATGAAGCTTCCAGGATTCTCCGTCACCGGCGTTGATGGTATATTCGCGCTATGTACCATCAGAACCGGTGGAAGACCAAACTAGCCGATAAATGTAGGAAAGACATAGTTGCCGAGACGTATCGAGAGTCGAATCGCGCTGTTGCCGCATTTCCCCTATCACTATTTTGCCATCAAGAAGACTTGAACGAATCACGGCGAAGCGGTTGAAGAACAGAAATGGGCAAAGATAATATCTGGATAAACTCAAATAAAAGATACTACAGTATTGTCTCATTACGGGCTCGGTTTGGTGTACACGATGTGGACTTTTTCGCTATCCCCACCACTTTTGTCTCACTCTTGTCCGGCGAAGGCGAGAGCGAGCGAGAGGCACTGAAAGCGAGCGAGGACGGTACAAGACAGACGACGCGTTGATGTTTGGTCTCGCTCCGTCTTTCGGTCGCCTGACACTTCGTCCTTTGCGTTCGCGCCCGTCGCGCACGCAAAGCGACCCATTTCGCTCCCCCCTTCGGCCAGAAAGAAGCGAGAAACGAACATTCGGAATTAGGACTCCGTTCACGATACGGGCTCAACGCCGGTCCCGACCAACGAGGACTTGGGCTGTTCGGCGGCGGCTTCTGATCGCGGTTCGAGCCTCGACTCGAAACGCATACCTACACTATTGCTTGAAGTGGATTATGTATTAATTAAATGTAAAACCTAACGTTTTCAGTAACATACTGCTGAGATTTTCCAGATTAAAATGATTTCAAATGTGGTATAAATCGGGTTATTTCTAGAACTGCATTATATAATTAAAGATAAATGTAACATTTCTAATCTAATATTGCTAAAAAATATATAAAAAAAATTTTATGTTAAACGATTTTATTCCAAATGCACTAAAAACTAAATTAAAATACACTAAAGACTAAATAATTATTCTTGTCTTGTACTACAATTTTTACCTATACGAACGTAACGAATCATTTCTCGTTATACATTGTGCATTTACTATGGAAATCGCGATGCCACTAGCGTCCCGAACGCAACGGCTTTTTGTCGTTTTCGTAAAGAACGCGAATGACTGATTCCAAGTCGTTTTGTGGTTATGGGTTATATTTATTGATGACTCAGTAATTTTTTCACCCCTTCAGGGTTTATTTTTTTTTAGATATTGTATTGTCATCCAAACTACGCACGCCTGCAAAGCTTCAAGACAACTCGATAGTTGGAAGTTGGAGTTGCCAGATTTGAACCATACATACATCAAACACACAAAAGTACCTACAAACAAACCGAAGATCGAAGCTGAATAAAATCGTTTAAAAATAATCTGATTTATGCCGTGTTTAAATTCATTTTCATCTGGGAAATCTCAGCAGTATCTTACTGAAACGTTCATGCCGATACGATAGAAAATGTGAAAGTTTTACATTCTATTAAAACAAACAAAATAAACAATCGTTGAACAATCATATCATTATATTTTTTCACAAGTAAACATAAATATTGCACAGAATGACAGAAGATAATAAGAATTGCGAAGTTTAGAAGGGATATTGATACGTAATTTAGTAATGTTTCATTGATATGTTTTCTAATTTCACTACCCAACCTCTCTATCTTTCATTATTGCTATCCTCCTTTATTTTTAGCGAGGCTCTGACGCTAGACGCAGTGATCGGCGGGCTCCAGCTACCGCTGATGGAGGGGGAAACACCTACAGGAGTGGTGGTTATGTGTGCTTGAATTGTGCCTGCATCAGTCACGCACACATAACCACCGCTCCTGTAGGTGTTTCCCCCTCCATCAGCGGTAGCTAGAGCCCGCCGATCCTTGCCTAGACGCAGCTCTCGTGCCATATTCCTTCAAGACTTCTCGATAGAAAGAGCTGTGGCAACAGCGCGGCAGAGACGGAGAGAACAGAAAATGTGGCAACTATGCGTAAAAAATTCGTCTGCATAGAGTACCTGGAGATGTCACCTCTGTAGATGTTCTTTTTATCGACCGCAGTAGTTTCATTAGGGTCCGTGTGTTTACTGGGGACGCTTCGATCGATTCGGACAATAACAAAAATGAGACGGCCCCCTTAAGGTACGTTTTAATTCTTTGGAATTGGAGAAAACTACGGGACCGATCGGGTATTTCGCTGTTACCATCGTGCGTTGGTGATACGAGACGATGGCTTCCTCCTGAAGCAGGTACGGGCTCCCGACGAGGCCCGCAATCCCTTCGGGTAAATTGGGCATACGCATTACGTGGAATAACGCCCAGCTGCCGTTAATCATTAAAACAGTCGTCCCTAAAGTCATGACCTTCCCATTCAAACCGTTGATTTCGAGAGGAGTTGTGCTTAAAACCTGGGCCCTTGAACTATCTGACCCAATTTATAACAGGCTCAGTGCGGAACCCATGTCTACGATGAATTCTCCCTCACCGTTCTCCAATTGTTCGGCCCTGACCCGGATGCAGGGGGAGTCCGCGCGTATGAGGGACGTTGCTGGTTCTGAGCTCGCGGTGATCTTTGGGTCTGCGAGGAGGACCCGCCCGCCTCTTTCATCGGGAACGTACGGTCTGCGTTCGTAGTCCGCTGCACGTTCACCTTGCCTCGTTAGCAGGGCCGTTGGATGACGCTCCAGCGTCGGATCGCGATAATACGGCTCCCGATAATATTCGTCTCTATAGCGAGGGGAGCTATAAGCGGAGTACGGGGAATGAGGCTCGTAGTACGAGTCATCTTTAGGTGGCTGTCTTCATTCAGTCCATCTACGCTGAGGGTTGTACAGGGACGGCGGACGCGCGTTCCGAGTGTGACCATACGCGTCTTCGCGCGGTAAGCCGGACAATTCTTGTTCACGCCTTTGAGTATGCAATGCTAAATCGAACGCATCGTGTAGTGATTCGGGATTTGATAAAGCTACTTTTGTCGAAATTCTTTGAGGTAGTGCCGTGATAAACGAGGTCCGAGCTAATCACTCCACGTCCCTTATAGTTCTCTCGACATTTTCTCCGATCAATTCCTTCGCCCTCACGGTCACCTGTCGGTACAGGCGGGCCACGCGGTGGATAAAGTCTATTAGATGCTCCCTGGGAAACATGCTTATACGTTCCAATTCCAGTCGGAGCTCTTCATAACCGCTAAATGGGGAATATCGGACCCTTAGAAGGGAGAGCAGATCGGCCACGCTTTGACAACCCTTATCTGCGACATAGTATCTAATGGGATCCTTTAATTTATATATATGACCTCGGTCAGAAATCTTTTCTCCTGACCGGGCGGTAGCCGTTTTATCGCATGCTGCATCGAGGCAGCGAAATCCTCCAAGGTCACAAAATCAGGGTCGAAACGGGGAACGCTGTCAAGCGCCCAATATACTCTCTCTTCATCTTCACGGTAACGCCATACGTCTATTACAGACATTTCAAGGTCGTTCGTCCGAGAACGAAAAGATGGTCGGTCACACGTGGTCGGCGGTAATGGGGGAGGGACAATAGGAGGGGCGTTAGCAGTGGTTTGAGAATCGGAAGAATGTTGCAGGGGAGGTGACCTCAGAATACCACCTGTCATTCCTATGCAATGGTTGACAAGAGACTTTGAGTAGTAGGAAGTGTAGTCAAGTTACGAGCAGATAAGATTGCGGCAGGTCGCGGTACGTAGCGACGGCACGCTCTCTTCTTCTAATAAGAAATGATTAGAAAAGGCAGATCCCACTTGTGACACCAGTTTGTTACGTTCCGAAGCGATTTTTGTAATTCGCTCAGAGGCGTAGGAATGATCTATGGGGTTCTTGGTCTTATCTAAGGGCTAAGGCCCACCTTGACTATACTTACCAGGGGTTGAATAAGCGAGTACACGGGAATTAAGGAAGTAAGTAGAGTAAGGTATATTCTTAAAGGAAGCAAAGAAATAATAATTAAAACATACCCTAGAGACGGCGCTCCGTCTCTGTTATCGCTTGGCACTCGCATGTCGCTGGACCTCGCGTAGGTCGTGGTCGCTTGAGGTGTCCGTAGATAACGCAGGGGAGTCGGTGAACTTGGCGTCTATCTGTTCCGCTCGCTCGCGGTGCTACACGGTTTCACGGTCGCGGTGGTCCGTAACGGCGCGTAAGTGCACTCCCGGCGAGGCCGTTTCTCGGTATATCGGATGGAAGTACACTTCGCCTAACCTGTTCGGCCGAGCGCGATTCACAAAACTAAGCGCGGAGACGAGATCGCGGTTTTCAGACAGCAAGTCGTCTTATCGTAAAAACGAACTCCCAAACACGACTGACTATCCTACGTCTCTCGGTTGCGGGCTGAGCCTCGAACAATCCCCACGAATGGGGGAATCAGCCCCGTCGGCAGTTGTCGATCGTCTTCTTCTGGAAACTTCTGGGGCCCAGGCCGACGATGGTCACGTTGTCTCTACGGCTGTCGCTTCACATTTTGGCACAACGTGATTGCCATGCGCGAGGCGATTCCGCCGAATCGCCGAAGGAAAGCAACACAAGGACAGCTGGCACGGAATGGACCTGAAGGGCCCATGTAACACCCCCAACAGCTAAATGATCGCTTGACCGCGACTGACATACACAGTTCCATCACCGTGTGCGTTAGCGATCTCAACCGGTGGGTTAACATTTACTCAGACACAGGATACGGAGGGTTTATTGAGATTTGAAAAATCTTTAAATTTTTGTATACAATAATAATAATAATTTTGTTCAAAGTTATCATAATAGCAGTAAGAAGGGTTTAAAAAGGTTCGTTGCTGGCGAAGATGATTCTGGCTGTCGTAGCCATCGGAAATAAAAAGCAAAAAATAATTCTTAATTTATATGAGTGTGGTTATCGTGTGAACTAGAATGAAGTAATTATTTGCAAAAATCTAATTTTGCAACACAGAAAACTAACAAATGCTTCTCCAAAAAATTAATGTTTTCATTTGAACTACAACCTTTTTGTTGAATTTCAACATTATTCATTCAACATGAACCAAAGTTCATAAGATAACCACACTCATATAGATTAAGAAAAATTGTACGTTTTTTGTTTCAAATGATAAATAGCGAATTCGGTATCCTTGCACTGGCTTTATGCTGGTGCCAGAAATTATCGTATATGACTTTGATTGGTTGATTCTTATAGAGCTATCTTCGTCTCTATCAGAAACAACCAATTGAAGTCATATACGATAATTTCTGGCACCAGCACAGAGCTAGTGCAAGGATACCGAATTCGGATATTCTTCCGAATGGTCCCAGTGGCCGATCGAGATGAGGTTTGGAGGGAGGAGTGGGGAGGGGGTGTGGACCAGAAATCTAAAATTGTAGCTTCGGGTATTTATTAGTTAACAAAATATTAATAAAAAATTATTGTTAACTTTTTTTTAAATTTTTTTTTTGGCGTAGGTACGCGGGCATCCCTACCCGGCGACCCTCCCGTCCCCCCAAACTGTTTTACGAACTGCTGGACGCGTTCCCCTTACCTCCGCGAGTACGTCAGGCGCCGGAAAGGCACCCGTATTTAGCTGAAATTCAAAGTCAATTTTCTCGAAAACGAAGCGCGATATTAAAAAATTGTATTCTATATTTTCTTCTTATTTTGGCCTGCAGAATCATCCCCTAGAATATCGACTATCAGTAGAATAACACACTATATAGTAGGATGGGTCGCATTCGCAAGTTGCTGGTTCAAATCTCCAAACACAAATCGGTTCGCTACCATGCTTTACGTGCCCGCGAACGGGCGCGCACCCCCAGCCCTAATCTAGCCTCAACCAATACTAATATCCAGAACCAGTTGGAAACTGGAATGCGAGTAGTAAGGCTAGGACAGTTCTAACTCAGGTCCTCTGAGGGGAGCGCGGGGCGGGGGGAAGTGAGGGCGCGCGGGGGAGCGCGGCGGAGAGAAACATGGGCGCGGGGCCTGCGGGGAGTGGAAGAGCGGTTGCGCGCGCACGAGCCGCGGCGTGGAGGAAGGCGCAACCGCGGAGGGGATCACTCCGGGCCGAGCCGCCGCGGAGACCTGACCCACCGTCCCCGAAATTTTTTAGAGGGAGGGAATGACCCCCGAAAAGTCTTTTTCAGACTTTGGCCCACCCCGAAAAATTTTTCAGACCTAACCCAGGGAGGGGGCGGCCCCTAGGATATTTTTCCAAACCAATATGCAGCAGAAATTTTCCCCCAATGCATAATAATTAATTTTTTAATTAGCAATCTACCGAACCATTATGCAGCATTCATTCTAAAGCTAACAGTATTCTAAAGCGTTCCGATTTAACGTCGCAGCGTATCGCGCGATCTCGCGTAATTCGAATCCTCTGGAGCAGCCGTACGGGATGACGTCATGTGGTGGCGCGAAGAAGGCGCGAATCATAGAAAGAATTATATGGCGTCAGCAGAAATAATCTTTTCCATATCAACAGACATTCTTTTCCCAACGCAGAGAAATAATAATTTTACTCCCCTCCCACACTGGTCTACCGAACCTTTATGTAGAAAACAGACACATTTTATCCGAACCATTGTGTAGCGAGCATTCTAAAGCTAACAGTATTCTAAAGCGTTCTGATTTAACATCGCAACGTATCGCGCGATCACGTGTAATTCGAATCCTCTGGAGCAGCCGTACGGGATGACGTCATGTGGTGGCGCGAAGAAGGCGCGAATCATAGAAAGAATTATATGGCGTCAGCAGAAATTGGTGAGGTGAGAAGGAGGACGACGGATAAGTAAATAGAGAAATAATATGATTAAGAGATTTATTTAAAATTAAAAGAATATAAAAATATAAATAGAAATGTAATATAATTTAACATTTTTTTTCCTACGAGCATTAGCTAGAATATCATTGATGGCACATGCTACCAGTTCGCAATCTATAAGATAATCCTCGTCGTAATATTCGCCATCACGTATGATTTTTGCAGCAGGACGCGTATCTAATGTTTAGCAGGCAGCATCGCTCTGTTACAACACGTTAACAAAAGTTTTAAAGTTTTTCCTCACATCTTCTGCAGTTTGATGCAGCTGCGCATACACATATGTAGCTTATACATGGCTTAAGATTAAATCAAAATGATACTGTATTCAGTTTGAAATACAAAGACTTCTTATGTAGTGTCGTCTTTACAATTGGAGGCGAGAATCATAGAAAGAATTATGCAGAGTCGATAGAAATTGGTGAGGAGTGAAGAAGGCAGACAGACAAGTAAATAGATTGTAATATATGTAAAATGATTATATATTGTTCCATTAATTAAAAAATAGAAATATAAGAAGAAAAAATATAAAAATAGAATATAAATAGTGTCTCGGCAGAACTATCTCTCTCTCTCTCTCTCTCTCTCTCTCTCTCTCTCTCTCTCTCTCTCTCTCTCTCTCTCTCTCTCTCTCTCTCTCTACCTCTCTCTCTACCTCTCTCTCTCTACCTCTCTCTCTCTACCTCTCTCTCTCTACTTCTCTCTCTCTACCTCTCTCTCTCTACCTCTCTCTCTCTACCTCTCTCTCTCTACCTCTCTCTCTCTACCTCTCTACCTCTCTCTCTCTCTCCCTCTCTCCCTCCCTCCCTCCCACCCTCTCTCACTCTCTCTCTCTCTCTCTCTCTCTCTCTCTCTCTCTCTCTCTCTCTCTCTATCAATCTCTTTCTTACTCCTTCTCTTTCCTTCTCTTTTTCTCTTCTTCACATCAATCGCAAGACAACTTGAACATTCTCGAACAGCTGATGGACTTCCTATTTACTTTTCGGGACATCATACATACATACTCTTCCCACAACACCTCGTATAAATTCATACACACTCGCGCTCTCGTGACCAACCTGAGTGCTCAGTTACACAGAACAGTAAATAACTCGACTATATTCGCCGAAATTGTTACGTATCTATTGTATCGCCTCAATTCTTTATCTCTAAATAAATCGCACTATTCTCAACATTTTTTTAGTTCTCTCTATACAAATAGGATATCAAAATACAATATAAAAAGAACAAATATAATAATAATAATAATAATAATAATAATTTAATTTAAGTTATTGCCACTTTCGTGTTACAATTTAACGATCAAATAATCTTTCCATTTCATTCCCATGATTGTGTCAGTGTAAGTCCCACCCTTCTATTGTATCCTGTTGTCTCTTAACAATTTTTTCTATTTTACAAGTGTTTCCTAATCTGTTCTATGTTACATAATCTTCTTTTATCACTATCTCCCATAGAATAGCCAAGTTTTTCCCTTCTCCTCTAATTACCTCGGCACAATTCCTGCCACTCTCTCAACTTACTTCACATGTTTCAATCGCGTGTTTCACTGTTTCTTCCTCTTTCTTACATACCCTTTCTTCTTTCATTAGCCAATATTTGCATGTTCTTGTTTCACTACCCTGTATGAATCTTCCTATCCTTTCTAATTCTCCTCTCCTTTTTTCATTTCCCCCCATAAGCATTTCGGCTTATCTCCTGGTTTCCTTGCCACCTCTTTTAATTCTCTTAGGAACACACTTCTTCCCCATTTAATCTTCTTCTTTTCCATTCTTCGTTTGACCATCCCCTCCCTTCCAAGAATTTGATTCGCATTCTTTCATTTTTTCATTACTTCATTTCCTCTCATTAGTCTTTTCCTACATTCATATCGTATCGATCCTTCTTCCGAATTTATTAGTGTCTCTTCAAACTTCATTACCCTTACTCCCATTTTAATTGCTATGCCATCTCTTCCTGTTTCTTTTAACAGCCAATATGTTGATGTTGATCTCTCCAATTTCATTATCCATCGTATGTATTTCGCCTGCAATTTTTCTATTTCCGCATACCTTCTCCATCCCCATATCGCTGCTACATACGCCACGGTGCTTCTAACTAGCGCATCAAACAGTTTCATTCTTCTTTCAGTCATCTCTGAATAATCTTTCTCCGATCCCCCCATACTTCTCCTAGTATCATATTCGCTTCCCTAACTACCTTCTTAATATGGTGTTTATCCTCGTTGTTCTCTCCCTCTCGTTTTATAATCTAAATATTTCAGTTCTCTTACTCTTTCTTCTTCATTCCAACGGAATCTTTCCTATTTTCTTCTTCCTCCTGCTTTCCTGCATATCATTATCTTAGACTTTTACACATTTAACTCCAAGCCTTTCTTCTTTATGTATCTCTCGAATCTCTTTATCATATTCTTAGATCCCTGTGCATTATTTACCATTAACACATCCGCGTATGAAATTGTTAAAATTTTCCTTCTACCTATTACTCCTTCCTGTTCTTTGCTCATTTCTTCTTTCCAGGTGTGCAAATGCGACATTGAAAAGTGTCAAGCTTAACGGGCACCCTTGTCTAACACCCTTTCCTGTTAAAAAAACTTTCCTATCAGTTCCTTCTTCATTCCTAAAGCGCATATAGTTCTGTCGTGCATTTCCTGTATCCGTATTCTTAGTTGTTCGCCTACTCCTTCTTCATAAAGTCTTTTCCAAATTTCTTCCCTTTCCAATCAATCAAATGCTCTCTTCATATCCGTGAAAAACAGATATAGTTTCCCTCTTTCTTTTGAGGTTTCTATATCTATAACCATTTTAACTACCGCTATTGCGTCTACTGTTCCTCTCCTTCTCCTGAATCCCATATGCGTATCGTTTAATATCCCATTTTCCATTTGTTCTTCTAATTTTCTCCTTCCACGCATATCTTATAATTCGTGTCCATCTAAGTTATGCCCCTATAGTTCTTAACCATTTCCCTTTCTCCTTTTTTTTTTTTTGAATACAGAACTTACTATTCCTTCTTTCCATTCTTCCGGAAAGTCCCCTTTCTTCCATGTTCTGTTTATCACCTTTGTTTGATTACCTATATTTATCAAGATGATTGCGACCTCGATGTTGAATTACGATATAATTTAAATGCAGGAGTTTAAATTTTAAGTCTGTTCGACTTTTAATATCTTACATGATTTGAGTTGAGATCGACGTGAGTCAGATCGGTTTCTATCTATATTTACCTAATAAATTTTTATACAAAAGGACTTAATTTGTAAATTATTTTTTGCTATATTCAATAAAAATTGGAATTTTATATTCATTAAGAATAGGTGTTTACCCTGTGATAATTGTTGGTTGGGCTTCAAATTCTAATTATTCAATATTAGGAGCGATTGGGTCAATTTCACAGTCAGTTTCTTATGAAGTAAGTTTATTTTTAACAATATTTTCTGTAATTTTATTAATTGAAAGTTATTCATTATTGGATTTATATAAATTTCAATATTATATTAAATTTATTTTAATTTTAATTCCAATACTACGACAAGAAAATCGTGGATAGTTCTTTTAAAATCGGAGACCAAGTGCTACTGCACGACAAGACGCGAGCGGTCAAAAACTAACACCTGCGTGGATAGGCTCTAACACGATTCAAAACACGCACGATAATAATAATTACAGTATAGAGGGCGACGAACAATCCGCGTTCAGACAAACACTTCATAGAATAGGGCAGTAATAGGGAAATGGTCACAGTTTTGAAGGAAAGTAACGATACACTAACAATTACATATAAGGATAAGACTAAGAAAGGTAATTTATTGAAAAAGATGGTAAATAAGCGCACAACTAGGCGTCGTCGTCCCAGCCACGTAGGGCGCAGTCGGCCTCCAATAACGACCACAGTCGAGGCCGCGGATCAGGCCCAACGAAGATGTCCCCATGACGTTCTACACAAAAAAAAAAAACAATTGCAACACTATTACTACACGCACGGAAATAGAAACAGTAAGCAGATCTACTATCCCCGATGCAATAAGACACTCACCAAATAGGACCCTCAGACCCCATGAGTCTTTGTCATCCTCCCAGAATTCTGCATGCTGGAAGAATCGGTGCCAGTGCACCCGATACTCCCTAATTGCCTCCATATAGGCAATGCTGATACAACCCGGCGGGGCGGGGCACTGGAAACGCTAGAGGGATAAACGGATAAATAGGATAATAAAATAACACACACGAAGAACAAACAAACAAACATCACTCGCACGTACAATTAGAGCAAACATAATGTCTCGGGGCACGTCTAAGATGGCCGACAACATCTTTGTCCAGGAGATCGCTACGAAATAAGAAGCGACTAAGAAAATCGAGACCCATTTGCCCGAACTTCTCACTTCTACTCAAGCCTGGACGAAGAAGATAAACTGTACTACGTTCGCAAAAAATTTATCACACACACACACACACACACACGCGCGCGCGCGCGCGCACGAGGAAAGACTCTATGAAACGCCAACTACACCTCGGCATTATAATTTACAGGATTTTTGTCCTACAAACGGCGATACCACTCGCAGGAGGAACAACCCCCGACATAGATTTCACTATAAAAGTATTCCAACACCACCCCGACATTTACTTCGAAAACCTAGGCGATTTACAAATTTATCGAGATAGCTGGAAGTTAGTATTACATGTAAACATATCTTACATCTACCGACGCGAAGCAAACTTCCAAGCTGCACTATATGATATACTTGCGCAATGTAAAAAACCTTGTACCGACAACTTACAGTATGTAGGCTATGAGAGTTCTGGCTCAAGTGAGGGCGAGGGGGTGAGGCTGGGCGGGGGAGGGGGGTACCGCCGCGCTCTTCCGCGACATGGGCGAGTGGGTGAGGCGGGGAGGGGGGGGTACCGAGTTCGTCGACGAGGGGGATGACGTCACAGGGGAGGGGGATTCAAAATGGCGTCTACCGAGTTCGTTGGTGAGGGGGATGACGTCATAGGGGAGGGGAATTTTCAAAATTTTCAAAATGGCGTCGCGCGCGCAGGTCGAGTTCGTGAACGAGGGGGCTGACGTCACAGGGGAGGGGGTGGATTTTCAAAATTTCAAAATGGCGTCGCGCGCGTTTCTTATTGACGCCACCTATTGGATGTTTAAGGTACTTTGGGCCCGCGTCGGTATTTGGGCCAGCCTTGGTAAATTTTCCAGGTTTTTCATACACTTTGTGTTGGCGCCACCTATCGGATGTTTAAGATACTTTGGGTCCGCGTCGGTATTTGGGCCCGCCTTGGTAAATTTTCCAGGTTTTTCATACACTTCGTGTTGGCGCCACCTATTGGATGTTTAAGGTACTTTGGGCCCGCGTCGGTATTTGGGCCCGTCTTGGTAAATTTTCCAGGTTTTTTTCATACATTTCGTGTTGGCGTCACCTGTTGGATGTTTAAGGTATATTTGGGCACGCGTCGTCGCCGCGCAATCTCCGTACGCGTGCGGGGATCGGTGCGCAGGCGCGACCGCGATCGATTCGTGGAAATTCAAATCGCGTCTTCGATGATGATGATTTCTGAGAAAGAGGGCGAACCAGGATTTCTGAGAAAAGATAAGGCGATCATGGCGCGCGACAGGATTGAACGCGTTTTTTATGTCTACGTGCACGCGCTTCGTGCCGTGTGTTTATATTTGAATCGTGGGACCGATGCAGCCTACGTGCAATGATGTAAACATATAGCGATAATTATTGTAAATCAATCATCGCGATAGCCCATGGAATAAACATTGCACCGCGCCATGCCGTGTGTTTATATCTGAGCAGGATTGAACGCGTTTTTGGTGCCTACGTGCACGCGCTTCGTGCCGTGTGTTTATGTTTGAATCGTGGGACCGATGCATCGCAAGTGCAATGATGCATACATATAGCGATAATTATTGTAAATCAATCGGCGCGATAGCCCATGGAATAAACATTGCACCGCGCCATGCCGTGTGTTTATATCTGAGCATTGACTTTTCCCAAGACCATGCCTCTAAGAAGGAAGTACCCTCGAGAAAACGCAATGTCCCTGAAGCAATAAATTAGGCGTTGCGTTCACGCGAGCAACTAAGCGATAATTATTCGGGGTAGAGTTCCGAGTATTTTCACGATCGAGAACAGGGCGACGTTTCAAGCACCCTTCTCGAGGGTCTGCGAGTCAAGCGTCGTGGGAGCGTGTAAGGGCGAAAAGCGAAAAGAATTCGTACATAAACCCACGGACATCTGGTTTACAGCAGACCGGTGTTATGGTCAAGCGTCGTGGGAACGCGATTGACATTCGCTAAGACCGCGCCTCTAAGAATTAATATATGGATATGAATATGTAGGAAAGGATATTATAAATGATACTTTACAGGTATTGATATGAAAGTTGTACATTTATTATTAAACATATATACACGTACTATAGTGACATACTGACATATTAATATTAAGATTTTTAAGATTTAGTAATGTTTTGAACTTAATTATCCCACTCAATAACATTGTCAGCAAATAGATTAGTTAACGACAAATCCTCGGGACTTTGCACAGGGTCAGTTTGAACTGCAACAACGCTAGCCCGAAGCCCCGATATTTTATTCGTGCAAACGGCGTTAAAATCAATCTTTTGCGCTTTAACGTTTCGCCAAACCACACTCTTTGGAGCATACGCACGATTCCGCAGAGGTATATTTCTATCTACATAATCATCATCGTCGTCATTGCCTAAAAACGTGTCTTCCACATATCGATTTATCCAAAATTGCTTATCCTCGTAGCGGTTATTCTCATAGTATTCATCTAGTGGGTCATTGCGTATTTCCTCAGCATGACGAAAAACTTTTAAATAAATGTCGCCATCCGGATTTGCTTCAGCCTCATGAAGTTCTGCACATCGAATTTCTTCGGTTTGAACCGCAACATTTCGACACGCCACATACACTTTCGGGCTGCACGAATGGATAAGTGTCGCAGCAGCGGTGATCGTAGCGGTAGCTGGACGTTTCACATTCACGGGCAATGACATAATCTGAAACCATTTTTCTTATAATTCTCAAAGTTGCTAACACAACGATTCACTAAAATATGGTGATGGAAACTTACGGTATTAATCGATTGTACTTCCGTGCGTTGAACGGTGGACGATATCCTTCAAAGCAATCTCGCTTGCAACAACAATAACAACAACACTTTGATGCGATAGTCTTCGATGTAATTGCAATGGACACAGACACAATAAATTTTTAAAACGTTTCTCGTAGTAACGTAAGACCTGACTGATGCAGTGGTACGAGCGAACTGTTTTTAACGTGGCCGTTTTTAACGTGGCCGTTCCAGTGATTAGACATACGTAAACATATAGCGTTAATTATTCGGGGTAGAGTTCCGAGTATTTTCACGATCGAGAAGGCTGTAAGTCAATCCATGGTGTATACATAACGGTGCACCGCGCGATATCATATGTTTATATCTGAGTCGTGAGAGTAGTACAGTGATCGTGTAAGGGCGAGGAAAATTTGAAGACACGTTCGAACTGCAACTAACGTAAACATAGTGCGATGACATCGTAAGGATCTCGGATAGGGTAGGCGACTAGTATATTAAATTCGGCAGTTGCTCGGTAGAGATTGTGAAATACGTTACGCGTGCATAAGTATCACGAGACATGGACTTTGTCGTGAATTCGTACGAATTGTTGCAGGGGATGATCCCACTGCTGCGTACCGACGAACAGTGCTACGAATGGTTCGTATCGTGTGACGAGCTCGTGCGCCTTATCCACGAACATTTTAAGACCCGAAGAGTATCGGAATCGGAACAACAACGTTTGACATTACTTATGAGTAGTGTTGAAATAGTGCGAACGTGTGTCCGAAGTAAAATAGCGTGCATAGTCGCTGAACTGGACGCGCGAGACGCATTGCTCGGGTCATCATCTTCCGATGATGATAACGATGGCGAGGTGAATCATTTGTCGACGTTGCTGCAGTTGGATGACGAATCACTGACGATCGAGAGGCATACGATCCGCGTCGCGTTAAGCCCACCATCATTATTCGAGAGGTCGTGGATCAGCGTCTTTCGACACGGATTTATGCAATTGTCGCGCGAGCATCGTCAATTGTTACGGTATATCGCGCGAAACAGTACTGTGGGTAAATGCACATTGCATTGCATCGTTGCTGATAAGGACGTACATCATAAGCGTACGAAGTACATTACCGCGATCGTGTGTACGCCGTTGACGCTTCTACACGACATCGAGAACGGAGCGGTCGAAGTACTGGAAGTGCTGAATCCTGATACAAGAACAATTACAATTAATAGGTTTTTGGGTCGGGAATTGACACGATATTTGGATGACCGTACGAGCCTGCCGCGAAACTCGAATCTCGTCCTTGTACCGCTGAGTTTCCGATTTCCCGATTGTGAGTATGATCGCATCACCTGGAAGAGTCGCATCATGAAATCAGGTGAAATCGAGCGTTTCTGGGAAATTAATTATTTGTGAAGTGAACTCTTTGTGAATAAGCGAACATGGAGGTGTTCATGGACACGTACAGGGTTTTATCCCGAATGTCCAAGGTTTTACGCAGTATTGCGGAATTTCGAGACTGGATTGATCATTGCGGCGCGTGCCTGCAGCTCATCATCCAGTATCAGAGTAGCGGAGGAGTGCCCGTGGCCGCGAAACAACGCCTGGTGTCGCTGATCGCGCGAATAAAGACATTGCGCGCGAACGTGCGGGAAAAGTTTTCGCGAGTCGGGTGCGGGGTTTCGGGTCCATCGACGGCACCCAAAGTCGTATGGGAAGACGTGGAATCTGCGTTTATAGGTCGTATTGCAACGGGTGCGGTCATCAACGTGGGACACGTCGATCCGCGTCGATATTTAGAGGGTGCTCGACGAACTGTGATCTCGCGCGTCACGGACGCTATCACGACGCATAAGAGCGTATCCGTGAATACAAACTTGAACGCGGAGTTTATGTTGGGCGAGAATACGGACATGAAGAGTTTCGGTACGCGAAATCGCGTACTGTTAATGACTTCGAATGTGCGCGAGTGGTACTCGAAGTACGTGGTCGCTCCGACACTAGTGATGCTCGAGGAGTTTCAAGATCGCGACAGTGGATGGACCCTAAGGACTGTGCTAAATATTCTAGTGAATATTAATAAGCACAATCCACTTCGAGGGGGTTGTGACGTACCGCTCCCGCGCGCCGTCGTCCTGAAGAAAGCGGTGGTCAACGTAAAGAACAGAGACAATGCGTGTTTCTTGTGGGCTGTCGTTGCCAGTTTGTACCCCGTTACTGCGAATAGTGATAGGATCGCATCGTACCATCACTACTCGGAGGTGCTTCGCACGGGTGATATGACTCTACCCGTAACGTTGGACCAGCTGACGAAGTTCGAGAGGATGAACGACGTGTCAGTAAATGTGTACGCGTGGTCCGACGGAAGCTGCGTGCCTCTGCGTTTGACCGAGGACAAGCGAGAGAGACACGCGAACCTCCTACTGGTGCAGGACCCCAACGAGCCCCAACGATACTATTTCACATGCATTCGGAGCATGTCGAGACTGATTTCGAAGCAGCTCGGCAAACACAATGGACAAGTATTCGTTTGCGAAAGGTGAGTAAAATATGGTATATTTCGATCGATGTATTATTGATTATTATGTTTATTATTATTAATACTATTATCGTTGCAGATGTCTCAGCTTCTTCCATTCGAACGTGCAATTGACCAAGCATAACGTGGACTGCCAGCGTCTGAACGAGTGCGCCGTCGAATTGCCGTCCGTGGAGGATAAATGGTTGCAGTTCAAGAACTTCAAAAATAAGGAACGAGCGCCATTCATCGTTTACGCGGACTTCGAATGCATGCTGGAGGACGTCGAGCCTGCGGAGCGGAGTCGGACGTACACGTACCAACAGCATAGAGCGTACAGCGTGGGATATTACATCCATTGTTCCACCGACGCGTCTCTGTGCCGTTATCGCGCGTATCGTCACGAATCCGAGTGCGTGAAGTGATTCGTGCAAGAACTTCGAGACTTTGCGAACATTGCGTATTCGTGGTTGCGGAACGCGAATCCAATGAACTCATTGACGAGTCAACAATGGGATAGTTTTAATAACGCGATCGTGTGTCACGTGTGCGGGCAACCTTTCGTCGAAACGGACAAAAAAGTGCGCGACCATTGCTACTCGACGGGCAAGTACCGAGGCGCGGCCCACGTGTCGTGTAACTTGCAGTACCAAAGATCGTACACGATACCGGTAGTATTCCACAATTTATCAGGCTACGACGCGCATTTCGTGATCAAGGAGTTGGCGTCCGCGTTCGAGGGACAGATCGACCTGCTGCCGGTGACGAAGGAGCGGTACATATCGTTCACCAAACACGTCAAGGGAATCGACGCCGAGAACAACGATTGGAAGCGGGGATTGAAGTTTCGATTCATCGATTCGCTGAAGTTTTTGGCCGCGAGTCTGGAGAAACTCGCTTCGGACCTTGGCAGAGAACGACTCGCGATTCTACGGCACCAGTTTCAATCCCTGTCGGACGAGCAGTTCGATCTCCTGACCAGGAAGGGTGTCTTCCCGTACGACTACGTGACGTCGTACACCAAACTGAACGATACGTGTTTACCGTCCCGCGAAGCGTTCTATAACCGGCTGAACGATCGCGACGCGTCGGAGCCTGATTACGCGCACGCCGCGAACGTGTGGAATACTTTTCGCGTACAGACATTGGGCGAGTACAGTGATTTGTACTTGAAAACAGATGTGTTGTTACTCGCCGACGTGTTCGAAAGTTTCCGCACAGACTGTATCGCGAGTTACGATCTAGATCCCGCGCATTATTTTACGCTACCGAGTTTCACGTGGGACGCGATGCTCAAGTACACCGGCGTACGATTAGAGCTTCTGACGGACATGGACATGTTACTGTTGGTGGAGCGTGGCATACGCGGCGGTCTGAGTCAGTGCTCGCACAGGTACGCGCGTGCCAACAACAAGCACCTACCGACGGGGATGTACGACAAGTCGAAGGCGTCAACGTATCTGATGTACTTCGACGTCAACAACTTGTACGGCTGGGCAATGTCGCAGGCTATGCCGCGAGAAGGGTTTCGATGGCTGGACGATGCGGAGGTGGCCGCCCTTGACGTGTCATCCCTGCCCGACGGCGAGGGAGTCGAAGAATCCGAGGGATACCTGTTGGAGGTGGACATCGAATATCCCAAGGAGATTCACGACGCGCACGCCGACCTTCCATTCTGCCCGGTGCGCGAGCACGCGCCACACGGTAAACAGACCAAGCTGCTTGCCACGCTCGACGATAAGGAGCGATACGTCATCCACTATCGCTACCTGAAACAGTGCGTGCGACACGGTTTACGCGTGACGCGAATTCATCGGGTGTTGCGATTCGATCAGTCGTATTGGTTGCGCGACTACATTCGATTGAACACCGATTTGAGGACGCGAGCCACTAGCGAATTTCAAAAGACTTTATTCAAATTAATGAACAATGCGATGTACGGCAAAACAATGGAGAATGTGCGGAATCGCGTAGACGTGCGACTGGTGACTCGGTGGGACGGTCGTTACGGCGCGGAAGCGCTGATCGCGAAACCGAACTTTCACAGTCGCACGATCTTCTCCGAGCAGTTAGTGGCCATCGAAATGCGAAAACTCAGAGTGAAGTTCGACAAGCCGATATACGTGGGAATGAGTGTACTGGACGTATCGAAAGAATGCCTGTACGAATTTCATTATACGTATATGCGTGCGAGGTTCGGTGATCGGTGTAAGGTCCTGTACACCGACACCGATAGTTTAATGTATAGCGTGGAATGCGAGGATGCGTACGAATCGATGAAGCGTGACGTAGCCCGATTCGACACGAGTGATTACGCGGTGGACAATCCGTACGGTATGCCGCGCGTAAACAAAAAGGTGCCGGGACTCATGAAAGATGAGAACAACGGTGCCTTGATGACAGAGTTCGTCGAGCTACGATCTAAGATGTACGCGACTAGACCGTTTAACGCTACAGTGGGGTCTACGAGTGAGACAGAAAAAGGGAAGGGTGTGCGGAGCACGTGGTCGCGAATCATGTACAATTCGACGATTACGTTCGTTGTCTTCGCGATCTCAACCAGAAATCGGTTCGACAGAACAATATACGCTCCAAAGAGCACAGTGTATATACCGTGAGTGAGGAAAAGAACGCTCTCAGTCCGTTTGACGACAAGCGGTGTATTTTAGTCGATCGGGTCAGCACCCTTCCGTGGGGTCATTATCGAATCCCCGAGCTCAAGACTCACGAACGTCTCGAGCTTGAGCCCGACGAGTCCCTCGAGAATCCCATTGTATAGTATGTTTGCATGTTTGCATGTTTGTATGTTTATATGTTTGCATGTCCATATGTATATACGTTTCTTTTGTACATGTTATTTATATATTTATAAATATGTAATATATGTATAGCGTAGAATATAAGCAAAATTGTATTTTATACGTATATATATATATATTTTTTTTCCTTCTTTATTAAGATAAATTGTACGTATATATGTGGCGAAGAAGAATGAGGAGGAGGAGGCGGAGGAGGATGTAAATAAACGAACAATGTATATATTTATATGTATTTATTCATTCATTCATTTATTTGTACCAGTAACATCAAGCACGATAACGAATCAGAGAATATCCTTGTCGCGTATCCACGAGTTCCGCGACGAATCGAATCCGAGCCACTTAACGTACACCTGATTCCCCTTGCGACGAATAATCTTCTCGACCAGATAGACGTCCGGATTCGCGACCGAATGCAGTTCGTACTCGTAGAAACCACCCGAGATCGGCTCTCCCGCGGAATCGCGCAGAATGTACGTCACCGGGAACGTTCTTTGTACGGTTACGATTTCGAACACCTCGGTCGACCAGTTCGGAGTGTATCCCTTCTCGAAGAGGGTCTTGAACTTGCTCACGCGTACCTTGTCGCCGACGTTGAATTTCGCGCGTCGTCGAAAGCCTTCCGTTGCGGAGGGGGAGAGGGGTTCATTCGCGGCGAACGACAAACGCGTCGCGGGGGTTACGTCAACGGGTCGGGCGTTGATCGTTCGATGCTTGCGATGATTGTAGGTGCGTACGAGCGTAGGTAACAGGTCCACCCAGCGATAGGACGCGTTCAAGGAGAATTGTTTCCACATGAGGTTTTTCAGCGTGCGATTGAAACGTTCGACGATCGACGCTTTCATCACGCTGTGCGTGGAGTAGTGGTTGATCCCGCGTGTCTTCGCGCATCGTTGAAACTCCGAGTTGTAAAACTCTTTACCCATGTCGGTTTGTAAATTTCGCGGGCATCTATCGCTCTGTCGCAACACGGTCGCGAACGCCGCGGTCACGTCGCGTCCGCTTTTCGTTTTCACGGGTACGGCCCACGCGTACTTGCTGAACGCATCGATGATCGTTAGTATGTAGTGATATCCTCGATTTTGCTTCGCGTACGGACGCATCTCAACCAAATCGGCCTGCCACAAATCATCGTAGCCGCGAATCACGACGCTGCGCCGTGGGAAATTACGTCTCGCGGGAGCGTGTAGTTCGTTCACTAGTTGTACTCGTTCCTTGTTCATGCTTCGCGGTGGGCTGGGGATGGTCGCGACGTTTCAAGGACGTTAGAAGTAGTATGAGTTCCTCGAGTACTCGCAAAACGCAATCGGCGCACGTTCTTCACAATCGTCCGTTATTATTATTAGACGTTTCGGATTCGTAGTCGTTATCGTCACCATCAGTGATCATCGTCGTTGGCGTCGTCGTAGACCCTCGTCTGCTTTTCGCGGCTCCTTTCGTTTGTACAAATCCGTGTCCGTTATCGCAGTCGACGATGTGGTAAACTCTTCGAGTCTGTCTGTCAAGTGATTCAAGCGTTGCTCCATCGCGTTATTTAAATCATCCTCTAGTTGGGACAATTGCGCGTTAACGATATCCGTCATAGTTCGTTGTACTCGCGTCTCGAGTTGAGATCGTTGATACTCGGCGTCCAGTCGCGCGGTCGCGATAGCCGTTTCGATTTTTCGGTTAAAGCGTTCGTCCATCGAGGACAATAATCTCGTCATTGTCATTCTCGCTTCGTCGCTGTTGTTGTTGTTGTTGTTGTTGTTGCTGTTGTTGTTGTTGTTGCGTAACGCGGTGCCAAACTTGTTCACCGACATAACGATGCGTGTGCGCGAACACTACTGACGCGATGATCACCGAATCGTTCAATTTAAGATGCGTCCGTCCTCGCGAAGTTCCTCCACGATGGATGCGATTTCGTTATCATGACCCGTGTGACCTGCCGCGCGCGATGCTATGAGTAATCTAAGTCTATCGACCAATTCGTTCGGGTCATCCCAGTACACGTAATCGATCGCGTTATCGGTGACAGTCATCGATTCGTCAATGGGTAATCCTCGACCTTGTCGCGTGCCCGTGCCGTCCGCGCCGTCCGCGCCGCCCGCGCCGCCCCTAACGCGTCTGACTCCCAATGTCCGCACCCCACCGATTATCGCGGATATGATTTTCTTATACTTATATCCCTTATTTCCCAGCGTGCGCTTGCTCGGCGAATGGTTTCGCTTATGCGCGTTCGTCGATAGCAAGATGCGACGGTACGCGTGAATATCCGCGTCTGTGTACGTGCGAACGTTGGGTACTCGCATGAACAGCAATTCGTACAAACCCCGAGTCCCCACGTATCGCGTTCCGTTCACGCGAATGTCATCACCGTCCTCGTCGATGGTGAATACGGAATCGCCGATCATTAGGTCTTCGTCGGACCCCAAGTATACACCGTACACGTTGTCGATTCGTTTCTTGGTATCGGTGAAGAACAGTCGCAGGTATTCTCGCGACAAGGGTCCCTTGGCGTTCCGTACATACACTTCGACATCATCGATGGGGTTGCGCAGCGAATCCAAATCATGAACCTTTGTTGACGACTCATCATCCTGAATTTTTTCTTCGTCTTTGTGATCGATATCATGAACAACATCACCAACAACATCACCAACAACATTATCGTCAACATCATTGTTGTCATTATTACTATCGTTGTCATTGTCATTGTCGTTGTCAGCGTCGTCATCATTGTCAGCGTCGTCGTCGTCGTCGTCGTCGTCGTAGTCATTGTCATAGTCGCTAGAATCTGGAAGGTTATTCGGACGTTCCTTGGTTATCGATGGAGTAATGGGTCGAAGTCTCTTCGATGATTGTTGTTGATCGTATTCGTGTTTCCTCTTCACTGGTCGCGATCGAGGCGTTGAGCGCGTTATCAACGCGGACGAGTTCTCGATCAATCGTTTCAGCAGTTCAACGATGGGCCGCGTACTCGCTTCCACAGCCGCTTCCGTAGCCATTTTACCAATTTTCAAGGCTAAGCACTTTTTACGTATAACGTCGCTGACTCTGGCGATTTCCACCTTTGCGTCCACGCTCCGACGTTTCGTCCCTTTTTGATGCTTTGTTCCTTTTTGGTGTTTCGTTCCTGTTTGTCGATGACGTCGACGATGTTTTTGCGAATGCTTCGCGTCGACGTTGCTCGAGGTTATAGCAGTCGTCGCCGTCGATTCGTTGGCCATTTCGTGTTGCTCGATGAATGACTCGCGGTTTACTGATGTCAACGAGCTACGACAAACTCGTTAAATCCTCTTCGATACCGACCTTCGTACATGGAACTATCCTTATCGATCACCACGAAATCGTATCGTCGACGCCTACATCTCGCGCACAAGTCGTTGAACGACTCGAACGTCATGTCTGTGTTCACGTGATCGTTGTACACGCGACGCAAGTTTGTACCGTCTTGTTTGAACAGCATGAGAAAATTCGCGTTGTCCCTGATCAAATGTTTAGGTATTCTAGCGTACGATTGACATAAATAAAAGCAATCCACGTTCGCGTGGCGACCCATGGAGAAGTATTCGCGTATCGCGTTCTGTTCGTCGCATGCCACGTCGTCGAACACGAAGATCGAATCGGGCCGAGCGTCTCTCGGTGGGACGATCTCAGCGTTGTCCGAGTAGGGAAAGTATTTGATCCCGTCGATGACCGACAACACCTGTTCGAGATATCGATACTTTGGCTGATGCAACGATTTCGAGTATACGTACACGTTCTCGAAACGCAAACCGTTCGGACTCTCTAGCATGCTCAGAAGCACGTTCGTTTTTCCACATCCGGACGGCCCGCAAATCACGCCTCGCACGCTGTTCGGCAACAACGGGCCGTGTCTGTTCGATCGACTCGCATCCCTATCATCCTCGAGCATTCTGTTCGCGGTCACGCGAATAACGTCCGACTGTTTCGCGAATCGCATATTCGCAAGCACGTCTATGACGAGGGATGACTATTTATATTCGTGGTGCGTGTCGCGCAGGTCACTATCACAGTGATCGGTGGAGCGTGCGTACGCGTTTATTATTGTAGTAGCTATCGTGACTATTCTAACGTATATGGTTGCATCAACGACTGTGACGTCTCACGGATTAGGGAAGAATCAGAGGAGGAAGAATAATAATCAGAAGAAAAAGACTGGATCGGGTCTCGTGAACGGTATCATAAACCGTCTGCCGTTCGAACTACACGTTCCGGGTTATCAGTTCTGCGGACTGGGAACGCGTTTGCTAAAACGATTGGCTCGTGGCGACGAAGGTGTGAATCCTCTGGACGCAGCGTGCCGCGACCACGATATCGCGTACTCTCGTCGAAAGGATTTGGAGGGGCGACACGAGGCGGATCGTGCGTTAGCCGAACGAGCGCGAGAACGAGTATTCGCGAACGACGCGACCTTTGGCGAAAAAGCCGTAGCGACTGGAGTGTGGGCAACGATGAAGGCTAAGACCAAACTCGGCATGGGTATGAGAAGGACGAAACGTAAACAGAGAAAGTCTGGAAGGAAACATCCTCAACGGCGTCGACGACATCGTAATCTACGAGTGGCGAAACGCGGTGGCTTTCTTCCGTTTCTTCCGTTCGTGTTGCCCGCTTTATCAGCTATCGGAGCATTGGCCGGTGGAGCGGCTGGTATAACCAAAGCGGTCAACGATTCGAGGGCCTCTCGAAAACAGCTGGAAGAGACGTTGCGTCATCATCGAGCGATGGAAGGGCGAGGGATGCACCTGACACCGTACAAGCGAGGCGCGGGCTTGAACCTGAGACGGCGGCGCCAACGACGAGTGCGATCAAAGAAAAAAAAAACGTCGATCGCGTAGGCGCGTGGCGACGGTGGCGGCGATAACGCAACAACCTATGACGAACCTGCAATTAGAACGCGAAAGCGCCAGCATCCCGTTCTTTCGAGGGGTGTTTATGCGTGATACGCTTCCCACGCGTGTACGAAGCAACGAATGCGGTATCGCGAATCTGGACGAGAATCGAGGCGTCGGTACGCACTGGGTCGCTTACGCGAAACGCGGACCACGAGTACAATACTTTGATAGTTTTGGGAATCTGCGACCTCCCGCGGAATTGATCTACTATTTCGGACGCGGTACAACGATCACGTACAATCACGATCGTTTTCAACGTTTCGATCAGATGAATTGCGGTCGCTTGTGCATGCAATTTTTACAGCAAAAGTCTATGGAATTATGGCCTGTATAATAATAATAATAATAATAATAATAATAATAATAATAATAATAACGGTATGTACTAAGATTATGTTACAATGTGTCCATGCGTAATGGCGATTCACATCTTCTATAGTAAAGACTTATAATATCGATAAATTGCCGAGTATTCGTACGCGCGCGTCACTCCCCCTCTCTCCGTCTCGCGAGTGTAATCTATGATATGTCGTTCACGCTCACGTTAACGGGACGCAGCAGCGCGCTCACGGTAAACTATTTTCCACCGATAGATTTGAGCGATGGTCAATACGAATTAGGACTCGCGGACTTGGAGACGTTTCACACGATACCGAACATCGACTCGAACAACGATAAATTCTATTTCGTCGTGAACTACGACACCGAAAACAACTCAATCGTCGACGTAGCTAATGAATGCATTACGATACCCCACGGCTCCTACGAATTAGACGCTATCGCCGAGTACCTGAAGCAACGATTACTCGATCGATATCCTCGAAGACGTGGTAACAACGAGAACGACGATGACGACAAGTACCCTCTAATGCTACGAGCTAACAACAACACCATGAAAAGCGAGCTGAATTGTTCGTTCTTTGTAGACTTTACGAAACCGAACAATGTGGGCTCGTTGCTAGGATTTTCCCCAAATCGTGTCTTAATACCGAGAATCTGGCACGAGTCCGACGGACCCGTAAATATTATAAACGTTAACGTGATCAGAGTAACGTGCAACGTCACTACCGGCGCGTACAGCAACGATAAACAGGTACATACGATCCATGAATTTTCGCCACGCGTGCCGCCAGGATATAAGATATCGGAAACACCGCGGCACGTCATTTACTTGCCAATCGTCGCACGAGCAATACACGATCTAACGTTGTGCATCGTAGATCAACACGATCGTCCTATAGATTTCCGTGGAGAAGAAATAACGATTCGTTTACACGTTCAACGACGTCCGCGCGATAGGTAGCGTGACCGTACGTGTATGCACGCGTGTGTAGTATGTTAGTGTTAGATCACACGCACGAATCATCAATCGCCGCTGATATACCGTCTCTGTCACGCGTCTCGACCGGCCTTTGTCGACAGGCGAAAGTAGAAGAATAAAGACGGGAGGAGTGATAAGAAGAGGACCGGTAAGAAGCATAAGAAAGCCGTTGACTCGTCGAAACGCGCGTTTCCTACGATCGTTAGGTTTCATCGTCGCCTATTAGATACGCAGTCACGATGTCGATTATTTTGGACGTGGCGAATACGCCAACCTTCGACAATCGTATCACGAAGATCGAGTTACACACGTATAATCCATACGCCAACACAACGTTCGATAATAGCGATGAGATAAGAATCCCCATACAGCAGCAAGATCTGTACACGCTTCCGTGCGAAAGTTTTCTCTACATCGAAGGTCGTGGCACGTTGTCTACGCAAGACGCGAAAGGTCCAGCAACGTCCACGACCGCCGTTCTCGATAATAATTGCGTCGCGTTCATGTTCGATGAGATTCGATACGAATTGAACGGTGTCGAGATCGATCGTTGCCGAAATCCAGGAATCACTACCACCTTGAAAAATTTCGTTTCGTTGTCAGCCGAGAGAAGCAAAGCGCTTGCGAATGCCGGTTGGAATTATGACATCGATTACGATAACGATACTTTTCATTCGGGTGCTTTCAATTTCTGCGTACCCCTGAACGTGTTATTAGGATTCTGCGAGGATTACAAACGCATCGTGATGAACGCGCGGCACGAGCTGATTCTTATACGAGCGCGAGACGATTCGAACGCGATGCACTGCACATCCGCCACTGCGATCCCGAAACTGGAGATACGCAAGGTACAGTGGCGTATGCCCCACGTCGTTTTGGAGGAAGTGAATAAACTATCGATACTGCGAATCTTGGAAAGCGAACGACCGATCACGATGAGTTTCCGATCGTGGAGCCTACACGAGTATCCGTTACTGCAAGCGACAACGAAACATACGTGGACCGTGAAAACTACGTCGCAAATCGAGAAACCCCGATACGTGTTATTCGGCATGCAAACCGATCGAAAGAATCGTTCAAATAAACCCGCGTGGATATTCGACCCGAATAATCTCACAAACTTTCGACTCTACCTAAATTCCGAGACGTATCCGTACGATGACATGCAAATAGATTTTTCTAAGTATAAATTCGCGATCATGTACAATATGTATGCGAATTTCATCCGATCGTACTACGGTCACGGAGAACCGTTGCTGAGCGCGAACGAATTCCTTAAATACGCGCCTATCGAGGTAATAGATTGTTCTAGGCAAAACGAATCGTTTGAAAAACGCTACCGTGGACGTGCGAATAGATTTCGAATGCAAAGAAAATATTCCCGCTAATACTTCCGCCGTCTGTTTGTTCATACACGATCGTATAGTCGAATACGGCCCTTTAACCAACATGGTACGCAAATTAATATAGCGTGCATACGAGATTGATTACTACTACTACTACTACTACTACTACTACTACTAATACTACTACTCTTACTACGGATACTGCTACTGTTTTAAAACGTCGATGTCGAAGACCTCAGTTGCTGTTCTGACACCATCGCCGACGGTGATACCTAAACGAATAATAATAATGTTCGCCATTGTCGATCTGCAAGGGTTAAATATCGAACGCAAGTTCGTCGCCAAAGATCGCGATTCGCGTGAACAGCAACAACGATAAAACGTCGATCAGCCATTGGATCTTCGAACCGCCATACTTCTGGAATCATCTGAATTCCTGTGAGCACCGTCAAGCGTCCTGGCTCGCGAAGCATCATCACGGGCTTCGCTGGTCCGACGGCTACGTTCCATACTCCAAAATTCCGGGGCTCCTCACCAGCGTGCTCGCGAACATTGACTTCGTTATCCTGAAAGGTGCGGAAAAGAAAACGTCGATGCTGCAACTACTATCTGACATAATCGTTGAGGATGTATGCAATTTGTACGAACTGACGGCGCGAAAGATCAACAATACCAACAACAACTGCAACAACAACAACAATGCTCGATCTGTCGAAGACGACGGCGGCTACGACGTTGACGATGATTATTGCGGGATCATGCCTGACCTTCCTAACCTGAAGTCTATGTCTTCAACGAATGCCATTCGATGTGCATTTCACATCAACAACGGTGTTTGCGCGCTGGAGAATGTCGGGAAAATATGGGATTATATACGTAGCGTCACCTAATGTAAGTCATACACGCACATTACAATCTACTTTATGCGTCATATGCCGAGAAACGAATATGTAAGAATTATTATCTTTTTTCTGTTTTCTATAGCGATGAACACAACGGCGGCGGCGGTGATGAGCGTAATGACAGCGGCGACTGATTCCTCTACCCACGAGCAAGAAGATCCCTCCCATACGAACGTTATTTTACGCAAATACTTATTCCATAATTTAAGTACGCATGCATGCATGGATGTACATTAATAAATATATACTGCTTTCAAAGAAAAAATATATACATTTATTTAAAAATTGTTATACATTTATTATTAAACATATATATGCACGTACTATAGTGGTACGTGGTTTACATCACGCAGCATGGATTGTAATCCTAACGCCAACAATTCACAATCAATCAATGAATGCTTTTCGAAGTGCTCGCTTTCGGAAATTAATTTCACATAATTCGTTGGTACGGACGCGGTACGTAGAACTTCTACGAAGGTGGCATATTTACTGCTTACAGAGTACATATTTTCAGTTAGCCAGGTGAACATATGTTCAATGCAATGATTGTACGCGAATAGTTTACACATCGTTGCTTCAGTCATATATATGACAGTGCGATTATCGGTGATTTTAATAAGTTGATCATCATGCATACGCGTGAACTCTAGTCGTAAATGATCAATTACGATGTGAGTTTGGGGCGATGTTGCGTTGCTACGTAATCGTTGAAGTATGTCCGCCTCGTTTTGTAGCAGGAGCTTCCACGTAGACATTGAAAAGCTCAACTCGCAGCCTTTATTGTCCGCTATGGCGATCTCGACGTGGCACGAATCCATTCCAATGCGAATTCCAATACTTAGACGTTTATACGCTGTTGCGGTCAGTGGGTAATCACGTCCCAGGATCCGTACGACTGGTGGTTTTGGTGTTTTCAACGCTTTTGCCGTGGTGAATCCAGAACTGTAAGAAACATGTACATGAAATTAATACTTCGGGCGTATACGGTTACAATGAAAGAAGTAAGTGAATGAAGTAAGTGAAAAGTGTATAATAACGCGTACGTACCTCATATCGGATTGTTGATGATGTTGTTGTCGTTGGCGTTTATTTGGAATGCCACCATCGTTGTCGGATGCGCAGGATGAATCGTTTAAGCTGCGTTTGTACATTTTGATATGCACTGCGTATGATTCTCATCGACGGAAAAATGACGCGAACGATACTTGTTACTACTCGAGCGTACGTGGTGTAATGAAGCTCGCAGGACCGACCACGTCATTTTATACTGAATCACGCACACGTACGCGTCAATGTGTGATTCTTTACGAATGACATCGACGATGCTATATTCAACGATAATGTTGTCGAGTGGGATTAAGTTAACTTAGTTAAGTTAAATAAATTACTGAAATCATGAAAATCTATGTACGAATTCTTTTCGCCCTTACACGCTCCCACGACGCTTGACTCGCAGACCCTCGAGAAGGGTGCTTGAGACGTCGCCCTGTTCTCGATCGTGAAAATACTCGGAATTCTACCCCGAATAATTATCGCTTAGCTGCTCGCGTGAACGCAACGCCTAATTTATTGCTTCAGGGACATTGCGTTTTCTCGAGGGTACTTCCTTCTTAGAGGCATGGTCTTGGGAAAAGTCAATGCTCAGATATAAACACACACACTATCGCGCCGATTGATTTACAATAATTATCGCTATATGTATGCATCATTGCACTTGCGATGCATCGGTCCCACGATTCAAACATAAACACACGGCACGAAGCGCGTGCACGTAGGCACCAAAAACGCGTTCAATCCAGCTCAGATATAAACACACGGCATGGCGCGGTGCAATGTTTATTCCATGGGCTATCGCGATGATTGATTTACAATAATTATCGCTATATGTTTACATCATTGCACGTGGGCTGCATCGGTCCCACGATTCAAATATAAACACACGGCACGAAGCGCGTGCACGTAGACATAAAAAACGCGTTCAATCCTGTCGCGCGCCATGATCGCCTTATCTTTTCTCAGAAATCCTGGTTCGCCCTCTTTCTCAGAAATCATCATCATCGAAGACGCGATTTGAATTTCCACGAATCGGTCGCGGTCGCGCCTGCGCACCGAACCCCGCACGCGTACGGAGATTGCGCGGCGACGACGCGTGCCCAAATATACCTTAAACATCCAACAGGTGACGCCAACACGAGATGTATGAAAAAAACCTGGAAAATTTACCAAGACGGGCCCAAATACCGACGCGGGCCCAAAGTACCTTAAACATCCAATAGGTGGCGCCAACACGAAGTGTATGAAAAACCTGGAAAATTTACCAAGGCGGGCCCAAATACCGACGCGGGCCCAAAGTACCTTAAACATCCAATAGGTGGCGCCAATACGAAATGCGCGCGACGCCATTTTGAAATTTTGAAAATCCACCCCCTTCCCCTGTGACGTCAGCCCCCTCGCCCACGAACTCGACCTGCGCGCGCGACGCCATTTTGAAAATTTTGAAAATTCCCCTCCCCTGTGACGTCATCCCCCTCACCTACGAACTCGGTAGACGCCATTTTGAATCCCCCTCCCCTGTGACGTCATCCCCCTCGTCTACGAACTCGGTACCCCCCCTCCCCGCCTCATCCCCTCGCCCATGTCGCGGAAGAGCGCGGCGGTATCCCCCGCCCCGCCTCACCCCCTCGCCGGCACTTGAGCCAGAACTCTCATAGCTTACCTACTACTTACAAAAATTTTGTCAAACATTCACCGCGGAAATCCAAGACAAGGTAGACCGCATCGCCAAAACTCTTTACCTACTTCCAGTAAACTAAAAGCTCAGCACAAAACAGCGTCGTGCACAAATAGATGGATTAGGTTACATAGGCAAATCACTCTTGGGGCTAATGGATTCCGGGGATAGAAAGAAAATCGATGATTTTACTAGACCTTTTCAAAACACAAGATAACAGACTTTAAAAAAAAAAAAAAGTAAAACGCAATCAAGGGACAAATGCAAATTTTAAGAGCAAATACCAAACTTCTCAACGAGACTATACATGACATACGAGACAACGATAACACACTCTTAAACGCGACGTGACAAATTCAATACTTACTCCAACAGACAGCCAACATTACTAAATTTCGTGAGAGAGTAGACGAACCCCTCATACTAATAAACGGCCTCGCAGAAACACTATTGCGCGACACGCAAGTCTTGTTAGAATTCATTATGGATATAAAGAAAGGAGTCCTAAACCTACGATTAATACCACCAGCACAAATCATAACGTACCTCACTTCCGCATTAGCACATATTTCGAATGGACTAGACTTCACAATTGGAATAAAATTAGAAAACAAGCCGTCATTATCGAAATCCTCCAGCTCTCCACATTTTCGGATACCAAATCAATTACTGTAGTACTAGATATATCATTGTTAAACGCGAAAAAATTCTAATTGAGCAAGGTACACCTGATACCCACGAAGATAAACGAATCGTTCTACGCGTATAGAACCCCTCGACTCGTACGAGGTATGTGACACCTTGGTGCAAGATTACATACAACTAAGCAAACAGGGCCTAGCAAAATATAAGGCAATAAACGATCTGTACCTCTGCACCTCTAATCACCCGATGTTCAAAGCGATACCATACAGACCGTGCGAAGTACAATTGTACACAAAATTAACAAACACATGTAAAATGCGAATTATGACACTGAATCACACATTCCAGATAGAATTACAACTACCAGGCACGTGGATTTATATCGCGCCGAAACCGATACAACTAGCAGTAACTTGCGACGACAAAAGCACAAATATATATAGCATTAAGGATTCTGGTATAATAACAATAAGAAACAATTGTACAATCACTACCACCAAATTCACAATAGAAACTAGAAAACAATGCGGAATAGAAAGAACATGGTACTACTTACCTGACCACAATTTTTTGTCATTAGATGAAATCACACTTTCACAGACTACTGTAACTTCGTACGGAAACACAAATTTCAAGCTTAAAAGGATAATCGAACACCCCGAAGAATTAAATAAAGTTAGCAAACAAATTAGAAGACTTACAAAAACGATTTAGAAAAACCCGAAATTAAACCAACAGAGTATCACCAAGTTTCTTTATACAATTCACAGTAACGGGATTTATCACATGAGGACCCATGCCTAAAGTTGCATACGTTGCAAAGTAGGATGCCTTCGTTCTTCACCTTCTTCTTCACTGACAATACCCTTCCTCCTTGCTTTGAACATGTATCGAACGTGTATCGATACACGCTCATAGCCGTTCGATACACGTTCAACACACGTTTAGAGTGGTACGATAGACGTTGAAAGTGGTATGATACACGTTTGATAGATGTTCAATACACGTTCAGAGTGGTACGATTCACGTTCGATGCACGATCAAGTGATATGGTTTAGTCAAATTATGAGGCCAAAGAATGAGAGGATGATCTGTGAAGAATTCGAAGCAGATTAGTGCAAGGAGGAAGGGGGATTGTCAGTGAAGAAGAAGGTGAAGAACGAAGGCATCCTACTTTGCAACGTATGCAACTTTAGGCATGGGTCCTCATGTGATAAATCCCGTTACTGTGGATGGTATAAAGAAGCTTGGTGATACTCGGTTGGTATAATTTCGGATTTTTCTAAATCGTTTTTGTAAGTCTTCTAATTTGTTTGCTAATTTTATTTAATTCTTCGGGGTGTTCGATTATCCTTTTAAGCTTGAAATTTGTGTTTCCGTACGAACTTACAGTAGGCTGTGAAAGTGTGATTTCATCTGATGACAAAAAATTGTGGTCAGGTAAGTAGTACCATGTTCTTTCTATTCCGCATTGTTTTCTAGTTTCTATTGTGAATTTGGTGGTAGTGATTGTACATTTGTTTCTTATTGTTATTATACTGCTAGTTGTATCGGTTTCGGTGCGATATAAATCCACGTGCCTGGTAGTTGTAATTCTATCTGGAATGTGTGATTCAGTGTCATAATTCGCATTTTATATGTGTTTGTTAATTTTGTGTACAATTGTACTTCGCATGGTCTGTATGGTATCGCTTTGAACATCGGGTGATTAGAGGTGCAGAGGTACAGATCGTTTATTGCCTTATATTTTGCTAGGCCCTGTTTGCTTAGTTGTATGTAATCTTGCACCAAGGTGTCACATACCTCGTACGAGTCGAGGGGTTCTATACGCGTAGAACGATTCGTTTATCTTCGTGGGTATCAGGTGTACCTTGCTCAATTAGAATTTTTTCGCGTTTAACAATGATATATCTAGTACTACAGTAATTGATTTGGTATCCGAAAATGTGGAGAGCTGGAGGATTTCGATAATGACGGCTTGTTTTCTAATTTTATTCCAATTGTGAAGTCTAGTCCATTCGAAATATGTGCTAATGCGGAAGTGAGGTACGTTATGATTTGTGCTGGTGGTATTAATCGTAGGTTTAGGACTCCTTTCTTTATATCCATAATGAATTCTAACAAGACTTGCGTGTCGCGCAATAGTGTTTCTGCGAGGCCGTTTATTAGTATGAGGGGTTCGTCTACTCTCTCACGAAATTTAGTAATGTTGGCTGTCTGTTGGAGTAAGTATTGAATTTGTCACGTCGCGTTTAAGAGTGTGTTATCGTTGTCTCGTATGTCATGTATAGTCTCGTTGAGAAGTTTGGTATTTGCTCTTAAAATTTGCATTTGTCCCTTGATTGCGTTTTACTTTTTTTTTTTTTTAAAGTCTGTTATCTTGTGTTTTGAAAAGGTCTAGTAAAATCATCGATTTTCTTTCTATCCCCGGAATCCATTAGCCCCAAGAGTGATTTGCCTATGTAACCTAATCCATCTATTTGTGCACGACGCTGTTTTGTGCTGAGCTTTTAGTTTACTGGAAGTAGGTAAAGAGTTTTGGCGATGCGGTCTACCTTGTCTTGGATTTCCGCGGTGAATGTTTGACAAAATTTTTGTAAGTAGTAGGTAAGCTATGAGAGTTCTGGCTCAAGTGCCGGCGAGGGGGTGAGGCGGGGCGGGGGATACCGCCGCGCTCTTCCGCGACATGGGCGAGGGGATGAGGCGGGGAGGGGGGGTACCGAGTTCGTAGACGAGGGGGATGACGTCACAGGGGAGGGGGATTCAAAATGGCGTCTACCGAGTTCGTAGGTGAGGGGGATGACGTCACAGGGGAGGGGAATTTTCAAAATTTTCAAAATGGCGTCGCGCGCGCAGGTCGAGTTCGTGGGCGAGGGGGCTGACGTCACAGGGGAGGGGGGTGGATTTTCAAAATTTCAAAATGGCGTCGCGCGCATTTCGTATTGGCGCCACCTATTGGATGTTTAAGGTACTTTGGGCCCGCGTCGGTATTTGGGCCCGCCTTGGTAAATTTTCCAGGTTTTTCATACACTTCGTGTTGGCGCCACCTATTGGATGTTTAAGGTACTTTGGGCCCGCGTTGGTATTTGGGCCCGTCTTGGTAAATTTTCCAGGTTTTTTTCATACATCTCGTGTTGGCGTCACCTGTTGGATGTTTAAGGTATATTTGGGCACGCGTCGTCGCCGCGCAATCTCCGTACGCGTGCGGGGTTCGGTGCGCAGGCGCGACCGCGACCGATTCGTGGAAATTCAAATCGCGTCTTCGATGATGATGATTTCTGAGAAAGAGGGCGAACCAGGATTTCTGAGAAAAGATAAGGCGATCATGGCGCGCGACAGGATTGAACGCGTTTTTTATGTCTACGTGCACGCGCTTCGTGCCGTGTGTTTATATTTGAATCGTGGGACCGATGCAGCCCACGTGCAATGATGTAAACATATAGCGATAATTATTGTAAATCAATCATCGCGATAGCCCATGGAATAAACATTGCACCGCGCCATGCCGTGTGTTTATATCTGAGCTGGATTGAACGCGTTTTTGGTGCCTACGTGCACGCGCTTCGTGCCGTGTGTTTATGTTTGAATCGTGGGACCGATGCATCGCAAGTGCAATGATGCATACATATAGCGATAATTATTGTAAATCAATCGGCGCGATAGTGTGTGTGTTTATATCTGAGCATTGACTTTTCCCAAGACCATGCCTCTAAGAAGGAAGTACCCTCGAGAAAACGCAATGTCCCTGAAGCAATAAATTAGGCGTTGCGTTCACGCGAGCAGCTAAGCGATAATTATTCGGGGTAGAATTCCGAGTATTTTCACGATCGAGAACAGGGCGACGTCTCAAGCACCCTTCTCGAGGGTCTGCGAGTCAAGCGTCGTGGGAGCGTGTAAGGGCGAAAAGAATTCGTACATAGATTTTCATGATTTCAGTAATTTATTTAACTTAACTAAGTTAACTTAATCCCACTCGACAACATTATCGTTGAATATAGCATCGTCGATGTCATTCGTAAAGAATCACACATTGACGCGTACGTGTGCGTGATTCAGTATAAAATGACGTGGTCGGTCCTGCGAGCTTCATTACACCACGTACGCTCGAGTAGTAACAAGTATCGTTCGCGTCATTTTTCCGTCGATGAGAATCATACGCAGTGCATATCAAAATGTACAAACGCAGCTTAAACGATTCATCCTGCGCATCCGACAACGATGGTGGCATTCCAAATAAACGCCAACGACAACAACATCATCAACAATCCGATATGAGGTACGTACGCGTTATTATACACTTTTCACTTACTTCATTCACTTACTTCTTTCATTGTAACCGTATACGCCCGAAGTATTAATTTCATGTACATGTTTCTTACAGTTCTGGATTCACCACGGCAAAAGCGTTGAAAACACCAAAACCACCAGTCGTACGGATCCTGGGACGTGATTACCCACTGACCGCAACAGCGTATAAACGTCTAAGTATTGGAATTCGCATTGGAATGGATTCGTGCCACGTCGAGATCGCCATAGCGGACAATAAAGGCTGCGAGTTGAGCTTTTCAATGTCTACGTGGAAGCTCCTGCTACAAAACGAGGCGGACATACTTCAACGATTACGTAGCAACGCAACATCGCCCCAAACTCACATCGTAATTGATCATTTACGACTAGAGTTCACGCGTATGCATGATGATCAACTTATTAAAATCACCGATAATCGCACTGTCATATATATGACTGAAGCAACGATGTGTAAACTATTCGCGTACAATCATTGCATTGAACATATGTTCACCTGGCTAACTGAAAATATGTACTCTGTAAGCAGTAAATATGCCACCTTCGTAGAAGTTCTACGTACCGCGTCCGTACCAACGAATTATGTGAAATTAATTTCCGAAAGCGAGCACTTCGAAAAGCATTCATTGATTGATTGTGAATTGTTGGCGTTAGGATTACAATCCATGCTGCGTGATGTAAACCACGTACCACTATAGTACGTGCATATATATGTTTAATAATAAATGTATAACAATTTTTAAATAAATGTATATATTTTTTCTTTGAAAGCAGTATATATTTATTAATGTACATCCATGCATGCATGCGTACTTAAATTATGGAATAAGTATTTGCGTAAAATAACGTTCGTATGGGAGGGATCTTCTTGCTCGTGGGTAGAGGAATCAGTCGCCGCTGTCATTACGCTCATCACCGCCGCCGCCGTTGTGTTCATCGCTATAGAAAACAGAAAAAAGATAATAATTCTTACATATTCGTTTCTCGGCATATGACGCATAAAGTAGATTGTAATGTGCGTGTATGACTTACATTAGGTGACGCTACGTATATAATCCCATATTTTCCCGACATTCTCCAGCGCGCAAACACCGTTGTTGATGTGAAATGCACATCGAATGGCATTCGTTGAAGACATAGACTTCAGGTTAGGAAGGTCAGGCATGATCCCGCAATAATCATCGTCAACGTCGTAGCCGCCGTCGTCTTCGACAGATCGAGCATTGTTGTTGTTGTTGCAGTTGTTGTTGGTATTGTTGATCTTTCGCGCCGTCAGTTCGTACAAATTGCATACATCCTCAACGATGTCAGATAGTAGTTGCAGCATCGACGTTTTCTTTTCCGCACCTTTCACGATAACGAAGTCAATGTTCGCGAGCACGCTGGTGAGGAGCCCCGGAATTTTGGAGTATGGAACGTAGCCGTCGGACCAGCGAAGCCCGTGATGATGCTTCGCGAGCCAGGACGCTTGACGGTGCTCACAGGAATTCAGATGATTCCAGAAGTATGGCGGTTCGAAGATCCAATGGCTGATCGACGTTTTATCGTTGTTGCTGTTCACGCGAATCGCGATCTTTGGCGACGAACTTGCGTTCGATATTTAACCCTTGCAGATCGACAATGGCGAACATTATTATTATTCGTTTAGGTATCACCGTCGGCGATGGTGTCAGAACAGCAACTGAGGTCTTCGACATCGACGTTTTAAAACAGTAGCAGTATCCGTAGTAAGAGTAGTAGTATTAGTAGTAGTAGTAGTAGTAGTAGTAGTAGTAATCAATCTCGTATGCACGCTATATTAATTTGCGTACCATGTTGGTTAAAGGGCCGTATTCGACTATACGATCGTGTATGAACAAACAGACGGCGGAAGTATTAGCGGGAATATTTTCTTTGCATTCGAAATCTATTCGCACGTCCACGGTAGCGTTTTTCAAACGATTCGTTTTGCCTAGAACAATCTATTACCTCGATAGGCGCGTATTTAAGGAATTCGTTCGCGCTCAGCAACGGTTCTCCGTGACCGTAGTACGATCGGATGAAATTCGCATACATATTGTACATGATCGCGAATTTATACTTAGAAAAATCTATTTGCATGTCATCGTACGGATACGTCTCGGAATTTAGGTAGAGTCGAAAGTTTGTGAGATTATTCGGGTCGAATATCCACGCGGGTTTATTTGAACGATTCTTTCGATCGGTTTGCATGCCGAATAACACGTATCGGGGTTTCTCGATTTGCGACGTAGTTTTCACGGTCCACGTATGTTTCGTTGTCGCTTGCAGTAACGGATACTCGTGTAGGCTCCACGATCGGAAACTCATCGCGATCGGTCGTTCGCTTTCCAAGATTCGCAGTATCGATAGTTTATTCACTTCCTCCAAAACGACGTGGGGCATACGCCACTGTACCTTGCGTATCTCCAGTTTCGGGATCGCAGTGGCGGATGTGCAGTGCATCGCGTTCGAATCGTCTCGCGCTCGTATAAGAATCAGCTCGTGCCGCGCGTTCATCACGATGCGTTTGTAATCCTCGCAGAATCCTAATAACACGTTCAGGGGTACGCAGAAATTGAAAGCACCCGAATGAAAAGTATCGTTATCGTAATCGATGTCATAATTCCAACCGGCATTCGCAAGCGCTTTGCTTCTCTCGGCTGACAACGAAACGAAATTTTTCAAGGTGGTAGTGATTCCTGGATTTCGGCAACGATCGATCTCGACACCGTTCAATTCGTATCGAATCTCATCGAACATGAACGCGACGCAATTATTATCGAGAACGGCGGTCGTGGACGTTGCTGGACCTTTCGCGTCTTGCGTAGACAACGTGCCACGACCTTCGATGTAGAGAAAACTTTCGCACGGAAGCGTGTACAGATCTTGCTGCTGTATGGGGATTCTTATCTCATCGCTATTATCGAACGTTGTGTTGGCGTATGGATTATACGTGTGTAACTCGATCTTCGTGATACGATTGTCGAAGGTTGGCGTATTCGCCACGTCCAAAATAATCGACATCGTGACTGCGTATCTAATAGGCGACGATGAAACCTAACGATCGTAGGAAACGCGCGTTTCGACGAGTCAACGGCTTTCTTATGCTTCTTACCGGTCCTCTTCTTATCACTCCTCCCGTCTTTATTCTTCTACTTTCGCCTGTCGACAAAGGCCGGTCGAGACGCGTGACAGAGACGGTATATCAGCGGCGATTGATGATTCGTGCGTGTGATCTAACACTAACATACTACACACGCGTGCATACACGTACGGTCACGCTACCTATCGCGCGGACGTCGTTGAACGTGTAAACGAATCGTTATTTCTTCTCCACGGAAATCTATAGGACGATCGTGTTGATCTACGATGCACAACGTTAGATCGTGTATTGCTCGTGCGACGATTGGCAAGTAAATGACGTGCCGCGGTGTTTCCGATATCTTATATCCTGGCGGCACGCGTGGCGAAAATTCATGGATCGTATGTACCTGTTTATCGTTGCTGTACGCGCCGGTAGTGACGTTGCACGTTACTCTGATCACGTTAACGTTTATAATATTTACGGGTCCGTCGGACTCGTGCCAGATTCTCGGTATTAAGACACGATTTGGGGAAAATCCTAGCAACGAGCCCACATTGTTCGGTTTCGTAAAGTCTACAAAGAACGAACAATTCAGCTCGCTTTTCATGGTGTTGTTGTTAGCTCGTAGCATTAGAGGGTACTTGTCGTCATCGTCGTTCTCGTTGTTACCACGTCTTCGAGGATATCGATCGAGTAATCGTTGCTTCAGGTACTCGGCGATAGCGTCTAATTCGTAGGAGCCGTGGGGTATCGTAATGCATTCATTAGCTACGTCGACGATTGAGTTGTTTTCGGTGTCGTAGTTCACGACGAAATAGAATTTATCGTTGTTCGAGTCGATGTTCGGTATCGTGTGAAACGTCTCCAAGTCCGCGAGTCCTAATTCGTATTGACCATCGCTCAAATCTATCGGTGGAAAATAGTTTACCGTGAGCGCGCTGCTGCGTCCCGTTAACGTGAGCGTGAACGACATATCATAGATTACACTCGCGAGACGGAGAGAGGGGGAGTGACGCGCGCGTACGAATACTCGGCAATTTATCGATATTATAAGTCTTTACTATAGAAGATGTGAATCGCCATTACGCATGGACACATTGTAACATAATCTTAGTACATACCGTTATTATTATTATTATTATTATTATTATTATTATTATTATTATTATACAGGCCATAATTCCATAGACTTTTGCTGTAAAAATTGCATGCACAAGCGACCGCAATTCATCTGATCGAAACGTTGAAAACGATCGTGATTGTACGTGATCGTTGTACCGCGTCCGAAATAGTAGATCAATTCCGCGGGAGGTCGCAGATTCCCAAAACTATCAAAGTATTGTACTCGTGGTCCGCGTTTCGCGTAAGCGACCCAGTGCGTACCGACGCCTCGATTCTCGTCCAGATTCGCGATACCGCATTCGTTGCTTCGTACACGCGTGGGAAGCGTATCACGCATAAACACCCCTCGAAAGAACGGGATGCTGGCGCTTTCGCGTTCTAATTGCAGGTTCGTCATAGGTTGTTGCGTTATCGCCGCCACCGTCGCCACGCGCCTACGCGATCGACGTTTTTTTTTTCTTTGATCGCACTCGTCGTTGGCGCCGCCGTCTCAGGTTCAAGCCCGCGCCTCGCTTGTACGGTGTCAGGTGCATCCCTCGCCCTTCCATCGCTCGATGATGACGCAACGTCTCTTCCAGCTGTTTTCGAGAGGCCCTCGAATCGTTGACCGCTTTGGTTATACCAGCCGCTCCACCGGCCAATGCTCCGATAGCTGATAAAGCGGGCAACACGAACGGAAGAAACGGAAGAAAGCCACCGCGTTTCGCCACTCGTAGATTACGATGTCGTCGACGCCGTTGAGGATGTTTCCTTCCAGACTTTCTCTGTTTACGTTTCGTCCTTCTCATACCCATGCCGAGTTTGGTCTTAGCCTTCATCGTTGCCCACACTCCAGTCGCTACGGCTTTTTCGCCAAAGGTCGCGTCGTTCGCGAATACTCGTTCTCGCGCTCGTTCGGCTAACGCACGATCCGCCTCGTGTCGCCCCTCCAAATCCTTTCGACGAGAGTACGCGATATCGTGGTCGCGGCACGCTGCGTCCAGAGGATTCACACCTTCGTCGCCACGAGCCAATCGTTTTAGCAAACGCGTTCCCAGTCCGCAGAACTGATAACCCGGAACGTGTAGTTCGAACGGCAGACGGTTTATGATACCGTTCACGAGACCCGATCCAGTCTTTTTCTTCTGATTATTATTCTTCCTCCTCTGATTCTTCCCTAGTCCGTGAGACGTCACAGTCGTTGATGCAACCATATACGTTAGAATAGTCACGATAGCTACTACAATAATAAACGCGTACGCACGCTCCACCGATCACTGTGATAGTGACCTGCGCGACGCGCACCACGAATATAAATAGTCATCCCTCGTCATAGACGTGCTTGCGAATATGCGATTCGCGAAACAGTCGGACGTTATTCGCGTGACCGCGAACAGAATGCTCGAGGATGATAGGGATGCGAGTCGATCGAACAGACACGGCCCGTTGTTGCCGAACAGCGTGCGAGGCGTGATTTGCGGGCCGTCCGGATGTGGAAAAACGAACGTGCTTCTGAGCATGCTAGAGAGTCCGAACGGTTTGCGTTTCGAGAACGTGTACGTATACTCGAAATCGTTGCATCAGCCAAAGTATCGATATCTCGAACAGGTGTTGTCGGTCATCGACGGGATCAAATACTTTCCCTACTCGGACAACGCTGAGATCGTCCCACCGAGAGACGCTCGGCCCGATTCGATCTTCGTGTTCGACGACGTGGCATGCGACGAACAGAACGCGATACGCGAATACTTCTCCATGGGTCGCCACGCGAACGTGGATTGCTTTTATTTATGTCAATCGTACGCTAGAATACCTAAACATTTGATCAGGGACAACGCGAATTTTCTCATGCTGTTCAAATAAGACGGTACAAACTTGCGTCGCGTGTACAACGATCACGTGAACACAGACATGACGTTCGAGTCGTTCAACGACTTGTGCGCGAGATGTAGGCGTCGACGATACGATTTCGTGGTGATCGATAAGGATAGTTCCATGTACGAAGGTCGGTATCGAAGAGGATTTAACGAGTTTGTCGTAGCTCGTTGACATCAGTAAACCGCGAGTCATTCATCGAGCAACACGAAATGGCCAACGAATCGACGGCGACGACTGCTATAACCTCGAGCAACGTCGACGCGAAGCATTCGCAAAAACATCGTCGACGTCATCGACAAACAGGAACGAAACACCAAAAAGGAACAAAGCATCAAAAAGGGACGAAACGTCGGAGCGTGGACGCAAAGGTGGAAATCGCCAGAGTCAGCGACGTTATACGTAAAAAGTGCTTAGCCTTGAAAATTGGTAAAATGGCTACGGAAGCGGCTGTGGAAGCGAGTACGCGGCCCATCGTTGAACTGCTGAAACGATTGATCGAGAACTCGTCCGCGTTGATAACGCGCTCAACGCCTCGATCGCGACCAGTGAAGAGGAAACACGAATACGATCAACAACAATCATCGAAGAGACTTCGACCCATTACTCCATCGATAACCAAGGAACGTCCGAATAACCTTCCAGATTCTAGCGACTATGACAATGACTACGACGACGACGACGACGACGACGACGACGACGACGACGCTGACAATGATGACGACGCTGACAACGACAATGACAATGACAACGATAGTAATAATGACAACAATGATGTTGACGATAATGTTGTTGGTGATGTTGTTGGTGATGTTGTTCATGATATCGATCACAAAGACGAAGAAAAAATTCAGGATGATGAGTCGTCAACAAAGGTTCATGATTTGGATTCGCTGCGCAACCCCATCGATGATGTCGAAGTGTATGTACGGAACGCCAAGGGACCCTTGTCGCGAGAATACCTGCGACTGTTCTTCACCGATACCAAGAAACGAATCGACAACGTGTACGGTGTATACTTGGGGTCCGACGAAGACCTAATGATCGGCGATTCCGTATTCACCATCGACGAGGACGGTGATGACATTCGCGTGAACGGAACGCGATACGTGGGGACTCGGGGTTTGTACGAATTGCTGTTCATGCGAGTACCCAACGTTCGCACGTACACAGACGCGGATATTCACGCGTACCGTCGCATCTTGCTATCGACGAACGCGCATAAGCGAAACCATTCGCCGAGCAAGCGCACGCTGGGAAATAAGGGATATAAGTATAAGAAAATCATATCCGCGATAATCGGTGGGGTGCGGACATTGGGAGTCAGACGCGTTAGGGGCAGCGCGGGCGGCGCGGACGGCGCGGACGGCACGGGCACGCGACAAGGTCGAGGATTACCCATTGACGAATCGATGACTGTCACCGATAACGCGATCGATTACGTGTACTGGGATGACCCGAACGAATTGGTCGATAGACTTAGATTACTCATAGCATCGCGCGCGGCAGGTCACACGGGTCATGATAACGAAATCGCATCCATCGTGGAGGAACTTCGCGAGGACGGACGCATCTTAAATTGAACGATTCGGTGATCATCGCGTCAGTAGTGTTCGCGCACACGCATCGTTATGTCGGTGAACAAGTTTGGCACCGCGTTACGCAACAACAACAACAACAGCAACAACAACAACAACAACAACAACAGCGACGAAGCGAGAATGACAATGACGAGATTATTGTCCTCGATGGACGAACGCTTTAACCGAAAAATCGAAACGGCTATCGCGACCGCGCGACTGGACGCCGAGTATCAACGATCTCAACTCGAGACGCGAGTACAACGAACTATGACGGATATCGTTAACGCGCAATTGTCCCAACTAGAGGATGATTTAAATAACGCGATGGAGCAACGCTTGAATCACTTGACAGACAGACTCGAAGAGTTTACCACATCGTCGACTGCGATAACGGACACGGATTTGTACAAACGAAAGGAGCCGCGAAAAGCAGACGAGGGTCTACGACGACGCCAACGACGATGATCACTGATGGTGACGATAACGACTACGAATCCGAAACGTCTAATAATAATAACGAACGATTGCGAAGAACGTGCGCCGATTGCGTTTTGCGAGTACTCGAGGAACTCATACTACTTCTAACGTCCTTGAAACGTCGCGACCATCCCCAGCCCACCGCGAAGCATGAACAAGGAACGAGTACAACTAGTGAACGAACTACACGCTCCCGCGAGACGTAATTTCCCACGGCGCAGCGTCGTGATTCGCGGCTACGATGATTTGTGGCAGGCCGATTTGGTTGAGATGCGTCCGTACGCGAAGCAAAATCGAGGATATCACTACATACTAACGATCATCGATGCGTTCAGCAAGTACGCGTGGGCCGTACCCGTGAAAACGAAAAGCGGACGCGACGTGACCGCGGCGTTCGCGACCGTGTTGCGACAGAGCGATAGATGCCCGCGAAATTTACAAACCGACATGGGTAAAGAGTTTTACAACTCGGAGTTTCATCGATGCGCGAAGACACGCGGGATCAACCACTACTCCACGCACAGCGTGATGAAAGCGTCGATCGTCGAACGTTTCAATCGCACGCTGAAAAACCTCATGTGGAAACAATTCTCCTTGAACGCGTCCTATCGCTGGGTGGACCTGTTACCTACGCTCGTACGCACCTACAATCATCGCAAGCATCGAACGATCAACGCCCGACCCGTTGACGTAACCCCCGCGACGCGTTTGTCGTTCGCCGCGAATGAACCCCTCTCCCCCTCCGCAACGGAAGGCTTTCGACGACGCGCGAAATTCAACGTCGGCGACAAGGTACGCGTGAGCAAGTTCAAGACCCTCTTCGAGAAGGGATACACTCCGAACTGGTCGACCGAGGTGTTCGAAATCGTAACCGTACAAAGAACGTTCCCGGTGACGTACATTCTGCGCGATTCCGCGGGAGAGCCGATCTCGGGTGGTTTCTACGAGTACGAACTGCATTCGGTCGCGAATCCGGACGTCTATCTGGTCGAGAAGATTATTCGTCGCAAGGGGAATCAGGTGTACGTTAAGTGGCTCGGATTCGATTCGTCGCGGAACTCGTGGATACGCGACAAGGATATTCTCTGATTCGTTATCGTGCTTGATGTTACTGGTACAAATAAATGAATGAATGAATAAATACATATAAATATATACATTGTTCGTTTATTTACATCCTCCTCCGCCTCCTCCTCCTCATTCTTCTTCGCCACATATATACGTACAATTTATCTTAATAAAGAAGGAAAAAAAATATATATATATATACGTATAAAATACAATTTTGCTTATATTCTACGCTATACATATATTACATATTTATAAATATATAAATAACATGTACAAAAGAAACGTATATACATATGGACATGCAAACATATAAACATACAAACATGCAAACATGCAAACATACTATACAATGGGATTCTCGAGGGACTCGTCGGGCTCAAGCTCGAGACGTTCGTGAGTCTTGAGCTCGGGGATTCGATAATGACCCCACGGAAGGGTGCTGACCCGATCGACTAAAATACACCGCTTGTCGTCAAACGGACTGAGAGCGTTCTTTTCCTCACTCACGGTATATACACTGTGCTCTTTGGAGCGTATATTGTTCTGTCGAACCGATTTCTGGTTGAGATCGCGAAGACAACGAACGTAATCGTCGAATTGTACATGATTCGCGACCACGTGCTCCGCACACCCTTCCCTTTTTCTGTCTCACTCGTAGACCCCACTGTAGCGTTAAACGGTCTAGTCGCGTACATCTTAGATCGTAGCTCGACGAACTCTGTCATCAAGGCACCGTTGTTCTCATCTTTCATGAGTCCCGGCACCTTTTTGTTTACGCGCGGCATACCGTACGGATTGTCCACCGCGTAATCACTCGTGTCGAATCGGGCTACGTCACGCTTCATCGATTCGTACGCATCCTCGCATTCCACGCTATACATTAAACTATCGGTGTCGGTGTATAGGACCTTACACCGATCACCGAACCTCGCACGCATATACGTATAATGAAATTCGTACAGGCATTCTTTCGATACGTCCAGTACACTCATTCCCACGTATATCGGCTTGTCGAACTTCACTCTGAGTTTTCGCATTTCGATGGCCACTAACTGCTCGGAGAAGATCGTGCGACTGTGAAAGTTCGGTTTCGCGATCAGCGCTTCCGCGCCGTAACGACCGTCCCACCGAGTCACCAGTCGCACGTCTACGCGATTCCGCACATTCTCCATTGTTTTGCCGTACATCGCATTGTTCATTAATTTGAATAAAGTCTTTTGAAATTCGCTAGTGGCTCGCGTCCTCAAATCGGTGTTCAATCGAATGTAGTCGCGCAACCAATACGACTGATCGAATCGCAACACCCGATGAATTCGCGTCACGCGTAAACCGTGTCGCACGCACTGTTTCAGGTAGCGATAGTGGATGACGTATCGCTCCTTATCGTCGAGCGTGGCAAGCAGCTTGGTCTGTTTACCGTGTGGCGCGTGCTCGCGCACCGGGCAGAATGGAAGGTCGGCGTGCGCGTCGTGAATCTCCTTGGGATATTCGATGTCCACCTCCAACAGGTATCCCTCGGATTCTTCGACTCCCTCGCCGTCGGGCAGGGATGACACGTCAAGGGCGGCCACCTCCGCATCGTCCAGCCATCGAAACCCTTCTCGCGGCATAGCCTGCGACATTGCCCAGCCGTACAAGTTGTTGACGTCGAAGTACATCAGATACGTTGACGCCTTCGACTTGTCGTACATCCCCGTCGGTAGGTGCTTGTTGTTGGCACGCGCGTACCTGTGCGAGCACTGACTCAGACCGCCGCGTATGCCACGCTCCACCAACAGTAACATGTCCATGTCCGTCAGAAGCTCTAATCGTACGCCGGTGTACTTGAGCATCGCGTCCCACGTGAAACTCGGTAGCGTAAAATAATGCGCGGGATCTAGATCGTAACTCGCGATACAGTCTGTGCGGAAACTTTCGAACACGTCGGCGAGTAACAACACATCTGTTTTCAAGTACAAATCACTGTACTCGCCCAATGTCTGTACGCGAAAAGTATTCCACACGTTCGCGGCGTGCGCGTAATCAGGCTCCGACGCGTCGCGATCGTTCAGCCGGTTATAGAACGCTTCGCGGGACGGTAAACACGTATCGTTCAGTTTGGTGTACGACGTCACGTAGTCGTACGGGAAGACACCCTTCCTGGTCAGGAGATCGAACTGCTCGTCCGACAGGGATTGAAACTGGTGCCGTAGAATCGCGAGTCGTTCTCTGCCAAGGTCCGAAGCGAGTTTCTCCAGACTCGCGGCCAAAAACTTCAGCGAATCGATGAATCGAAACTTCAATCCCCGCTTCCAATCGTTGTTCTCGGCGTCGATTCCCTTGACGTGTTTGGTGAACGATATGTACCGCTCCTTCGTCACCGGCAGCAGGTCGATCTGTCCCTCGAACGCGGACGCCAACTCCTTGATCACGAAATGCGCGTCGTAGCCTGATAAATTGTGGAATACTACCGGTATCGTGTACGATCTTTGGTACTGCAAGTTACACGACACGTGGGCCGCGCCTCGGTACTTGCCCGTCGAGTAGCAATGGTCGCGCACTTTTTTGTCCGTTTCGACGAAAGGTTGCCCGCACACGTGACACACGATCGCGTTATTAAAACTATCCCATTGTTGACTCGTCAATGAGTTCATTGGATTCGCGTTCCGCAACCACGAATACGCAATGTTCGCAAAGTCTCGAAGTTCTTGCACGAATCACTTCACGCACTCGGATTCGTGACGATACGCGCGATAACGGCACAGAGACGCGTCGGTGGAACAATGGATGTAATATCCCACGCTGTACGCTCTATGCTGTTGGTACGTGTACGTCCGACTCCGCTCCGCAGGCTCGACGTCCTCCAGCATGCATTCGAAGTCCGCGTAAACGATGAATGGCGCTCGTTCCTTATTTTTGAAGTTCTTGAACTGCAACCATTTATCCTCCACGGACGGCAATTCGACGGCGCACTCGTTCAGACGCTGGCAGTCCACGTTATGCTTGGTCAATTGCACGTTCGAATGGAAGAAGCTGAGACATCTGCAACGATAATAGTATTAATAATAATAAACATAATAATCAATAATACATCGATCGAAATATACCATATTTTACTCACCTTTCGCAAACGAATACTTGTCCATTGTGTTTGCCGAGCTGCTTCGAAATCAGTCTCGACATGCTCCGAATGCATGTGAAATAGTATCGTTGGGGCTCGTTGGGGTCCTGCACCAGTAGGAGGTTCGCGTGTCTCTCTCGCTTGTCCTCGGTCAAACGCAGAGGCACGCAGCTTCCGTCGGACCACGCGTACACATTTACTGACACGTCGTTCATCCTCTCGAACTTCGTCAGCTGGTCCAACGTTACGGGTAGAGTCATATCACCCGTGCGAAGCACCTCCGAGTAGTGATGGTACGATGCGATCCTATCACTATTCGCAGTAACGGGGTACAAACTGGCAACGACAGCCCACAAGAAACACGCATTGTCTCTGTTCTTTACGTTGACCACCGCTTTCTTCAGGACGACGGCGCGCGGGAGCGGTACGTCACAACCCCCTCGAAGTGGATTGTGCTTATTAATATTCACTAGAATATTTAGCACAGTCCTTAGGGTCCATCCACTGTCGCGATCTTGAAACTCCTCGAGCATCACTAGTGTCGGAGCGACCACGTACTTCGAGTACCACTCGCGCACATTCGAAGTCATTAACAGTACGCGATTTCGCGTACCGAAACTCTTCATGTCCGTATTCTCGCCCAACATAAACTCCGCGTTCAAGTTTGTATTCACGGATACGCTCTTATGCGTCGTGATAGCGTCCGTGACGCGCGAGATCACAGTTCGTCGAGCACCCTCTAAATATCGACGCGGATCGACGTGTCCCACGTTGATGACCGCACCCGTTGCAATACGACCTATAAACGCAGATTCCACGTCTTCCCATACGACTTTGGGTGCCGTCGATGGACCCGAAACCCCGCACCCGACTCGCGAAAACTTTTCCCGCACGTTCGCGCGCAATGTCTTTATTCGCGCGATCAGCGACACCAGGCGTTGTTTCGCGGCCACGGGCACTCCTCCGCTACTCTGATACTGGATGATGAGCTGCAGGCACGCGCCGCAATGATCAATCCAGTCTCGAAATTCCGCAATACTGCGTAAAACCTTGGACATTCGGGATAAAACCCTGTACGTGTCCATGAACACCTCCATGTTCGCTTATTCACAAAGAGTTCACTTCACAAATAATTAATTTCCCAGAAACGCTCGATTTCACCTGATTTCATGATGCGACTCTTCCAGGTGATGCGATCATACTCACAATCGGGAAATCGGAAACTCAGCGGTACAAGGACGAGATTCGAGTTTCGCGGCAGGCTCGTACGGTCATCCAAATATCGTGTCAATTCCCGACCCAAAAACCTATTAATTGTAATTGTTCTTGTATCAGGATTCAGCACTTCCAGTACTTCGACCGCTCCGTTCTCGATGTCGTGTAGAAGCGTCAACGGCGTACACACGATCGCGGTAATGTACTTCGTACGCTTATGATGTACGTCCTTATCAGCAACGATGCAATGCAATGTGCATTTACCCACAGTACTGTTTCGCGCGATATACCGTAACAATTGACGATGCTCGCGCGACAATTGCATAAATCCGTGTCGAAAGACGCTGATCCACGACCTCTCGAATAATGATGGTGGGCTTAACGCGACGCGGATCGTATGCCTCTCGATCGTCAGTGATTCGTCATCCAACTGCAGCAACGTCGACAAATGATTCACCTCGCCATCGTTATCATCATCGGAAGATGATGACCCGAGCAATGCGTCTCGCGCGTCCAGTTCAGCGACTATGCACGCTATTTTACTTCGGACACACGTTCGCACTATTTCAACACTACTCATAAGTAATGTCAAACGTTGTTGTTCCGATTCCGATACTCTTCGGGTCTTAAAATGTTCGTGGATAAGGCGCACGAGCTCGTCACACGATACGAACCATTCGTAGCACTGTTCGTCGGTACGCAGCAGTGGGATCATCCCCTGCAACAATTCGTACGAATTCACGACAAAGTCCATGTCTCGTGATACTTATGCACGCGTAACGTATTTCACAATCTCTACCGAGCAACTGCCGAATTTAATATACTAGTCGCCTACCCTATCCGAGATCCTTACGATGTCATCGCACTATGTTTACGTTAGTTGCAGTTCGAACGTGTCTTCAAATTTTCCTCGCCCTTACACGATCACTGTACTACTCTCACGACTCAGATATAAACATATGATATCGCGCGGTGCACCGTTATGTATACACCATGGATTGACTTACAGCCTTCTCGATCGTGAAAATACTCGGAACTCTACCCCGAATAATTAACGCTATATGTTTACGTATGTCTAATCACTGGAACGGCCACGTTAAAAACGGCCACGTTAAAAACAGTTCGCTCGTACCACTGCATCAGTCAGGTCTTACGTTACTACGAGAAACGTTTTAAAAATTTATTGTGTCTGTGTCCATTGCAATTACATCGAAGACTATCGCATCAAAGTGTTGTTGTTATTGTTGTTGCAAGCGAGATTGCTTTGAAGGATATCGTCCACCGTTCAACGCACGGAAGTACAATCGATTAATACCGTAAGTTTCCATCACCATATTTTAGTGAATCGTTGTGTTAGCAACTTTGAGAATTATAAGAAAAATGGTTTCAGATTATGTCATTGCCCGTGAATGTGAAACGTCCAGCTACCGCTACGATCACCGCTGCTGCGACACTTATCCATTCGTGCAGCCCGAAAGTGTATGTGGCGTGTCGAAATGTTGCGGTTCAAACCGAAGAAATTCGATGTGCAGAACTTCATGAGGCTGAAGCAAATCCGGATGGCGACATTTATTTAAAAGTTTTTCGTCATGCTGAGGAAATACGCAATGACCCACTAGATGAATACTATGAGAATAACCGCTACGAGGATAAGCAATTTTGGATAAATCGATATGTGGAAGACACGTTTTTAGGCAATGACGACGATGATGATTATGTAGATAGAAATATACCTCTGCGGAATCGTGCGTATGCTCCAAAGAGTGTGGTTTGGCGAAACGTTAAAGCGCAAAAGATTGATTTTAACGCCGTTTGCACGAATAAAATATCGGGGCTTCGGGCTAGCGTTGTTGCAGTTCAAACTGACCCTGTGCAAAGTCCCGAGGATTTGTCGTTAACTAATCTATTTGCTGACAATGTTATTGAGTGGGATAATTAAGTTCAAAACATTACTAAATCTTAAAAATCTTAATATTAATATGTCAGTATGTCACTATAGTACGTGTATATATGTTTAATAATAAATGTACAACTTTCATATCAATACCTGTAAAGTATCATTTATAATATCCTTTCCTACATATTCATATCCATATATTAATTCTTAGAGGCGCGGTCTTAGCGAATGTCAATCGCGTTCCCACGACGCTTGACCATAACACCGGTCTGCTGTAAACCAGATGTCCGTGGGTTTATGTACGAATTCTTTTCGCTTTTCGCCCTTACACGCTCCCACGACGCTTGACTCGCAGACCCTCGAGAAGGGTGCTTGAAACGTCGCCCTGTTCTCGATCGTGAAAATACTCGGAACTCTACCCCGAATAATTATCGCTTAGTTGCTCGCGTGAACGCAACGCCTAATTTATTGCTTCAGGGACATTGCGTTTTCTCGAGGGTACTTCCTTCTTAGAGGCATGGTCTTGGGAAAAGTCAATGCTCAGATATAAACACACGGCATGGCGCGGTGCAATGTTTATTCCATGGGCTATCGCGCCGATTGATTTACAATAATTATCGCTATATGTATGCATCATTGCACTTGCGATGCATCGGTCCCACGATTCAAACATAAACACACGGCACGAAGCGCGTGCACGTAGGCACCAAAAACGCGTTCAATCCTGCTCAGATATAAACACACGGCATGGCGCGGTGCAATGTTTATTCCATGGGCTATCGCGATGATTGATTTACAATAATTATCGCTATATGTTTACATCATTGCACGTAGGCTGCATCGGTCCCACGATTCAAATATAAACACACGGCACGAAGCGCGTGCACGTAGACATAAAAAACGCGTTCAATCCTGTCGCGCGCCATGATCGCCTTATCTTTTCTCAGAAATCCTGGTTCGCCCTCTTTCTCAGAAATCATCATCATCGAAGACGCGATTTGAATTTCCACGAATCGATCGCGGTCGCGCCTGCGCACCGATCCCCGCACGCGTACGGAGATTGCGCGGCGACGACGCGTGCCCAAATATACCTTAAACATCCAACAGGTGACGCCAACACGAAATGTATGAAAAAAACCTGGAAAATTTACCAAGACGGGCCCAAATACCGACGCGGGCCCAAAGTACCTTAAACATCCAATAGGTGGCGCCAACACGAAGTGTATGAAAAACCTGGAAAATTTACCAAGGCGGGCCCAAATACCGACGCGGACCCAAAGTATCTTAAACATCCGATAGGTGGCGCCAACACAAAGTGTATGAAAAACCTGGAAAATTTACCAAGGCTGGCCCAAATACCGACGCGGGCCCAAAGTACCTTAAACATCCAATAGGTGGCGTCAATAAGAAACGCGCGCGACGCCATTTTGAAATTTTGAAAATCCACCCCCTCCCCTGTGACGTCAGCCCCCTCGTTCACGAACTCGACCTGCGCGCGCGACGCCATTTTGAAAATTTTGAAAATTCCCCTCCCCTATGACGTCATCCCCCTCACCAACGAACTCGGTAGACGCCATTTTGAATCCCCCTCCCCTGTGACGTCATCCCCCTCGTCGACGAACTCGGTACCCCCCCCTCCCCGCCTCACCCACTCGCCCATGTCGCGGAAGAGCGCGGCGGTACCCCCCTCCCCCGCCCAGCCTCACCCCCTCGCCCTCACTTGAGCCAGAACTCTCATAGCCTACATACTGTAAGTTGTCGGTACAAGGTTTTTTACATTGCGCAAGTATATCATATAGTGCAGCTTGGAAGTTTGCTTCGCGTCGGTAGATGTAAGATATGTTTACATGTAATACTAACTTCCAGCTATCTCGATAAATTTGTAAATCGCCTAGGTTTTCGAAGTAAATGTCGGGGTGGTGTTGGAATACTTTTATAGTGAAATCTATGTCGGGGGTTGTTCCTCCTGCGAGTGGTATCGTCGTTTGTAGGACAAAAATCCTGTAAATTATAATGCCGAGGTGTAGTTGGCGTTTCATAGAGTCTTTCCTCGTGCGCGCGCGCGCGTGTGTGTGTGTGTGTGTGTGTGTGTGATAAATTTTTTGCGAACGTAGTACAGTTTATCTTCTTCGTCCAGGCTTGAGTAGAAGTGAGAAGTTCGGGCAAATGGGTCTCGATTTTCTTAGTCGCTTCTTATTTCGTAGCGATCTCCTGGACAAAGATGTTGTCGGCCATCTTAGACGTGCCCCGAGACATTATGTTTGCTCTAATTGTACGTGCGAGTGATGTTTGTTTGTTTGTTCTTCGTGTGTGTTATTTTATTATCCTATTTATCCGTTTATCCCTCTAGCGTTTCCAGTGCCCCGCCCCGCCGGGTTGTATCAGCATTGCCTATATGGAGGCAATTAGGGAGTATCGGGTGCACTGGCACCGATTCTTCCAGCATGCAGAATTCTGGGAGGATGACAAAGACTCATGGGGTCTGAGGGTCCTATTTGGTGAGTGTCTTATTGCATCGGGGATAGTAGATCTGCTTACTGTTTCTATTTCCGTGCGTGTAGTAATAGTGTTGCAATTGTTTTTTTTTTTTGTGTAGAACGTCATGGGGACATCTTCGTTGGGCCTGATCCGCGGCCTCGACTGTGGTCGTTATTGGAGGCCGACTGCGCCCTACGTGGCTGGGACGACGACGCCTAGTTGTGCGCTTATTTACCATCTTTTTCAATAAATTACCTTTCTTAGTCTTATCCTTATATGTAATTGTTAGTGTATCGTTACTTTCCTTCAAAACTGTGACCATTTCCCTATTACTGCCCTATTCTATGAAGTGTTTGTCTGAACGCGGATTGTTCGTCGCCCTCTATACTGTAATTATTATTATCGTGCGTGTTTTGAATCGTGTTAGAGCCTATCCACGCAGGTGTTAGTTTTTGACCGCTCGCGTCTTGTCGTGCAGTAGCACTTGGTCTCCGATTTTAAAAGAACTATCCACGATTTTCTTGTCGTAGTATTGGAATTAAAATTAAAATAAATTTAATATAATATTGAAATTTATATAAATCCAATAATGAATAACTTTCAATTAATAAAATTACAGAAAATATTGTTAAAAATAAACTTACTTCATAAGAAACTGACTGTGAAATTGACCCAATCGCTCCTAATATTGAATAATTAGAATTTGAAGCCCAACCAACAATTATCACAGGGTAAACACCTATTCTTAATGAATATAAAATTCCAATTTTTATTGAATATAGCAAAAAATAATTTACAAATTAAGTCCTTTTGTATAAAAATTTATTAGGTAAATATAGATAGAAACCGATCTGACTCACGTCGATCTCAACTCAAATCATGTAAGATATTAAAAGTCGAACAGACTTAAAATTTAAACTCCTGCATTTAAATTATATCGTAATTCAACATCGAGGTCGCAATCATCTTGATAAATATAGGTAATCAAACAAAGGTGATAAACAGAACATGGAAGAAAGGGGACTTTCCGGAAGAATGGAAAGAAGGAATAGTAAGTTCTGTATTCAAAAAAAAAAAAAGGAGAAAGGGAAATGGTTAAGAACTATAGGGGCATAACTTAGATGGACACGAATTATAAGATATGCGTGGAAGGAGAAAATTAGAAGAACAAATGGAAAATGGGATATTAAACGATACGCATATGGGATTCAGGAGAAGGAGAGGAACAGTAGACGCAATAGCGGTAGTTAAAATGGTTATAGATATAGAAACCTCAAAAGAAAGAGGGAAACTATATCTGTTTTTCACGGATATGAAGAGAGCATTTGATTGATTGGAAAGGGAAGAAATTTGGAAAAGACTTTATGAAGAAGGAGTAGGCGAACAACTAAGAATACGGATACAGGAAATGCACGACAGAACTATATGCGCTTTAGGAATGAAGAAGGAACTGATAGGAAAGTTTTTTTAACAGGAAAGGGTGTTAGACAAGGGTGCCCGTTAAGCTTGACACTTTTCAATGTCGCATTTGCACACCTGGAAAGAAGAAATGAGCAAAGAACAGGAAGGAGTAATAGGTAGAAGGAAAATTTTAACAATTTCATACGCGGATGTGTTAATGGTAAATAATGCACAGGGATCTAAGAATATGATAAAGAGATTCGAGAGATACATAAAGAAGAAAGGCTTGGAGTTAAATGTGTAAAAGTCTAAGATAATGATATGCAGGAAAGCAGGAGGAAGAAGAAAATAGGAAAGATTCCGTTGGAATGAAGAAGAAAGAGTAAGAGAACTGAAATATTTAGATTATAAAACGAGAGGGAGAGAACAACGAGGATAAACACCATATTAAGAAGGTAGTTAGGGAAGCGAATATGATACTAGGAGAAGTATGGGGGGATCGGAGAAAGATTATTCAGAGATGACTGAAAGAAGAATGAAACTGTTTGATGCGCTAGTTAGAAGCACCGTGGCGTATGTAGCAGCGATATGGGGATGGAGAAGGTATGCGGAAATAGAAAAATTGCAGGCGAAATACATACGATGGATAATGAAATTGGAGAGATCAACATCAACATATTGGCTGTTAAAAGAAACAGGAAGAGATGGCATAGCAATTAAAATGGGAGTAAGGGTAATGAAGTTTGAAGAGACACTAATAAATTCGGAAGAAGGATCGATACGATATGAATGTAGGAAAAGACTAATGAGAGGAAATGAAGTAATGAAAAAATGAAAGAATGCGAATCAAATTCTTGGAAGGGAGGGGATGGTCAAACGAAGAATGGAAAAGAAGAAGATTAAATGGGGAAGAAGTGTGTTCCTAAGAGAATTAAAAGAGGTGGCAAGGAAACCAGGAGATAAGCCGAAATGCTTATGGGGGGAAATGAAAAAAGGAGAGGAGAATTAGAAAGGATAGGAAGATTCATACAGGGTAGTGAAACAAGAACATGCAAATATTGGCTAATGAAAGAAGAAAGGGTATGTAAGAAAGAGGAAGAAACAGTGAAACACGCGATTGAAACATGTGAAGTAAGTTGAGAGAGTGGCAGGAATTGTGCCGAGGTAATTAGAGGAGAAGGGAAAAACTTGGCTATTCTATGGGAGATAGTGATAAAAGAAGATTATGTAACATAGAACAGATTAGGAAACACTTGTAAAATAGAAAAAATTGTTAAGAGACAACAGGATACAATAGAAGGGTGGGACTTACACTGACACAATCATGGGAATGAAATGGAAAGATTATTTGATCGTTAAATTGTAACACGAAAGTGGCAATAACTTAAATTAAATTATTATTATTATTATTATTATTATTATATTTGTTCTTTTTATATTGTATTTTGATATCCTATTTGTATAGAGAGAACTAAAAAAATGTTGAGAATAGTGCGATTTATTTAGAGATAAAGAATTGAGGCGATACAATAGATACGTAACAATTTCGGCGAATATAGTCGAGTTATTTACTGTTCTGTGTAACTGAGCACTCAGGTTGGTCACGAGAGCGCGAGTGTGTATGAATTTATACGAGGTGTTGTGGGAAGAGTATGTATGTATGATGTCGCGAAAAGTAAATAGGAAGTCCATCAGCTGTTCGAGAATGTTCAAGTTGTCTTGCGATTGATGTGAAGAAGAGAAAAAGAGAAGGAAAGAGAATGAGAAAGAAAGAGATTGATAGAGAGAGAGAGAGAGAGAGAGAGAGAGAGAGAGAGGGGGGAGAGAGAGATGGTTCTGCCGAGACACTATTTATATTCTATTTTTATATTTTTTCTTTTTATATTTCTATTTTTTAATTAATGGAACAATATATAATCATTTTACATATATTACAATCTATTTACTTGTCTGTCTGCCTCCTTCACTCCTCACCAATTTCTATCGACTCTGCATAATTCTTTCTATGATTCTCGCCTCCAATTGTAAAGACGACACTACATAAGAAGTCTTTGTATTTCAAACTGAATACAGTATCATTTTGATTTAATCTTAAGCCATGTATAAGCTACATATGTGTATGCGCAGCTGCATCAAACTGCAGAAGATGTGAGGAAAAACTTTAAAACTTTTGTTAACGTGTTGTAACAGAGCGATGCTGCCTGCTAAACATTAGATACGCGTCCTGCTGCAAAAATCATACGTGATGGCGAATATTACGACGAGGATTATCTTATAGATTGCGAACTGGTAGCATGTGCCATCAATGATATTCTAGCTAATGCTCGTAGGAAAAAAAATGTTAAATTATATTACATTTCTATTTATATTTTTATATTCTTTTAATTTTAAATAAATCTCTTAATCATATTATTTCTCTATTTACTTATCCGTCGTCCTCCTTCTCACCTCACCAATTTCTGCTGACGCCATATAATTCTTTCTATGATTCGCGCCTTCTTCGCGCCACCACATGACGTCATCCCGTACGGCTGCTCCAGAGGATTCGAATTACACGTGATCGCGCGATACGTTGCGATGTTAAATCAGAACGCTTTAGAATACTGTTAGCTTTAGAATGCTCGCTACACAATGGTTCGGATAAAATGTGTCTGTTTTCTACATAAAGGTTCGGTAGACCAGTGTGGGAGGGGATTAAAATTATTATTTCTCTGCGTTGGGAAAAGAATGTCTGTTGATATGGAAAAGATTATTTCTGCTGACGGCATATAATTCTTTCTATGATTCGCGCCTTCTTCGCGCCACCACATGACGTCATCCCGTACGGCTGCTCCAGAGGATTCGAATTACGCGAGATCGCGCGATACGCTGCGACGTTAAATCGGAACGCTTTAGAATACTGTTAGCTTCAGAATGAATGCTGCATAATGGTTCGGTAGATCGCTAATTCAAAAATTAATTATTATGCATTGGGGGAAAATTTCTGCTGCATATTGGTTTGGAAAAAAATCCTAGGGGCCGTCCCCTCCCTGGGTTAGGTCTGAAAAATTTTTCGGGGTGGGCCAAAGTCTGAAAAAGACTTTTCGGGGGTCATTCCCTCCCTCTAAAAAATTTCGGGGACGGTGGGTCAGGTCTCCGCGGCGGCTCGGCCCGGAGTGATCCCCTCCGCGGTTACGGCTTCCCCCACTCCGCGGCTCGTGCGCGCGCAACCGCTCTTCCACTCCCCGCAGGCCCCGCGCCCATGTTTCTCTCCGCCGCGCTCCCCCGCGCGCCCTCATTTCCCCCCTCCCCCGCGCCCCCCTCAGAGGACCTGAGTTAGAACTGTCCTAGCCTTACTACTAATGCGTTATGTCGGATTAAGTCAACAGAAATAGTAAAAGTTTTTTATTAATATCTTGGAAACTAATAAATTCCCGAAGCAACAAGTTTAGATTTAGGGTCCATACCCCCTCCCCACCCTTCCCACCAAACTTCGTGTCGATCGGCCACTGGGGCCATTCGGAAGAACAGCCCCGAATTCGCTATATGATGGCCAAAATCATTGTCGCCAGCAAAAAAATTTTTTTCAGACCCCTCTTCTTACTATACTAACAGCCAAATATATTGGCCGATGAGTTTCGTGACGGGTATTCTCCCAACCTACCGCTTGCCTGTTCGATGCTCCTTTCTTCAACGTTCTCACTCTCTCTCGGGCATCGCCTGCTCGTCGCGCGGTGGGGATTCGGTACCCGTGAGGTACGCACACATGCAGCGAATCATCCCGACCACTTTAACTACATAGACGGGACACGATTCCGCGCGGTCGTTTCTCGCTTCTTTCTTGCTGAAGGCGGGAGCGAGATGGTACGAACGCGAGTCAGACTTCCTCGCGGATAAATATTTTATAGACATTGTCATGCTGAAGATAAATTATAATGAAAAATTTAACAGTAAATTACATTTCCATTTCATTTATTTCTTTATTATTGTTGTTTAATGGTATTCTTGGATCGCAGTGAAGCCTGGAAACGCAATGCAAAGAAGAAACGAAAATTTTAAATTTTCGTGGCCTCCATTACAAAAATTCTGTCGCCGTTCCCTTTATTGTACCAGGATCTCAAATTCTTTAAAACGTGGCGTAGGGAAGATATTGAACTCTAAAAATCGCCGAATTCGCGTAACTTGGTCAGGATCAGGTCACTTATCAACGTACCCAAGGGTTTAAAAAAATATTTGAAGTTATAAAGGGGAAAAAGGTTGATACCGAGCGTATAGGCATAGATTGCTTGCCGAAAAAGCGAGAAAACAAATGAAATCCTGCGAAACGTTCCGCAACAAGGCACAGGGCCGGTACTTTCACGCTGATCCCGACATATCACAACAATGACAGAATGAATAAATACATAGTAGGAGAATAGGTCGACAATACTCGTTACCGTAAAATAAGTCCAAATGGTAAGGTACAAGACCAGAAGGCCCATACAATGTTGCGCACTCAAACGTGACGAATATCGGGTTTTGCATTTCTCGTAAGATCTTTGCGAAAGTGGCGTCAATCAATTCCTTATGTTTCCCGATGAAAATAGCCCCCAAACCGACACAATTCGGACCATATATTAAGGAAATTATATGAAAAAATGATTTGCATAATTTCAAGATTTGTGGTTGCATCAGTCATTACATGTGTGTGGCATAGAATCTATTAAATAGCTTGATGCTCCATTCTGTATATATTTCCTTCCATGTTTCTTCTATAATTTCCAACAATTTGTATTTTTCATCAAATTACTCTCCAATTTGTCAATACATATGTACGTTTGACAATATATGTATATGTTGACACCTTATATGATTGTTTGCTATATTATGCTAAGAACAATTTACTCCAAAATTGGTTCTTTCAAGTAAATCGAAGATTTCAAATTTCGTTATGTATATGCTCGCCACTGTATATATTGCAGAAACTGATTCACTCATTCATGAATGATTCAAAGAGTAGTAAGATAAAAAGCAAGAATATTTCGGCAAGAATGTAGGAGCAACTATCCGAGATGGACATTATTTAAATAAAAACTTATGGAAATAACGTATCAAATAAAAGAGACCTTATCTTTATTTGTCTCGTATAAAAATAACCAGAGTCAATTTTTATTTGTAGTGCCACGGATGAATCAGTTTATGCGACGGGAATTCATCCGACGGCCACAAATAATTTTTTATTTGAACGCCTCTTATCCTGAGCTTCATATACAGGGTGTCCCAAAAATGCTGCGGTTCCTTGAAGGGGGTGATTCGGGGGGTGATTGAAAACAACTTTTTCCTTTGCGAAAATTCTCTCCGAGGTTTCGTTACCGAGATATTAACAAAAAGCACCGACCAATCAGAGCGCGAGTCTGACAGCCGAGTTCCCGCGCTAGCGTGGCTATGCGCCGCGCCGTGACTGCGAACAAGCAACTCGGCACGCATCGAAGAAAATTTCGTAGAATGGCAAATGAAAAAGACGTAACAAATAAAATCGAACATGTTGTCATGGTTTGTTTGTTATTTAAAGTGAATAATGAATAATGGATAAATGGATGAAAATCACGTGTAACGTAAAAAGACGAATACACAGTTTTTTTTTAGAAGTTTCGAAAATAATAATTATTTGAAGTGGGAGGATAAGGAATACGTAAATTTCCTTGTGTTAATAACTTAGCCACGAAAAGGTAACGTAACAGTAAATTAACGAAAAGTGATCGTTATTGTGATAAAAATTCGTAGTTCGTTATTGTGATAAAAATTCGTAATTCAGTAACGGCCAGCACTGTTGCTGATAACGAATAAGTCTGTTTAAAAAGCCCGAATATATATTTTCCTAGGGAATTTTGAGAATTATCGCCGGAAATAAGCCATAGCTTGCGTTAAATTTAAAAATGAATGATCACCAATAAAGTAACTAAAACTCACCCTTGTCAGAAATTCACCTGCAGCGTGGAAACCTGTGTCACTGGGTCACTGAACCGACCCTGGTCATCGATGGACGAGCCCCGTGCACAACTGGTCCCAGGTATACGACACTACCCAAAGTTAAGGGTCGCAATGTCAGGTGCATCCAGGTTAATGTACCGAATATTCACTTCACTACGCGGCTACTAACACTGAACACTTAATTTATTTTCCATGGAACGTGTTGTTCCTACGTTTTAAAAATTGGTGGCCCTGAAAAGGGCCGATTGTATTCAATTAAAAAATTGCTCCACGTGGCCACCGTTATTTTCTATGCACGCTTCAGCGCGGAGAATCAGCTGTCTTTGGACGCCCTGCAATGTTTGCGGCGTTATGTTGGCCACCGCCGCGTGAATGAGCGCAACTGCTTCCTCGGGGGTAGCCACCGGCTGACGATACACCTCATTCTGAAATGATTGTTGTACAAGAAATACGAAACGTAAGTAAAAAAAGAATACCTACAACAAGAATAATTAAAGAGTAACAACAATAATGAAATTACCTTCAGGTAGCCCCAGAAGAAAAAATCCAGCGGATTCATATCCGGTGACCGTGGGGGCCACGCAACGTGAGCCTCATCTTCACGGCCGCGGCCGATCCACCTGTCCTGAAAGGTTTCACCTCAATAGGCGCGGACATTCAACGGGTAATGTGGCCCAGCACCGTCGTGCTGGTAGTACATGTTCTGTCGGATCTCATATGGAATATCATCCATAAGATCCGGCAGAACATGTTCTAAAAAATATTTATACGCTGGGCCGTCCAGCCTGTCTGGCAGAATGTACGGCCCAACGATAAATTCGCCACAAATGCCGGCCCATAAGTTGATCGACCAACGGACTTGTGCTGCACGTGTACGAAGCGCTAGGGGATTTTCGTCGCTCCACACATGCATATTGTGGGAATTGAAGCATCCTTCTCTGTTGAAAAGTGCTTCACCCGTCCACAATATGTATTTGGTGAACGACGGATTCCTTTGCACTTCTCCCAACAGCCACCTGGAATAGTGAATCCGCTGGATGTAATCCCCAGGGTGCAAGTGTTGCACCCGTACATATTTGTACGGATGCAACATCCGATCCCTGAGAATTCGATGCACCGTCGAGCAGCTGACACTAGAACAAAATGCAAAAACATCCACTATTAGATAACATTTTTTTTTCTTAATTAATAATTACTGCAGTTATCTTGAACTGTGACTTACTTGAAGTGGCGGCTCAAGACGCGCACACTGGTCGTAGGATCGGCGTCAATGGCGTCGAGGATTTTCTCGACGGTGTCCAGATTTCGCGCGGCTGCGGGTCTGCCCACCTCGCTGCCTCGCGGCATCATGGACCCCGTCGAGAATAGCCTCGACGCTAAACGCCGAAATGTGTCTTCGCTTGGCGTTGAAATTTGCGGATATTCTAACGCAAATGCTCGTACAGCGGCACTTGCGTCCCCGTCGTTCCGGGCGTACACCCAGAACATCCTATAATACTCCTGTGCCGTGAACATTTCTCGATCGGGATTGCTAGCTGACTGACAAGATTTTTTCCAAGTAACTTCCTCTACCCCCAAGTAGTTTCTCTCGTTCCATTATCAGTTAACCCCCGCCAGGGCAAGGGGTTTTAGGTAAAAAGAAGCCATCACATTTTCGAAACACACGTGTTTTGAAGAAGTGCAACGGACGAACCATCGTACACTTTCACAAAAGCCCGCTCTCCGTCCTTTTACTGCCAATGTACCCATTGCTTCGAGATAGAAAACAGACACACACCACGTGTATCGGTTCGAAAGGGTCCGAAGGGAAAAGAAACAGAAACTCTTCGAGTTGGTATAAAGAAGAAAATTCATACTATTCCTGTTTCCACTTTCCGATACCCTGAGTTCACGTCTGCTACGAGTCATAAATTATCCAAAACTGTAGGAAACCGTTCTCTACCGCCGACTAGCGGGACAGTACGATCATAAACCGTGACCCTGGCGAAATGCTTTGGCCGAGCAGCCTGATTAATTTTGGGGAACTAGAATTTAAAAAGTATTATTCAACATCAATACGCCTCGCGGAGAGACACAGGAAGAAAAGGGGTAGTCCGCTGACTGCGCGTAATCCCGCCTGCGTCGTCCTCCCTACAAATTCGAAACAGATCCCTTATCTCTCGAGTATAAACACGCGCTCGAATTTCAAAACAAAAGCACGCGTCGACGTATTCCGTGCGAGAGACGGTGGGCTTGAAGTCCGATTGGCCCTAATCTAACCAATCTGCCCTGCATCCCTCCCAAACGGCCACTGTCCCGAAGAGGTCCTCTTCGCAGCAATATCTCCTCCCCATGGCCCACCTTCTCTCGCACGGAAGACGTCGACGCGTGCTTTTGTTTTGAAATTCGTGCGCGTGTTTAGACACGAGAGATAAGCAGTCCCGATTGGCTACTTTGGGACCAATCGAACCTCAAAGCCCACCTTCTCTCGCACGGAATACGCGGACGCGTGCTTTTGTTTTGAAATTCGAGCGCGTGTTTAGACACGAGAGATAAGCAGGCCCGATTGGCTAGTTTGGGATCAATCGAACCTCAAGCCCACCTTCTCTCGCACGGAATACGTCAATGACATCGAAAAGTCCTGCGCCCCGTCTCAGGTAAAGCAACCGCGCGCGATTGCAGTCACCTGACCGTACCGCTACAACCCCATATTTCTTCAGTGAGGTCAAATAACAGGTCGACAGAAGAATCGCTGGAGAATTTTACTAACCCACTCTTGGCCAATGACACTGTTTTTATAATAATCAAATTTGTAAGTTCCAGCTTGTCCTTATCTTGATTATTTGTTGAAAAATCAGTCGTAAAAACTAACTGCGTTGATCGTCAACGTAGTCTAAAGAAGGTCGTGTTTTATGACCGTATTGTTCCCTGAGTCGACGGTCGAGACCAGTGCGCCACGGTCACCTTCTCGTGGTTTCCATTGAGCAATGACACTTTTTCAACAAATAATCAAGATAAGGACAAGCTGGAACTTACAAATTTGATTATTATAAAAACAGTGCCATTGGCCAAGAGTGGGTTAGAAAAATTCTCCAGCGATTCTTCTGTCGACCTGTTATTTGACCTCACTGAAGAAATATGGGGTTGTAGCGGTACGATCAGGTGACTGCAATCGCGCGCGGTTGCTTTACCTGAGACGGGGCGCAGGACTCTTCGATGTCATTGACGTATTCCGTGCGAGAGAAGGTGGGCTTGAGGTTCGATTGATCCCATACTAGCCAATCGGGCCTGCCTATCTCTCGTGTCTAAACACGCGCTCGAATTTCAAAACAAAAGCACGCGTCGACGTCTTCCGTGCGAGAGAAGGTGGGCCATGGGGAGGAGATATTGCTGCGAAGAGGACCTCTTCGGGACAGTGGCCGTTTGGGAGGGATGCAGGGCAGATTGGTTAGATTAGGGCCAATCGGACTTCAAGCCCACCGTCTCTCGCACGGAATACGTCGACGCGTGCTTTTGTTTTGAAATTCGAGCGCGTGTTTATACTCAAGAGATAAGGGATCTGTTTCGAATTTGTAGGGAGGACGACGCAGGCGGGATTACGCGCAGTCAGCGGACTACCCCTTTTCTTCCTGTGTCTCTCCGCGAGGCGTATTGATGTTGAATAATACTTTTTAAATTCTAGTTCCCCAAAATTAATCAGGCTGCTCGGCCAAAGCATTTCGCCAGGGTCACGGTTTATGATCGTACTGTCCCGCTAGTCGGCGGTAGAGAACGGTTTCCTACAGTTTTGGATAATTTATGACTCGTAGCAGACGTGAACTCAGGGTATCGGAAAGTGGAAACAGGAATAGTATGAATTTTCTTCTTTATACCAACTCGAAGAGTTTCTGTTTCTTTTCCCTTCGGACCCTTTCGAACCGATACACGTGGTGTGTGTCTGTTTTCTATCTCGAAGCAATGGGTACATTGGCAGTAAGTAGTATGTCTAGGCGGGTTCTAACGCAGGTCCTCTGAGGGGAGCGCGGGGGCGGGGGGAAGTGAGGGCGCGCGGGGGAGCGCGGCGGAGGGAAACCTGGGCGCGGGGCCTGCGGGGAGTGGAAGAGCGGTTGCGCGCGCACGAGCCGCGGAGTGGGGGAAGCCGCAACCGCGGAGGGGATCACTCCGGGCCGAGCCGCCGCGGAGACCTGACCCACCGTCTCCGAAATTTTTCAAAGGGAGGGAATGACCCCCGAAAAGTCTTTTTCAGACTTTGGCTCACCCCGAAATTTTTTCAGACCTAACCCAGGGAGGGGACGGCCCCCGAAATTTTTTTCAAACCAACATGCAGCTGAAATTGTTTAATAATTTATTTTTTATCCGAAATTGTTTCGGACGATGTCGGGAAAGATCGACGTTCTTTTCTTTTAGGCACCGCGTCTTCAGGACGGAAAGAGACAGAGCATTATTTTAAATCTAAATTCGAGGGAAAGAGACAGCACTACATAGCGGTACAATCGTTTTCGTTCTAAAAATTTTCAAAATGATTTTAAATCTTAGCGTCGCAGCGTATCGCGCGATCTCGCGTAATTCGACTCCTCTGGAGCAGCCGCGTGCGATGACGTCATGTGGTGGCGCGAAGAATGTGATATAATTATGCGACGTCAGCAAATCTTAGAATTAGGTGGCGAGGAGAGAAGGAGGATAAATGAAATTGGTAAATAATATGTGTTTGAGATTATATATATATTGTTTACAAAAAAAGAATATATATAATATAATATAAAAAAGAATATAAATGAATATAATATAAAAAAGAATATATATATATAATATAAAAGAAAACACAATTAAATAATAAATATAATAGAAAAAAGAAAATACAATAGAAAAAAGAAAATAAAACAATAAAATAATAAAATAAAACTAGAATATAAAAATAGAAAAATAGAAAAAACAGAATATAAAAAATGGACAAATATAAAAAAAATAGGAAAAAAATATAAAACTATTCTAAGAAGGGGGATGGTGGCAATGAAGGCGGCGAAGGCGACGAAGGCGACGAAGGCGTCCACGTATCCCACTCGATAGGGTCATCAGCAAATAGTTCACTTAATAATAAATCTACAGGAACTTGTGCAGGGTCAGTTTGAACTCCAGCAACGCCAGCCCGAAGCCCCGATATTTTATTCGCGGAAACGTTATCATAATCAATCTCTGTTTTCACGTTTCGCCAAACCATACTCTTTGGAGCATACGTACGATTCCGCAGAGATATATTCCTATACACATCATCGCAGTCTAAAAACATTTGGTCCGCATATCGACGCAACCAATATTGCTCATCATCGAGGTACTCATACGCATGGTCATCCGTTAGGTTGCGAAATACTTTTAAATAAATGTCACCATCCTGATTAGCTTCCGCCTCATAAAGTTCTGCGCATCGAATTTCTTCGGTTTGAACCGCAACATTTCGACACGCCACATACACTTTCGGACTGTGTGAATGAATAACTGTCGCAGCACCGGTGATCGTAGCGGTAGCTGGACGTTTCAAATTTATGGGCAATGACATAATCTGAAACCGATTTTTCTTATAATTCTCAAAGTTACTAACACAACGATTCACTAAAAAATATGATAATGGAAACTTACGATATTAATTGATTGTATTTCCATGCGTCGAACGACTGACGATATCCTTGGAAAGCAATCTCCTTCAAAAGCAGTCTCCTTCAAAAACGATCCACTTCAAAAAGCGATTCACTTTGAAGCAATTGCACCTAAGGCGCTCGACATAGATACGATAAATTCTTAAAAAAAAAAAAACGTTTCTCTCGGTAACATACGTCTTGACCGCTGCAGTAGCATTTTGAGATCTGATTTACGGCGTGAAGAACGCTCGAACGAAATAGAATTATGCGACGTTAGCAAATCTTAGAATTACGTGGCGAGGAGAGAAGGAGGACGGGTAAATAAAATGGAGAAATAATATACGTTTAAGAAATTTTATTTAAAATTAAAAGAATATAATTTAACATTTTTTCTTACGAGCATCAGCTAGAATATCATTGATGGCGCATGCTACCAGTTCGCAATCTACAAGATAATCCTCGTCGTAATATTCGCTATCACGTATGATTTTAGCAGCACGACGCGTATCTAATGTTTCGCAGGCAACATCGCCCTGCTGTAGCACGTTAACAAAAGATTCAAATTTTGTCCTCACATCTTCTGCAGTTTGATGCAGCCGCGCATACACATAGTTTATGCATGGTTCTAGATTTAATAAAAATGATACTGTATCTGGTTTGAAATACAGTGGCTTATCATGTAGCATCATCTTTACAATCGGTGAATTAAAGATCCGAATAAATTCCACCGTTAATTCATCAATCCGCATCGAAGGTGATCCAGGTAATCGTGAACGTTCTTCGATGATTGTACGACTGTTGCATAGCACATGCCATGTATACGATGGTAATATCAGATGATTCCCACGATTGTCACCGAGAAGAACTTCAACATCGATCGTAGGCTGTACGTGGATTCCAATTTCCAAATACTTGCTCCCATGGATGTTAACACGTATCTTCTGACCATGATACGCGATACTCGGCGCGGGCTAAGAGAACAATCAAAGCTATGAAATTGTCCGCTCGTATCAGGAATACAATTTTGAGAATATGTGAAAATTAAGTCTTACCAAGCAATTGTATCCTCACCGCATCGAGCTACACCATCATCTCGCACGATCGGAACGTAATAATTCATACGTTCAACGTTTCCTTCGACACTGGTACTGCACATTTTTTTTCAGAGCGCTATTTGTTCCGTCGAACGTCACTGAGGGTACTGAGCGATTGATGGAATAGCGACCGGGAGACAGGCTTAAATAGCGGTGCAATTGGTTCCCCCCCCCCCCCCCCCCACCACCCATTTTATTCTAAAGCTACCAATTTTTCCATAATGTTTTTTCAAACTTAACGTCGCAGCATATCGCACCATTGTATGTAATTTAATCCCCATCCTCAAGGATAAAAGTCTCGACACGTGTTGAATGTAATATAATACCTGTGGAAGCGCAGAATCTTAGAATTATGCGGTGTCAGCAGAAACTGTGTCGGATGATTTTGCGCGCTAATTCGTCATACGCGTGAATCACGGAAAGAATTATGCTGTATCGGCAGAAACTGCACAGATCGTCGTTTTTTTGCATGCGGTGCATTCGAGGGAGGGGGTACGCCAAAAGAGTTAGACAGAGATACCAAATCGTGGTATCAGTCATAAAAGCACGCTCCGAATTGCACAAAGTCTCAAATCGTTGCAACCTGTTGCGCGTAAAAGACGTTACATATACAGTCCATTTACAATCACTCCATTTACAATCATGGAATTCGCACACGTAACCCGTCAATTATTGGATCAATCTGCACGATTGATTTCACGGGAAGAGTACCTCGCGTGGGAAGAACGGTGCAACGAGTGTATCGAATCGTTGGAAGAACACAGCCGAGTGAAACGCCCGCGATTATCGATCGGTGTTCAACAATCGCTGATTGCTCGAATCGCGCGACTCGAAGGACTGAAACATTCGTTGCGCGGCCGTTTCGTGCGCGAAGGTGCAGGACATTCGAGCGCAAGACTTTTGTGGCGCGAAATAGACACTGCGTTCGATAGCCGCGTGTTAACCGGTGCCGTGCTCAATTCGAACTATATCGAGCCACGCAACTTCCTCCAGGATGCGGCGACCATTGTGTTGGAGCATGTGCGGGGCGCTTTGAGGAAACGTCGAAACCTCAAAGTGAACACGATGTTCAACGGTGAATTTGTGGTGGGTGATAAACATGCTTGCAAAAGCATCAACACCCGGAACTGCAAACTCTTCGACACATCCGATCTGCAGGAGTGGTACCAGCGATGCGTCGTCGAACCCACCCTGACATCGTTGGAAGAGTTCCAGGAACGCGACAGCGGATGGGCATTGACGCGAATCCTCAACCTAACCGTCAATGTCAATAAGTACAATCCGCTGCGCGCAGGGTGCCACCACAAGTTGCCGCGGGAAATATCGCTGAAGAAGGCAACGATCAGTGTGCAATCCCCGGACAATGCGTGTTTCGCGTGGGCAGTGGTCGCCGCTCTTCATACTGCTGAACGAGACACCGAGCGCCCAAGTTCATATCCGCCATATGCTTCCATATTAAATCTCCAGGGCATTGAGTTTCCAATGTCCCTGGAGCAAATTGGGAAGTTTGAGCGGTTGAACGAAATCTCGATCAACGTCTATAGCTTCGAGGCGGAGAAGACGAAGACGGTCTTTCCGCTGCGTCTCACCAGTCACAAGAGGGATCGGCACATCAACCTGCTCTACATACCGAATGATGGAGATGTAGGGCACTTTGTATGGATCAAGGACTTGTCCCGGCTGGTGAGCGCACAGCTGAGCAAGAAGAAGGCAAAGAAATTCATCTGCGACCGGTACGTATATTAACGTATGAAATGTTGAAATGTCTCGCGAAACAAATTAAATAAAAATTTTTTTGTTTTTTTTACAGATGCATGCACTACTTCGGATCTGCTGAGAAGTTGGAGCTTCATTCGCTGGACTGTGGCAAGATGAACGGCTGCGCCATCCTGCTGCCCAGCGAAGGTAACAACTTGCTCAGCTTCGAGAACCACTGTAGGAAGGAGCGGCTCCCCTTCGTGGTGTACGCCGATCTGGAGTGCATCATCGAGAAAACAGAGGACAGCCAACGAATGGGTGATGATAATAAATTACACACGTATCAACACCACGAAGTTCATAGTATAGCCTACTACATGCATTGCTCGTACGATACATCGCTATCGGTGTATCGATGCCGCCGCGACGCGGATTGCGTTTCATGGTTCGTAGACGAACTAAAAAATTTTGCGAATTTCGCCAAACCCATCCTGACCAGCAATGTTCCCATGCTTGATTTAACTACCGAACAGTGGACGGCATTTCGCGATGCAACACACTGTCATATTTGCGAAGAACCATTCGAGGCTGGCGATATACGAGTCCGCGATCATTGTCATCTATCCGGGCGGTTTAGAGGTCCAGCACATTCGGAGTGCAATTTAAATTATAAAAACGCGTTTTACATCCCCATAGTTTTTCATAATTTATCAGGCTACGATTCGCATTTCATTATCGAGGAAATAGCTACCGCTTTCGAAGGTCACGTCGACGTATTACCCATAACTAAAGAAAAGTATATTTCTTTCACAAAAAATGTCGAAGATACGGCTGACTCAGACTCGCGAAATTGTATTAAATTGCGATTCATCGATTCGTACAAATTTCTCAACACCAGTCTCGACAAATTAGCATCTTTTCTTAGCACAGATCAATTAAAAATTTTACGATCCCAATTTCAAACATTATCCGTCGAGGATTTCAATTTACTGACGCGAAAGGGTGTCTTTCCGTACGAATATCTTGATTGCGCGAACAAACTGCAGGACCCATGCTTACCACCGCGCGAATCATTCTACAGTTCGTTAACGGGTGAGACTGTATCCGAGAGCGATTACGCGCACGCCGAGACTGTCTGGCAGCGTTTCGACATTAGAACCTTGGGCGAATACAGCGATTTGTATTTGAAAACAGATGTCTTGTTATTGGCAGATATTTTTGAAAATTTTCGCGAAAGTTGCATCAAGAGTTACGGACTAGATTCGGCGCATTATTATACATTACCCGGTTTCACGTGGGATGCCATGCTAAAACATACCAAAATTACATTCGAATTGCTCACCGACGTCGATATGGTCATGTTTATCGAACGCGGTATACGCGGGGGTTTGAGTCAATGTTCCGGAAGATACGCACATGCCAATAACAAGTACATGCCATCTTACGACGCATCGGAAGAGTCATCGTACTTGATGTACTTTGACGTGAACAATTTGTATGGATGGGCAATGTGTCAGCCTCTGCCATATGCTAAATTTCAATGGGTCGAAGATGTTGAAAAATTTGACGTGTCTTCGATCGCTGTCGATTCGCCCACGGGGTACATTCTCGAGGTAGATCTGGAATATCCGCAAAGTCTGCACGACGCTCATGCCGATCTACCGTTCTGCCTGACGCGTGCCAAACCACCTGGCAGCAGACAGGACAAGTTACTCGCGACGGTATACGGTAAGCAGCGTTACGTCATCCATTACCGCAACCTGCAGCAGTGCACGCGTCACGGTCTTCGTGTTACAAAGATACACCGCGTGCTTCAATTCGCTCAATCCCCCTGGCTCCGCGATTACATCGAACTCAATACACGGTTTAGAACAGGCGCGACAAACGACTTCGAAAAAAATTTGTACAAATTGATGAACAACGCGGTATTCGGTAAAACTATGGAAAATGTACGAAATCACGTGGACGTAAAACTTTTGACACATTGGGAAGGGCGATATGGCGCGGAGGTAATGATCGCGAAACCGAATTTCCACAGCAGAAGTGTTTTTTCGGAAAATTTAATAGCTGTTGAATTGCGAAAACTCGAGGTGAAATTCAACAAACCGATATACGTGGGTATGTGCATTCTGGACATATCAAAAATTTGTTTGTACGAATTTCATCACGAGTACATGTCTCCCCTGCACGGGCAAAATTGTAAAATTCTATACACAGACACGGACAGCCTCATTTATCACATTCGATGCGACGATATCTACGAGTCCATGAAACGCGATATCGATAGATTCGACACAAGCGATTATCCTATCGACAATTCATATAATATGCCGTGTGTAAATAAGAAGGTTCCGGGGCTGATGAAAGATGAAAATAACGGTGCGATAATGACCGAGTTCGTAGGTCTTAGAGCGAAAATGTATACACTCCGCGTAGACGGCAAAAAAGATACGAAAAAGGCGAAAGGCGTCAAGACCAACGTCATAGCCAGAACGATAACTTTCGACGACTACGCGCAGTGTTTGCAAAGGGAGATCGAAATGGTTCGCAGGCAATCGTGCATACGGTCTAAATTGCACAAAGTGTACACCATTTCGGAATCCAAAATCGCTCTAAGTCCGTACGACGACAAGCGGTATATCGTACCTGATTCGATCGACACTCTACCCTGGGGACATTATAAAATACCATTATAAAATTCTGTTGTAAAAAAAAGAAAAAAATCGATGTAAAATAGAAATTATTGTATTTATTAACTCCTTCATATAAAATGGTTGAATTATTGTATAAAAAATTGTTCACACATGTATATATCATTGTATTTTTTTATTGAATCATATATTATTATGTTACAATACATTATTTTTATTTATCCAAGAATTGTGTGATTTATCAAACCCCAACCACTTGACGTACACCTTATCCCCCTTCCTACGCAACACTTTTTCCACCAGATACACATCAGGATCGGTGACGCGTTGCAGCTCGTGTTCATAGAATCCTCCGGCAACAGGTTTTCCACAGGAATCGAGGAGCAGATACGTCGCGGGATTAGTTGCCTGTACTTTGACTATCTTGAACACCTCCGTTGTCCAATTCGGCGTATAGCCTTTATCGAAGATGGTTTTAAATTTGCTCACGCGCACAAACTCGCCCAAATTGAATCTCGCCGGAGCAGCGATCTTTATGTTGCCGTATACGGTGGCTAGCAGCTTGTCGGCGATCGCAGGGGTAACATCGCGAGGACGCATTCCGATGGTTCTATGTTTTCGCGCGTTATACTCTGCGAGAAGACGCGATAGCGAATCGATCCATTTGTAGGTTCCATTGAGCGTAAACATTTTCCACATATTGTTCTTCAAAGTTCGATTGAAACGTTCTACGACGGAGGCCTTCATCACCGAATACGTCGAATAATGATTAATGTCATGTTTTGACAAGAGTTTCTGCACATCGGTGTTGTAAAATTCTTTTCCTTGATCGGTTTGCAAATTTTTCGGATATCGATCTCTAAATATCTTTGCAAACGCTTTAGTCACCTCAGCACCACTTTTAGTCTTCAGCGGCACCGCCCATGCATACTTGCTCAACACATCGATGATGGTGAGTATGTAGTGGTGACCTTTGTTGAATCGCGAGTATGGACGCATTTCTACAACGTCAGCTTGCCACAGATCGTCGTATCCGTGCACTATGACGCGCCTCCGCGGGAAATGTCTTCGAGCTGGAGCATGCAATTCCTCAACAAGTTGCCGCTTCTTGGGGCCATGGTTTTCTTTACTTTTGGATTTCGATAATGGTTGCATGTTTGATCGCAGAGGTGTCTTTGACACGAATGATGCGATAATTATCGTGTACATGCATTATGTGCTCCCCATCGGTCCGAGGACAAGTTCAGCCACCTCGCATGATTTTCCTTCGCAACGCTGCTGTGGGATTGAATTTGACGCCTGCGATATCTTTTTAACGCTGTTTTGCAACGTCAGCATATCTCTCTGAAACACGACCAGCTTCCTCTCTAATTCTTGCTGCTGCTCTCTCAAAAGTTTAATGCTCTTTTCCATGTATAGTTTATTGACGACATCACTGTCAACCACCGGCTGAGCTACGCGTCGTATCTTGCGTGATTTTGCATCAAAGTCGACACCGTCCACGCAAAGAGCGTTATCTCGTATATAATTTCGAAGCATGCCGCTCCATTTGTAATAGTCCATTCTAGCTGCTCCACTCTTCTCGAGCGATACTCCAAATTTGTTGATCGGCATCTCGATGCATACAGTGCAAATCATCGACGTGTGGTTTAATTTATAATGAGGCCTACCTCGCGGAGTTCCTCGATAATCGATAGACTTTCGGGATCGTGGGAGTTGTTACCAGCCTGACGCGACGCTTCCAACAAACGCAATCGATCCACCAACTCGTTGGGATCGTCCCAATGCACGTAATCGATCTTGTTGTCGTTTACCATCATAGCTAGCGGTGTTCTTAGACCTTTCCCTGTCCTAGTAGCCGATACACGGGGGAGTAGAGGTGCAATTACATGTTTGTACTTGTATCCCTTATTGCTTAATATGGGATATTTAGCGTTATGACTGCGTCTGTGGGCATTCGTCGTCAGCAGTATACTTTTGTATTTTTGTTTGTCGGCATCGGTGTACAGGGCATCGTCGGGAATTCTCTTGAAAATCAGTTCGTAAAGGCCGGGCGTTCCTTTGTATTTTACACCACCGATGATTATATTATGATCCTTGTCCATATCGAAAGCCTTATCTCCAAGCATCGTTCCATTATTGCCAAAGTATACGCCGTACACATAGTCAATTGCTGTATCCTTATCCATACTTAGGATGGCGCTCATGTATTCTTGCCCCAGCGGACCGAAATGGTTGCGAAACGTTTCTTGTCCCTCGGATGTTTGAAGTTGCTGTCTAATAGATGTTACAAACGACTCATCTGGACTAGTTTCGAAAACGTCGTCATCATCATCCTCGGTTGCAAGCAATTGTACACTGGGAAATGTATTTATTGGTGTGGGAGGAACCGAGGAATCGTTTTGTCGTTTTCGCTTCGATTGAACTGGTGTGGAGGTTATGAGTGAATATTCCGATGATGTGTGTCGTTTCTTCTTTGTCTTGCGCGATGTGCTCCATTTCGACTGGATTTTTGTTTTAGGCGTTAATGTTTCATTCTCTTCAACGTCTATGCTTGTCAGCGGTGATGTGTCAGCTTCTGCCGCTGTGGTATTTTCCACGATATGTTTCAAGGGTGCGACGATAGGTTTAAAGTATCTCTCCAACGCGATATCTTCCTCCATCTTGCCAGACTTCAAAGCCTGATGTTTCTTGCGAATGGCATCGCTGGTTTTTGCAATTTCCCTTCGCTATTCTCTCGCGATCCTTAATCTCCAGACTATCGATATCAATCATCGTTGTACCGCAGACGTTGCTTTCCCACCGACGTGTTGACGACAATTGACCATCTCACGGTACGGCAAACTCGTTAAATCCCTTTCTATAACGTCCACTGAGCATCGCGCTATCCTTGTCTATTACCACGAAACCATATTCCCGTTGCCAACAATTACGGCACAAAGCGCAGAAATCCTCGTAAGACATATCAGTATTTACGTGATCGTTGTACACATGTTTCAAGTTGGTACCATCCTGCTTAAACAGAATCAACAGATTGGCATTGTCGCGTATAAGATGTTTGGGAATCTTTGCATACGTCTGACAGAGATAGAAGCAGTCAACGTTCGAGTGGCGCCCCATTGCAAAGTATTCCCTTATCGTATCTTGCTTGTCGCATGCCACGTCATCAAAGATAAAAATGGAATTCGGAAGCGATTCGCTCGGTGGGATGACATCGCTGTTATTCGAAAACGTAAAGTAGCCAATTTCATCTATCGGAGTCAATAAATTCTCCAAATACTGATATTTCGGCTGTTGCAACGACTTGGAATACACGTACACGTTCTCGAAGCGAACACCGTGAGGACTTTCCAACAAGCTCACCAGCACGTTGGTCTTTCCACAATTTGATGGGCCACAAATGAGACAGCGTATAGTGTTTGGTAGCATGCTGCCATGTTTGCGCTTTGTTTTCGAGGACATCACTCGTGATTTATCGTCAAAATTTGTCACGCGTATCGTCACAGGTTGTCGCACGAATCGCATCCTCTCCGCGAATTGTGAAAAAATGATTTTGATACGTCGAAGCGGCGACGCGCCCTATTTATAGGTCCGCGCTGAAGCAAAACAGCTCAGTGTTCAAAATGCTTCTGATCCTGTCGGATAATTGCGATATTCGAGACTTAACCTCTGAACAGTTGAAATATATACCAAAGATTATTCTACTGCGAGAGTTTGGCAGACACATTGATCAATTGTGGGACAGACTCCCCGAGCATATAAAAGCCGATTCCGAGGTTCAGCAGTATCGTCGGTGTCTGGAACATTATAATCGCCCTTGGCAGCGAACGCATATCGACGGTCCGGCACCATTGATTAAAAACTGTAGCGAATGTCGCCGATGCGAGTAAAGAAAGGTAATGGTTTGTTAAATCGGGTGATAAACGCGCTACCTATCGAATTACATATCCCGGGATACCAGTTTTGCGGTCCAGGAACACATCTGGCAAAACGATTGGCTAGAGGTGATCAAGGCATCAATCCGTTGGACGCAGCGTGTCGCGAACACGATATTGCGTATTCGCGCAGTAACGACCTCGGCGAAAGGCACGCGGCAGATAACGTACTCGCTGACAAAGCGCGAAAACGCATCGTTGCGCGAGACTCGACTCTGGGCGAAAGAGGTGCTGCTACGGCTATTTGGGCAGCTATGAAGGCCAAGACGAAAATCGGAATGGAGATGAAAGCAAAATTGCGCAAAAGGATTCCAAAAAGAGCATCGAAAAAGCGGATTCCAAAGAGAGCATCGAAAAAGCGGATTCTCCAAGTGGCAAAACGGGGTGGTATATTACCACTTCTCCCGCTGCTAGGTGTTCTCGGATCGTTAGCTGGTGGAGCGGCGGGGATCGCTAAGGTGGTAAACGATAATAAGGCGGCCCAACATCAGCTGCAGGAAATGCAACGTCATAATCGCTCCATGGAAGGTCGTGGACTTTATCTCGCACCGCCGGAGGAGTACGTCGAAACGAGAGCGGTATCGTGAATTTGGACAATGTCGAGGGGCCGGGAACTCATTGGGTGGCGTATGCGAAGAGAGGGTGTCGAGCTATATATTTCGACAGTTTCGGGAATCTTCGACCGCCTAAGGAATTGGTACAATATCTGGACAAAGATGCTGTGAAAATCGAATACAATCGAACGGCTTATCAGAAGTACGATCAGAGCAATTGTGGACAACTATGTCTACGCTTCCTACAAACGATTGGCACCAAATTTAAGGATTGACTTCCCATCACTCTGATTCAGTACCAGTCCAGTCGCACAGCTCGGAATATGTCGTTAACATTCACTCTAACCGGCAAGAGTAGCACCCTCGCGGTAAGCTACTTTCCGCCCATAGATTTGAGCGACGATGATTACGAGCTTGGTCTAGCAACCTTTGAAACTTATCACACGATACCAAACATCGACTCGAGCAACGATAAATTCTACTTTGTCGTAAACTATGACATCAACAATAGCATCGACACCACTCATGAATACATTACGATTCCCCACGGCTCCTACGAACTAGACGCCATTGCCAAGTATTTGAAGCAGCGATTACTCGAGCGGTATCCTCAAAATCTCGGCGGCATCGATGACGGTGACAACGATGTGTATCCAATAGTGTCACGTCCCAACAACAACACCATGAAAAGCGAGCTGTACTGCTCGTTCGCCATAGACTTTACGAAACCCAATAACATTGGATCGCTACTAGGATTCTCGACGAATCGGGTATTAGAATCTGGACGGTGGTATGAATCGGACGATCCAATTAATATCATGAACGTGAACATTATTCGCATAGAATGCAGCGTGACCGCTGGCGCGTACAACAATGGGAAGCGCGTACATATGATACATGAATTTTCTCCGAGAGTCCCACCAGGATATAAGATATCGGAAACGCCCGCGCAGATCATTTACCTTCCAATCACCGCACGGGTCATTACGGATCTAACGATACGCGTTGTGGATCAAGACGGACGGTTGCTCGATTTTCGAGGTGAAGAGATTACCATCAGATTGCACGTACGACGGCGACGACGATAATACGTGTGGCGTGACCGAAAGAGATGCTTGTGTTGAACGACTCCAGAAACTCGTTTCTTCCAAGTGAAATTGTTTGCAACAACAACAACAACAACAACAACAACAACAACAACAGCTCTGATTATACTAAAAAGAAAAGGCTCAGTTCTGCGAACATTGCATTTTTGAAATCATTGGGATTCCTTGTGCGCATTTAAGTTGAAAAAAATGGTGGACATTCTAAGCATTGGAGGGAAGCCGACGTTCGACGATCGCATCGTCAAGCTCGAGACTCACACATACAACCCATACGTCAACACGACGTTTGGATACAGCGATGAGATAAGAATACCCATACAGCAGCAGGATTTATACACATTGCCGTGTGAAAGTTTCCTCTACTTGGAGGGTAAATTGAAGATAAACAAGCCAAGCGATACATTAACGGTGACGTTGGGAAATAATTGCGTGGCGTTCTTATTCGATGAGATTCGATACGAGCTGAATGGCGTGGAGATTGATCGCAACAGAAACGTTGGAATAACTAGCACGCTTAAAAACTATGTATCGCTGGCATCTGGCGAAGACAAAAGTATGGAGAATGCCGGATGGGGCTTGAAACGACGCGATGGGCTAATAGTGAAAAATCATTTCAATTTTTGCATCTCGCTTAAATATTTGCTGGGATTTTGCGAGGACTACAAACGCATGATTATTAATGCGCGTCACGAATTGATTTTAATACGATCGCGCAACGACAACAATTCTCTAATAGGATCGCCGATGTTGGAACCAGAAATTGAATTACTTAAAGTGCAATGGCGGATGCCTCATGTGACGCTGAACAACATTAATAAGCTATCGTTGCTACGTGCTTTGGAAAGTGGAAAAAACCTGAGCATTTGTTTTCACTCGTGGGATCTGTACGAGTATCCTCTCTTACAGAGCACGACCAAGCATTCGTGGGCCGTGAAGGCATCCGCACAGCTGGAGAAGCCGCGAGTTATTATCCTTGTTCTACAGACTGATCGAAAGAATGTGATGAGCGAAGATGTTACTAAGTTCAACAACTGCAAATTGGCCAATGTAAAACTTTTTCTCAACTCGGAATTTTATCCATACGATGACCTGAACTTGGACTTTGACAAGAATAAGCATGCCATCTTGTATCACATGTATACGCAATTCCGTAAATCGTATTATGGACATAGTTGCAACGAGGCATTATTCACCGTGGCCGAATTTTTACAATTTGGTCCCCTCGTGGTGATTGATTGCTCGCGACAAAATGAGTCGATCAAGAATGGCACCGTGGACGTGCGCATAGAATTCGAGTGTAAAGAGAATGTGCCTGCAAATACTACGGCCTACTGTCTGATTCTACACGATCGTGTGGTTGAATACAATCCGCTGACAAACGTGGTGCGCAAAATCAATTAAATTGCCCCGCCCTCTCCTGTGTCAAATTCATACAAATATTTCATCGTGAAAATCGAGATGCTTTACGAGAAGGACTGCATTCTCCCGACTGTCTTGGAAGCGAGCGGACCTCTAAATCGTATCGATAATGGTCGTACCAACATTTGTTGACCTGCAAGGGTTCATCGTCGATGGAAGATTTGTCGTCAAGGAAGTGGCTGTCCTGCGAAAGGGAACAATTCTCTCGCACTATATTTTTGGGAGTTCGATGCCGCAATATCTTCTTACGAAATCCGACAAATCGAACATCCGGTGGTTGGTGGCAAAACATCACGGGCTACGGTGGGACGATGGAGACGTTCCATACTGTATGGCTAAACGGCTAATTACGAAAGCTGTAGCTGATGCGATCGACGAAGAAGATGACGCATCCCATATCGTATACGTTAAAGGGCTGCAGAAACGCGACTGGCTTGCGGATTTCCTCGATGAAGATACGAGAATGGACGTGGTCATCGAGACGCTGGACATTGACTAC